>JAGKRU010000005.1:797226-1212084 GCA_022884055.1 Russula griseocarnosa
CTAATTGCGCATAGTACAAGATGGTGCAAGATTCCCAAGGCTCGCTTGCCTCCTGTGTTGCTGTACCACAGAATGAACACCGCACATAATACTCAAGCGCCCCGCATTTTCTCCGGAGCTCTCACATTGCCATCGCTTCTCCAGGATGGGTGAGTCGCATAGATTACTTTATTCTGACCGTATTTGGTTCAATAAGCCTCGCTTTCCTTTCTTTAGTCCTTGCGAGAATCACTGGCACGCCACCGTAAGTGGCTAGCTTTAAGTCCTCATCCTCTCTGCTCAACACAAGTTCATGTCACAGGTGTTCATCTATTTGAATCTGAACGGTATATCTACTTTTCTGTCTATTTTTGTCAACAAAGATCACTGATGATTGGACTCGATCTTGCCCGAAATATAAGATCCATTTAACTGCGTTCGTTATTCTTGTTATTCGTGTGAGTAGCTACGTGTCTTTAACACCTCTTGGGATTACAGATGTTCCTGCTTCCCGCGATGGTCACATTGTCAATTGCTGCAACCCGAATCTATCGCGGTCTGGCGGACTATGCCTCGGTCGGGGGCACTGAACAGTACGACATAACTCCATTTCATTCTTCTCTGCGTTGACTGTAAATTGATGTTATAGGCTGAGCGACCGCGTTAGTTTCCAAGGAAGTGCCAGTGGTCCCATAGAATTGAAAATCAATCGAGTCCCCATGACACCCAGTCTGCTGAGTCGCGTGGAAGGGGCCATAAATAGTACGTACGACCAAGATCAAACTCTGAAAACCTGCTAGCGCAACTCGCTGGTCAGCGTCGGAGGAAACCTGCGCGAAAGCCTGGGAGACGGCCCAGGCTCGACGACAACACAGGAAATGATGGGGAGTCACAAGCATAGGTTCATGACATGAAGCCGCTCGTCGGTATCTATTGCATGCCTGTACATGTGGACATAAACCAGATCCGTAATTGGTCATATGAGCGTGCCGGAGGGAGCAGCGAGACAGCCCCACATGAGGTTCCAAATACTTAGCGGTTGAAATCGAGCTCGCGCGGCTTAAGTCCCCTTACCATTAGCAGCATTTTAATGTCACCCTAGTTTATTTACTATTTCATCTGTGCTGACATGCATACATTTCTCGGGTATAAAGTACTTGTAAATACCTTTGGCCTCTAGTCGCACGTTTGCCCCACCCACTCGAATCCCACTCGTTTTCCCGCACGCGCCCGAGGTTTATTCCAACATTAGCCCATGTCACATTATAATTAACCAGGCCAGAGACAAGAAGTGCCATGAAACACGTGTTCATATCATGTAATGTAATGACGGACAAACGACGTTGGTTGTTGGTCGGCTCGGCGGTGATCGCGTCACGTGTTTCCTCGTGGAATTGCGTCTCTCAGTCCACGTCTGTTTCAAGGATTTCCGGTCACAGTAGAACACGGTCACCCATGTATCGCTGGCCATGCTTTCATGCATTGCCTCAGTGGATATATTTAGAAGCAGAAAGACCTATACAAAGTCGCCAGCAGGATGGCCGAGGCAGTGGTTGGAGAGCTAGTACATCATGGTAGGTCAATTCGTCAGTACGTATCGTGTCTCCCACCCCTCTGGCACTAGACTAACTTAATTTCCAGGGGGGGCTAGGCATTTCCCCGCTCGGGTTCAAGTTCTTCCGTACGCATTTATAATTATTACGACCAGACACCATTCGGGCGACTAACTTAGTAGTCTAGTCATGGTATTGGATGGTTCATGGTAACGCACTCTGATCACTGTAGTGGCTTGAAAGGGCCAGAAAGGCATCTTGGTCCGAAGTCCTTAGACAAGTGAGTGTGCCATCGTGCCAGGAGTACCTGCGATGATTTGATGACAATATATCGTACGTCCGGCTACAGTATTTCCTTGTTATGTCGTGTCTACATATCGTTTGCAGCGGGTTGCACCTATTTAGTCTTTTTGGTCAGAGTGCACCGCTTATGCCATGCTGTATGCCACGCCCCCCTGCTGCTGTGCAAATTCTAGAGAACGAATGCCCCGAGTTTGGTTGATCGGTCCCACGCTCCGGCCTTCAATGATATCAACCGCAGTCATTGAATTGTTTGAATTTGTTTCAGCTTCACAGCCTTCGGTACGAATGTAATCGTCACGGTAGGTTTCCATGATCGTGGCGTAGGGCCAGCAACGGTGGCGTCTAACGGTCTCATCAACAGTCTAATATGTTTATATAACTAGTATAGTACTAGTACATCGAATTGCATCTAATCAACTCCCCCACCTTCCACCCCATCAGTTTTCTCCCAGGATGGTAAATTACCATGATCCTAACGTAATCCAGAAGGATATTTGTGCGTTCACCTTGCAGCAAAGCGCATGGGCTCATGGAGCCAACTGACTTCTTTTGACAGCGGCTGCGTCGAAAATCTGGCATGCTGTGGCTGGACTCTACTTGTATGTCCCCGCCGGGTGCTTGACTCTCATAAAGTATCTAGTAATAACAATCCGGTGCTCATCTCTAGCTGGGAGTTCGTTACCACTCTCGATTACGAGTGGAGTGTCATCCGAAGGCATCGCCCTTGTCGCTGGACAATGTGGGTTCGTATCAATGTACTATTTCTGTTGGCCAGGTCCGGGCGCTGGACTAGTCTACTCCGTTTGGCAGATCTACTCCACTACGCGCATCTTCACTCTTATCGCTGTAATACTTAGTCTGGTGGGTGTTGACGTTTCGACTCCATATAACTGTGAGGTGCGTATGACCCACATCTACTTTATATGCAGCGGCGACCTGATAAGCCATGATCCGAAGATTACGACCGTTTTCGTACTTGTGAGTAAACTCCTCCGATGCACCTAGTCTCAATGTCTAGCATGCCTACTTTTTCTGGTCTCCAGTCGTTTGGGTATCTTGCCATTGTCCTCTCTTCTCTCTTGATCGTTCTCCGCATGTACGTGTTGTTCCCCTGATTCGATTATCTTCCCTTGAATTAAGCACTCACGGGCACTGCCAGTTTCGCCATTTGGAACAAGAATAAGATTATCATAGCTATCGCAGCTGGCGTTTGGGCGATTAACTTTATATTCCAGATTCAAGGTAAGCTCCGAGTCCTTCCTTCTGTGGAAGTTCAGAAATCCCCCATTAATATCAAACGCTCCATTTTACCAGCCGTCGCGCGGGTGAATGATCGACCTGAATTGTAGTCCGACCTTCTGGGACTCATTTATTCCTAGATTCGTGCTGTATGGAAACCCGTGACGTCTACTTGTTTGGTAGTCAACCTGCAAATTTCCGAGCTCAACATTCTCGTAACCCTCGCCACCGACATTACATTACTTCTTATTATGTTCTTTGGTTTGCTTCGTCTGGGCTTCCATGAGCGCGGTGCATTCGGACTGGGACGCCTCATGTGGAAACAGGTGGGCTATTGGTGCTTTTCGCTAGCTGTGGGTGTTCTCTGCTTATATGGTGGTCCGATCCATAAGGGTGTGATTTGGCTCTTAGTTGCCACTATCGCCGAAGTCCCGCCTGCGGTAAGTGGCTAGACTCATGTGCTCTCCTTTCACCTTATCGGATATAATGTCGCAGGTGTTGTTGTGTCTAAATTTAAATGGTAGAGTTACTTTCTATCTATTCTATCAACAAAGAATCGCTAATTGGACTCGATTCTACTCCGAATATTAGAGCCACTCGGCGACGTGCGTTCATATTTTTTACTCGTGCGGGTAGCTATGGGTCTTTGATGCTACTCTGAATTATAGATGTTCATGCCTCCCTCGATGGTCACCTTAACAATTGCTGCGACCCGAATCTATCGCTCTCTCGCAGACCATGCGTTCTTCGGTTGTACCAACCAGTAAGACATAATTTGACCCCATTCCTATCAACGCTAACTGTAGTCGGTGTTGTAGGCGGAGCGGACTTGACAGTAGCGAACGAAGTGGCCGTATAGAGTGGAAAGCAAATGGAGTCCCGATTACGCTGAGCCGCATGGAGGTGGCCATAAATGTGACGTCCGACCAAGATCAGACGTCGCAGACGAGCCAGAACGGGTTGCACCCCTGCATCGAAAGACAGATGTGCGAAAAATCTGGCAGACAACGTAGTCTCGACGAAAGCGCGGAGAGTGATTTAGAGTCTCAAAAACAAGTTTCATCATGACACAGTTCAATGGGACTAGTTTTCTGCCTTGTGACTGGAATTTAGTGTTATGGACCCTGACCCATTCAAAGTAACTGTATTCTTATAATAATCACGACAACCGTGGAGGAGTTGACTGGAGAGACGATATGGCGTGGCCGCCCACATCGTTCCTTAGGAGATTTTGCGGTGCGCCGCTAATGAAGAAGCGGTGGCAGTGACGCAGATGGAGACTATGCATCTTCCCCTGCCATAGATGCACCGATGATGAGCCCGTACGCAATACTTGCGGTGGTAATGGATGAGGCAGGTGGTAGAGATGTGGTGGCCACGTGGACAGAATTACGAAATTGACGGAGCTCCGGCTATTTCCGGTGCCCGCGGCTGGTGCCTGGGAATCCAGGAAGTCGGGGAACTGGGGGGAAGGGGTGAAATAGAACTGGAGGGCCTGATGGGCAATGGAATGATGCTCTCCGAGAGAGCCTAGCTGTGCTTTGGCACATAGACGTCTAGCTAGCTGGTGTGCACGATCGTCATGGCAGTAAGGCTGCTTGTTACATAATATCTTGGTATTTCTGCCCAAATTTAATCTTTCGCTGTTACTGTATACCTGACGTACAGAATGTTGAAAAAGAAATAAACTGTCATAAACGTTTCGTCCAAAGGGTGAACATAAGTGATATCATTAAGAGATGGCAAAATGATATATCAAAGCGTGACACGCGGTTGCGTTACTTGCGTAGCAAGAATGAGGCCCATGCCTATTGCCCAATCATCACGACCGGTTTCTTCAATAAGTTCCTTTGCCATGTCCAATCTCCTGACATATTTCTTCGGCCCTGCGACGACATGCACCTTGTATTCATACATTTGCAGGTCGTGTGTGAGGGCATTGGCAAGTCCGAGTAAACCGACCGATACGAGTAGTAGGATTGCTATAAACAAGCTACCGACCTTTGAAGAGTTGCTCGCGAGTGCAGCTGCAGAGTACACAATGAGTGTCGCAGAAGCAGTTGCAAATCCTTCAATAGTTGTTTGATCGCGTAACCACTGTCCAGCGGTGACGGCCTTCAAATCATCAACCATCCCCCTCATTCGCACCCAACGGTCTTGGCTGAGCAAGACGAGTAGATCGCCCTTGACGCCTGGTTCTGGTGCACCCTTCCATCCTTTTTGTGTGCGCCGCAGTAGGACAACCGTGTTCAGAAAGCGGGCGGTGATGAGCATGAGTAGTATGCCACCTGCCCAATAGTCGCGAATGGCTCCAAGAATGGCGAGTGAGGCTATGGTGAGGACGATGCCGGTAAAATATAGGAGGGACGGTATGACGCCGGCAGCGAATAAATGCCCGAGAGGGCGAAGGAGCGGCGAGCGGGCTCCTCTTTTGACAACGTTCACGGTGACGAGGCTTCCTGGTTCACCTATCTTTTGCAGATAGTTGACCGTCGCTTGGTTTTCTATTCGGAAGACATAACCTGTCGTCATCGCGCCTGTCGTAGGTAGCTCGCCGCCATTGACTTCGGAGGCTTTCTGCTGGGTGTGTATGCCGGGCGCTAGGAGAAGTATGTCGAAAATAGACGCGGAACCGGTCAGTGCGGTTCTTTCAGAGATGGCGGATAGGTCTGCGAGTGCTACGAGACCGGCAGCATCGAGAGAAATCCCGGTAATAGAAGATTTGTCCAGCGGCATCTGGACGAGTTCGACAAGTCGGTGAAGTGGTGTGAAGATCAGGGCATCAAAGCCCTGCCACATGTTGCCAGTCATGCTAGTCATGTTCGGTGTTCGGTAATGACTGAATACCGCGCTTAAGCGACGGCCTTATTTGTGTCTCTGTTTGGTTCAATCACCACAATGCTGGTATGCCGAAAGATGGATCGGATTAGCTGCATGTTTCTGACCAATGGAAAGGTTTCGCTGACACCTGTGTTGTCATTCTGTTCAGCATTAAGGATCTTGACCATGAGACAACACATATCTGTGCTGTCGATGGAAGCTGAGGTTCGGTTCAGAACCACCTGAGCCAAGCAGAACCGGCCGTGGTCCGGTCCAAGGTTCAGACGTTCAGGCCCAGGGAAGAACGGGACCGGAACGAGCGCCCAGCTGAGCCTGACAGCTGTCTGACAGCTGCAAGTCGCCGTTCAGACGTTCAGCGCGTTCAGGCCCAACTGTTCCTCCCTTCTCAGCCTCTCTCATCTCTCTCAGTCCGCTGTGGGAAAGAACAACAATCAGCAAAACCATGCTCAACACCACCGAGGTTCTCCTCTCAACCTTCCGTTGCTCGGCGACGAACCAACACGAGCCACACTCACTTCTCCCCAACCAAAAAGATCGACAATCACCCAATTTCCAAACGCACGTACTACCGGCTCTACAGTACCAGAAGCCTACACGGCCGAGCATCTCCGAGTCTCGCTCACGCTTGCCGTGCGCACAGTGGCCTCCCTTTCAGCCGCCATAGCGCACATCAATGAGCACGGCTCACACCACACCGATTGCATCATCACAGAGTCGACTTCCGCCAGCATCACGTTCGTGCATGACACTGACTCGGCTGGCGTATGTCATCTAGGCATTCTCGGGCATTTTAGGTGAGGTGGCCAGCCTGGTAAATCAAGCATGCCATCTGGTAACTCTTTTAACGTGACCTCGTCGGGTCCCTTTCCCACCGGCCGAAGCATTCTTCATTGGGATTGATGTCCTCCTCACTGTTCGTCCCTTTGATACGTTCTTAAACTTGTTCCCTTGTGACATTGAAGTTTTCCAGGCCGCCAGTGGGGTCACGTCAAGTTACGATGCCCTCCTCGGTCTCTTTGAGTGCTTGGGGAATTTTGTCAAGCGTCTCGAGGTATATACGACAATCCTGCCTACTCCGATGATGACGGATCTCATCGCCAAAATAATGGTTGAGTTCTTTTTGGTGCTTGCCTTGGCTACAAAACAAATTAAGCAGGGGCAGTTCGGTGAGTGCGCCATCAGATATACGTTACTTATGCTCAAAGTGTTACAGAGAATTTTGCGAAGACGTTGTGGGGGAAGGGAAAGACAGGATACAGACTGCCCTCGAGAGATTGGATCGGTCAACGAAGGACGAAGGACTGTCGGCTGTTGCCCAGACGTTGAGCGTCGTCCATGGCATTGCGGATAACATGAGGGTGGTTATGGGAGGTGCGCCATATTCTTGTGCTTTCTCGCAGATATTTGTCTAAATATCTGTTCGATTAAAGGCACTGACGGGTCGTATCGGACCGAATCCGGGTAAGTGTCTCGCGCAAAACAAGTATCCCCCTGACTAGCTTGAGGGCGTTGTCGCTCTTCACCAAGCATCAAGCGAAGTGAATAAGATGAAACGTTTGTTGTTTCTCACTCACCCTTTCGTTGCCGAGACCGACGGTATTCTTTAGGCGACCAGCTGCAAAATTGGCTCTCCCCCTGATCCGTTGACGAATCAAAACTTCGCTTCGAGAGCACGACATAATGGAACCGCAGAATGGTTCTTCGAGAGCAGTGCGTTAGCAGAATGGAAGGCGAACGGGTCACTCTTGTGGATTCACGGAAAACGTACGTCTTTCGAAATACTGATAAGTGCCCTACATCTATAACTTGTTGATCGTACAGCGGGCGCAAGAAAGAGCACACTTCTGTATGTCATAGCTTTATTGGATTGTTCGAGGCCATTCATAGGGCCTACTAGATCTGCGATTATTCAAGACATCAAGAGTATGCAAGCTGCGGGAATTGGCCACGATGGCCTACTATTACTTTGACTTCCGTAATGTCAAAAAGCAGGACTGCTATGGCCTGCTCTCCTCCTTGTTTTGCAGCTCTCTGCCGAATCGGATTCTCGTTACAGTGTCCTCTGACTCCTCTCCAAGTTATATTCAGACAACGGTCGCGGCATGCAGAAACCCGACGTTGGGGCGCTGAAAAAATGTCTGGTGGATATGCTGAGCCTACCAGGGCAAGGCGCGATTTATATCATTGTCGATGGTCTCGACGAATGCCCCAATTTCCCAGGGACTCTGTCCGCGCGTGAGGATGTTCTGGGGTTTGTTGAAGAAATTGTCAATTTGAAACTTCCGAATCTTAATCTATGTGTGGCGAGTAGACCGGAGACGGAGATGAATATCCGATTGGTGCTCGAGTCGTTGATGACTCTCAAGATTTCTCTTCATGACGAGATTGGCCAAAAGAATGACATTACTGAATTGAAAAGACCCTAAAAAAATTACTATATAAGGGTATGCGTTATGAGCAAGTCAACTGTAACTTAGTTTAATGAGGCCTGGACTCTGGCGGAGTCAAAAATCCCAAATAATCGTTTTGCTAATTTATGACTCACAACGCTCAACCTCACGGTTCTAGTCTTCTAGATCTCGACCTTGCAATGCTCAGCCCTAATGCTCAACTCCGTTATCATCTATGTGTTGGTATCTCCATGTTGACTGCAATGAGCAGGCACCCGGTTCAATATAATGTGAGTTCTGTACAGGCTGCCACAGCAAGCCAGGTCCCAGACTGATCCGACCTCAAGGTGCCCACACCGATCCCCAATGCGACGCGCATACCCGCGAGCATCCGGAGAGCCACGAACATCCTGAGAGTGAAAGCCCAGATAACCACTCCGAGTCGCAAGGCGCCTCCGATATTCGAGTGTTCAAAGTTTGAAGATGTCGATGATACCTACTCAATGGGCTCAATTCTAGACTTTGCCCAAACATTGCTCAAGGGAAATGCCACCTCAACATCAGCTCCATCCGAGGGGCAGGTAACCATCTTCTCCTGTTCGGAGGGAGAACGCAAGACTTTGGATGTTCCCTTGCAGAGGTCTTTCACTGGTCCGCTCTCGGTCCTCTCGGATGACATAGCCTCGATTCCCCTCGAGGACCTGGATCCATCTCACCTTCTGGCACTCATGAACTTCCACCTTGGCACATCCTATACACTCGACCCATCACGCGAGTCTCTGCTGGAGTGCGCTCTTCATCATTCTCGCGACTTCGGTGTCGCATACGCGCTTCTCCGTCCCCGCTGGTCCATGGACCCGGATGACGCTAAGCAAAACATCGATAAGTGCCGCTCTGCCCACGACATAGCGCGACAGAATGCCTCTGACGGTAGAATCCCGATGCATCTGATGCCGCGCAGGATGTGGGACTTATGGAGCAATCGCGTTGTCCCGACCTGGATGGTCTGTACGACCCCTGTAGGGTATTTGTATTTTGAAGATCTAAAAGACGCTCGTGACGCTTACTCCGCCTACCCCCGATCCGCCGGCACGTCTGCCTCCCACGCAGACGCATCAGACCCACAACTCATATCCATCCCATTCTTCGCGGTGTCACATCCCTGGGCAGACGCCAACCGGCGACAGGCCGTCAAAACGCCGATCAACGGTTACGAGTGGCCTGTACCCCTTCCTGCCGATACGACCCTCGAGCGTATCCGAACTGAGCTGCTCCATCTCACAGGCGAGATGCAATTGGTCTGGTTGGATGTCCTCTGCCTCAGGCAGCAGGGTGAAAGTGAGAATGAGCATCTGAGAAGGGAGGAATGGAGGACTGATATTCCGACAATTGGTGCCATATATATTGGAGCACGGATCATCGTGTACTACTACAGCGGGCTCGGTCTGCCGTTTGAGATTGGCAATCTCGACTCCCCGACACATTGGCTAAATCGAGCTTGGACACTGCAGGAGACGAAGGCCGAACGGCGAGGCCTCATCGCAGGCATACCGACTTCCTGCCCCTCACATTGTTCATCAGGACTCGCAGAGTGGCAGAATGTTAAAGATCTTTCCGTCCTCCACTTCTGCAGGCGAATTAATTCCCTTCGACCATCACACCAAGGCGCCAACAAATCTCGAGATTTGTTCTGGGCCATTGCTGCCATGCGCACACGGTCTGCCAAATCCGAGCTCGACAAGGTTGCGGGACTGAACTATATTGTATCAGGACTAGGTACCGACCTCGCCGCCCCACCTTACATTACCTGTGAGGACTCTGAAAACGCGTGGCAGCGCTTTGTCGAGCAGCTGGCTACAACGGAGGATCGGGCATCGCTGCTATTCTTCTTCCCATGCCTTTTTACTGGGAGAATGGATATGCCCGTCTGGCTTCCATCTTGGCAGCAGCTGACGGATAATCGTAGCACACCTACGCTCGGCGATCGGATTTTCTTTGAATCTTCCGGGCCCGGGGTAGAGGTTTTCTTTGATAAGGACCGCCACGAGTTCTGGGTCAACTGTCGGCATATCCAATGTGATATCTACGGCCTTTCGAACGCAGCAGACAACGCAGCAGGAAAAGTGGTAATTTGCGAGGGGTTTCAACGCTTTGTGTTCGAAGCTCTGATGGACTATGAGGTACCCCTTCCAGACGGCCGTTACGCCCTCCTGCCAGGGCCTTCCCGATTCCATAGGGGCTCAGAAGATAGGCGATTTATACGCTGTGCAGTGGGGAAGATCACTCCTTTGGGGACATTCAAAAAGGTGGCAGTCATTGACATCATAAATCGTGATCGGAAGTTCCCCTCGCAGCCACTTACCCACCACACGAGATTGGCTTGATACATTGGTATCAATAGTTCGGCAGACTTGAAGTTATTGCCCGGGGTTTCTGATACCGTATATAAAGTAGAGTGTGTTGTCTATGTCTGTACTTTGTTATCACTTTCGCATTATAACTTGAAGCAGGGCCAGAGTCATTGCTTTTGCGGTGGAATGTGGAGAGAGGCGGACACAGTAATATATGAGAATCTGTTGGCAAGCTGCAAGTCTCACGCCTTATGACACGTGACTGCAAGGGGGTGGCGGAACGCGGATCATGGGAGGTCTTGGCCCACGGGAGGGTGAACCTGAGATGTTACTACGGTCGTAATGCTGCTACTACTCCAAAAGGATAGCCAGAGGTGTTGAAAATGTGATTGGATGCGACGAGACGTATTGAGGGAAGTGGCAGAAGGCAAGGTTCGCCAATGGTCTTGGCTGTGACGAATTGGCTCTTCAGTACACGGTACTGGATAGGCACAGCAGTATACTACTGCTCAAGATGGACTTCTACTCATAACGGAATGCCCGCCTTTCTGTCCGCACATCGCGGCTACCCTTTGTTTTTAACGAGGCGTGCGGCTAGGCCCCACTGGTAATCTTATCATCGAGCATCTTATCTCGGAGTTCACCATCTGAAAAAGCGATGACATACATATGGGGTTGTACTATATTGTCCTGCCTTGCTATGTCGTATGTATGCTTCCATTCCCCTGCTAGGTGCTGTGCAAATGATGGGGATCGTCTCCAAGCTAGATTGGTCCCATGCTCGGCCTTCAATAAATATCAGCGGAAATCAACATAATCTTAATGTAGAAGTACGAATACGTGCTCCACTTCCCATCAATAAACGTATGCCGCTCGTGAACAAGGCGGAGCGCCCGCTGTTGTGCTTCTTACGTTTCATTAAATTGGGAAGGTGACATGACAGCATGCTGTCCAAGGTCACGACGTATACATTACCAGTGCATCGCGTGGCCATGCATCAATCTCCCCCTGCCTACCACGTACTAGTACCACCTCGTTGATCTCTCCCAGGATGGTTAACTACCGTGATCCCGCTATAATTATGCAGGATGCTTGTGCGTACACTTTTTCGGCAATGCACGCCGCAGCACGCGAGCTTGTTGAGCTAACTGACTTCTTTGGCAGTTGCAGAGTCGAATCACTATCTGATGCTTCATTTCCAGCTCGGAGTTTGTCGCTACTCTCGATTACGAGTGGAGCGTCATTCGAAGGCATCGCCCCTACCTTGAACTTTTGTATCTGGGTCCGTAGCAACGCACTCTCAGGCTCTTAGTCCGGGCGGTGGGCGCTGAGTGCTGGATTGATCTGTCTCCATTGGCAGGTCTACTTCACCACGCCCATAGCCACTCTAATGGCCGTAGTACTTGCCTTAGTCGGTGACAATGTTACGGCCCGATAAGATTGTGAGGTGCGCGCATTCCACATGCTTCACATGCGCTCACGACCTGATAGGCCGTGATCCGAAGGTCGAAACCGTTTTTGTACTTGTGAGGGGTGGGCTTAATCTCTGAGAGATGAATATCTGGTACGTTGTTTTCTTTTATATCTAGATTGGCCGCTGCTTCTCTCTTGATCGTGCTCCGGGTGTATGTCCTGTCCCTATTCGATTATCTTCTCTTGAATTAGGCACTCACGGGAATCGCTAGTGTCGCTATATGGAACAAGGACAAGACCATCGTAACGATAGCAACTGGCGCATGGGTGACCAACGTTATAGCCTAGATTGAAGGTAAGGCCCTTCCTCCTTTCTGCAGAAGTTCAGAGTTCCAACATGTCATGATCCCAGCCACCGTGGGGGTGAATATCCCGACTTGAACTGTACTTGGTCCTTCTTGGTCTCATTATGTCTTAGATCCGCGCTAAATGGATACCTGGGGCGGATACCAGTGCTTGCGTGGTGATCAACCCGCACATTACCAAGCTGAATATTCTCGTCAGCCTCGGTCCCGCCATCATCTTCACTCCGCCCGGGCTTCCATGGGCGCAGCGCATTCAGTCTGGGACGCCTCGTTTGGAAACAGGTGGGTTCAATTATTGGTGGCCGTAATGTCCTCCGCTGATATAGTATTCCTCATTCACAAGGGTGTCATTTGGCTCTTGGCTGCCGCCATCACCGAAGTCCTGTCCCCCGTAAGTGGCTAGTTTTAAGTCCTTATTCTCTCTGCTCAACACAATTTCATGTCGCAGGCGTTCATGTATTTGATCTGCCAGTGAACGGTAAATCTACTTTTCTGTCCATTTTTGTCAACAAAGACCACTGATGATTGGAATCGATCTTGCCTGAAATATAAGATCCATTTAACCATGTGCGTTCTTGTTATTCGTGTAAGTAGCTACGTGTCTTTAACTTGGGATTACAGATGTTCCTGCTTCCCGCGGTGGTCACATTGTCAATTGCTGCTACTTGAATCTATCGCAGTGTGGCGGACTATGCCTCCGTCGGGGGCACCGAACAGTACGACATAACTCCATTTCATTCTTCTCAACGTTGACTGTAAATTGATGCTATAGGCGAGCTACCACGTTAGCTTCCAAGGAAGTGACCGCATAGAATTGAAGGCCAATCGAGTCCCCATAACACCCAGTCTGCTGAGTCGTGTGAAGGGGGTCATAAATAGTACGTACGACCAAGATCAGACTCTGAAAACATGCTAGTGCAACTCGCTGGTCAGTGTCGGAGGAAACCTGCGCGAAAGCCTGGAGACGGCCCAGGCGACGACCACATGGGAAATGATGGGAGTCAAAAGTACATGCTCATAACATGAAGCCGCTCGTCAGCATCAATTGCATGCCCTGTACCTGGACGGATGTAATCCAATGATTTAGATACGTAATTGGCCATATGAACGTACCAGCGTGGGAGGGACAGCAGCGAAACATGATGGAGTTCCAAATACTTACTATGGTAGCCTATGTCATACTAGCCAGAGAGGATAGAAACAAGTTGGGCATCGCGACGTTACTACATATACAGTAATACGGTCAACTCAGCCACTACGTGTTTCCAGGTGGAATTGTATCTCAGCTCAGCCCACGTCTGTTTGTGCCCTTCAATTTTAAGGACTTTCAGCCACCGTAGAAGCCATGCTTTCAATATGCCGCCACATTGCCACAGTGTATACGTTAAGAGGCAGAAAGTTATAACGGCGTTCGGTCTCATTCGAGCGCCGCAGAGGAACCACTGACAGGACTTAAATCACTTGATAGTAGGGCGTCGGACCTATACAAAGGTCGCTAGCAGGATGGCCGAGACACTGGTTGGAGGGCTACATTACGGCCAATTCCGACTCGGAGTCAGTCACGTATCTTGTTTCCCACCCGGCACGGACTAATTGCTAGTGAGGCGCTGGCCGCTGGGCTATTCCCTACTTGGGTCCTTCCGTAGTACGACGACCAGGCTCGCCATTTGGGCTACGAGTACCGGATGTACTTTATGGTAACGCGTGGGTTGAAACTTGGAAGACATCTTAGTCTGGAGTCCTTAGTCAAGTAAGTGCGCCAGGCATGCTAGAAGTACCAGTGATAATTTGACGAAAAAATATTGTACGTCCAGCTACAATATTTCCTTAATATGTCGTGTCTAGCAATCGTTTGTGTTGTACCTTTCTAGTCTCTCTGGCCAGAGTGCACAGTCTACTGAAGCCACGACATATTACTGGGATCGTATCGCTTATGCCAAGTCATATGCCACGCCCCTTGCTGCTGTGCAAACTCTAGAGATTGAATGCCCCGAGCTTGATTTATCAGTCCCACGCTCCGGCCTTCAACGACTCAGATGAACTGCAATCATTGAAATATTTCAATTTCACAGCATTCGGTGCGAATGAAGACGTCACGGTAGGTTTGCATGACCGTGGCGTAGCGCCAGCAACGGTGGCGTCTAACGGTCTCATCAACAGTCTAATGTATATATATATTAATACAGTACTGGTGCATCGAGTAGCCATTGCATCTAAGCAACCCCCCTTCCACCCCATTAGTTTCCTCCTAGGATGGTAAATTACCATGATCCTAGCATAGTCCAGCAGGATACTTGTGCGTACACCTTTGCGTACACCTTTGCAGCAAAGTACATCGGCTCGCGGAGCCAACTGATTTCTTTTGACAGCGGCTGCGTCGAAAGTCTGGCATGCTGTGGCTGGACTCTACTTGTATGTCTGCCCCGCCGGGCGCTCGACTCTCATAAAATATCGAGTAATAACAATCCGGTACTCATCTCTAGCTGGGAGTTCGTTACCACTCTCGATTACGAGTGGAGTGTCATCCGAAGGCATCGCCCTTTCCGTTGGACAATATTGGTTCGTATCAATTCTTTTGGCCAGGTCCGGGCACTGGATTACTCTATCCCGTTTGGCAGATCTACTCCACTACACGCATCTTCGCCCTTTTCGCTGTAATACTTACCCTGGTGGGTGTTGACGTTACGACGCCATATAACTGTGAGGTGCGAATGATTCACATCTGCTTCGTATGTGGCGGCGCCCTGATAGGCCATGATTCGAAGATTAAGACCGTTTTTTTATTTGTGAGTAAACCCCTCCAATGCAGCTAATCTCAAGAGAAAAGTCTGGCATACATGCTTTTTTTGGTCTCTAGTTCTTTGGGTATCTAGCCATTGTCTTTTCTTCTCTCTTGATTGTGCTTCGCATGTACGTCCTGTTCTGATTCGATTATCTTCCCTTGAATTAAACACTCATGGGCACTGCCAGTCTCGCCATTTGGAACAAGAAGAAGATTATCATTGCGATCGCATCTGGCGCTTGGGGAATTAACCTTATATTCCAGATTCAAGGTAAGCTCCTTCCCTCTGCGGAAGTTCAGAAACCTCCCATTAATATCAAACATTCCATTCTACCAGCCATCGTGCGGGTGAATGATCAACCTGAATTGTAGTCCGACCTTCTGGGGCTCATTTCTTCCTAGATTCGTGCTGTATGGGAACCCGCGATGTCTAATTGCCTGGTAATCAACCTGCATATTTCCGAGCTCAACATTCTCGTAACCCTCGCCACGGACGTCATCTTACTTCTCATTATGTTCTTCGGTTTGCTTCGTCTGGGCTTCCATGAGCGCGGCGCGTTCGGATTGGGACACCTCTTGTGGAAACAGGTGGGTTACTGGTGCTTCTCGCTAGTCGTGGTGTTCTCTGCTTATATGGTCTGATTCACAAGGGTGTCATTTGGCTCTTAGTTGCCACTATCGCAGAAGTCCCGCCTGCGGTGAGTGTCCAGACTCATGTGCCCCTTCTTTCACCTTATCGAGGTATAATGTCACAGGTGTTCTTCTGTCTAAATTTAAACGGTATATTTACTTTCTATCTATTCTGTCAACGAATAATCGTTGATTGGACTCGATTCTGCTCGAAATATTAGATCTATTCGACTACGTACGTCCATATTTTTTACTCGTGCGGGTAGCTATGAGTCTTTCAAGTTGATGCTACTTTGAATTATAGATGTTCATGCCTCCCTCGATGGTCACCTTAACAATTGCTTCGACTCGAATCTATCGCTGTCTGGCAGACCATACTTCCTTTGGTTGTACCAAACAGTAAGACATGATTTCACCGCATTCCTCTCAACGCTAACTGTAATCGATGTTGTAGCCTGAGCGGACTTGACAGCAGCGAACGAAGTGGCCGCATAGAATGGAAATCAAATAGAGTCCCCGTCACGCTGAACCGCATGGAGGTGGCCATAAATGTGACGTCCGACCAAGACCAGACGGTGCAAACGAGCCTGAACGGTTCGCACGCTTGCATCGAAGGACAGATGTGCGAAAAGCCTGGTAGACAACATAGGCTCGACGAAAACGCGAGGAATGATGTGGAGTCTCAAACACAAGTCTCATCATGACATAGCTCAACGGCACTTGTATTCGTATAATAATTACGGCAACCGCGGAGACGGACTGGACTGGACAGACGATATGGCGTGATCGCCCACATAGTTCTCTGGGGGATTTGCGGTGCGCCGCTCATGAAGAAGTTGAAGCGGTGGCAGTGACGCAGATGGAGGCAATGCATCGTCCCCTGCTGTGGATGCACTAATGATGAGCCCGCCGCATACAACACTTGGGTGATAGAGATGTCATCTTGTAGCAACGAAGAAATTGGTGCCACGCACCTTGAAATGAAATGTGGTGGCCACATAAACGGCATCATTGCGAAATTGAGGGAGCTGCCCTCGGCTCTGCGATCTGTATACTAGTACATCACGTGTTCATTATGTCGAAAAAAATCGCAACTCAGTCACAGGCCACAACTTCTTCCTTTTTGTTATCGCAGGCTTTCGAATGCTCTAGGCCTACTGTACATGTTGCTCTTTTCGCAAGGACCCCCAGTCGCAAAGGAATACAATCACACACTCATCGCTGCCAATGAACACATCGCTCCTTATTGGAGACTGATTGCACCACACAGCAGGAGGTTATTCGGCGCTAGGTCTCGCAACACCCCAAGGAACCAGGACACGATGGCAAGGCGTCTGTCGGAACAAAGTCACGAACATGATGGTCGAAGCAGTAAGTGGAAATTCTACATCAATCCGTCAGTCACATATCCTACTTCCACCGCTCTGGCGCTAGAGCTTAACTGCTAGGGAGGAAGTACTGCTCACAAGTTTTTTCATGCTTGTGTGCTTCTGAACTGGGTTGAAAGGCATCTTAGTCCGGAGTCCTTAGACAAGTGAGTACGCCATGTCAGAAAATATCGTACGTCCAGATACTATATTTCCTTGATATGTCGTGTCTACTAATCACTCCGGTTGCACTTATCTAATTCCTTGGTCAGAGTGTACCAGTTCGCTGAAGCCACAACATATTACTAGGATCATATCGTTTATACATGTTGTATATGCCACCCCGCCCCCTTTCTGCTGCGCACATTTCTAGTAGAAATCGAATGCCTCGAACTTGATTCATCGGTCCCACGCTCCAGCGTCCAATGATATCAGCGGCAATCATTGATGTGGAAGAATGGGTTATACATGTGTTTCAGGTTTGCATCACTCTCTCTGACATTCTGTAGGAATATTGATGAAAACATAGGTTACCCTGACCCAGGTGACCGTGGTGTAGCGCCCGTTTTGCGGTCTCATCAAAATGACATCACGTGCAGTCTACGGCGTATATATCGTACATTACAGCACTAGTACGTCGGGTGGCCATTACATCAAACCAACTCCCCCCACCTTCCATCCCATCAATTTTCCCCCAGGATGGTTAATTTCCATGATCCCGATGTAGTCCTGCAGGATATTTGTGCGTACGCCTTTGCAACAAAGTACATGGGCTCGCGGAGCCAACTGATTTCTTTTGACAGCGGCAGTGTCGAAAATCTGGCATGCTATGGCTGGACTCTACTTGTATGTCTGCCCAGACGGGCGCTTGACTCTCATAAAATATCCAATAGTAATAATCTGGTGCTTATCTCTAGCTGGGAGTTCGTTACCACTCTCGATTACGAGTGGAGTGTCATCCGAAGGCATCGCCCCTTCCGTTGGACAATATGGGTTCGTATCAATGCTCTATTTCCATTGGCCAGGTCCGGGCGCTAGACTAGTCTATCCCGTTTGGCAGATCTACTCCGCTGCGCGCATATTCACTCTTATCGCTGTAATTCTTACCCTGGTGGGTATTAACGTTACGGCTCAATATAACTGTGAGGTGCGCATGATTCACATCTGCTTCATATGCGGCGACGACCTGATAGGCCATGATTCGAAGGTTTTGGCCGTTTTTCTACTTGTGAGTAAACCCCTCCGATGCAGCTAACCTCAAGGGAAGCAATGTCTGGCACTCATACTTTTTCTGGTCTCTAGTTGTTTGGGTATCTAGCCATTGTCTTTTCTTCTCTCTTGATCGTGCTCCGGATGTACGTCCTGTTCCCCTGATTCGAGTATCTTCTTTTGAATCACGAGCATGCCAGTCTCGCCATTTGGAACAAGAAGAAGATCATCATAGCAATCGCAGCTGGCGCTTGGGGAATCAATGTCATATTCCAGATTCAATGTAAGCTCCTTCCTTCTGTGGAAGTTCAGAAATCCCCATTAATATATAAATTATCATTTACCAGCCATCGTACGGGTGAATGATCAACCTGAATCGTAGTCCGACCTTCTGGGACTTATCTCTTCCTAGATTCGTGCTGTATGGGAACCCGCGATGTCTACTTGCCTGATAATCAACCTGCATATTTCCGAGCTCAACATTCTCGTAACCCTCGCCACCGACATCACCTTACTTCTCATTATGTTCTTTGGTTTGCTTCGTCTGGGCTTCCATGAGCGCGGCACGTTCGGATTGGGACATCTCTTGTGGAAACAGGTGTGCTGCTTTTGATGATTCTCGCTAGCCGTGGTGTTCTCCACTTATATGGTGGTCCGCATTCACAAGGGTGTCATTTGGCTCTTAGTTGCCACTATCGCCGAAGTTCTGCCTGCGGTAAGTATCCAGACTCATATGCCCCTCCTTTCACCTTATCGAGATATGGTGTCTCAGGTGTTCCTCTGTTTAAATTTAAACGGTAGATTTACTTTTCTAATTATTCTATTAACGAAGAATCGCTGATTGGACTCAATTCTGCTCGAAACGTTAGAACCATTCAACTCCGTGCGTTCTTCTTTTTCACTCGTATGGATAGCTATGTATCTTTGACGCCCTTTGAATTATAGATGTTCCTACCTCCCTCGATGGTCACCTTGACTATTGCTGCGACTCGAATCTATCGCTGTCTGGCAGACCATGCCTCCTTCGGTTGTACCAAACAGTAAGACATAATTTGACCCTATTCCTATCAACGCTAAGCGTGGTCGTCGATGTTGTAGCCTGAGCGGACTTGACAACAGCGAACGAAGTGGCCACATAGAGTGGAAAGCAAATAGAGTCCCCATCACGTTGAGCCGCATGGAGGTAGCCATAAATATGACGTCCAACCAAGATCAGGCGCCGCAAACGAGCCAGAACGGCTCGCACGTCTGCATCGAAGAACAGATGTGCGAAAAGCCTGGCGGACAACGTAGACTCGACGAAAACGCGGAGAATGATGTGGAGTCTCAAACACAAGTCTCATCATGACACAGCTCAACGGCACTAGTTTCCTGCCTCGTACCTGTACCTGGAATGTAGTCTTAAGGATATCGACCCATTTAGAGTAGCTGTATTCGTATAATAATCACGACAACCGCTGAGATGGAGTTGACTGGAGCGACGATGTGGCGTGGCCGCCCACATCGTTCCCTGGGAGATTTTGCGGTGCGCCGCCCATAATAAAGAAGCGGTGGCAGTGACGCAGATGAGAGACAATGTGTCGTCTTGCTGTAGATGCACCTATAATGAACCCGCACGCAATACTCGTGGTGATAATGGATGAGGTAGGGTGATAGAGATGTCATCTTGTAATTTAGCGACGAAGCAATTGGTTTCACGCACCTTGAAATGTGGTGGCCAGGTAGACGGCATTGCGAAATTGAGGGAGCTGCCCTCGGTTGAGACGAAACGTGTTGGCGATGAGCTATTTCCGGATGCCCTGCTTGACTATCCCAAGCCATGGGCATTGCTACTACTTCCATATCCATATGGGTTTGTGCTAAGCTTGTAACGCTACTACTACCCTTCAAAAGGATATGGAATTGAGCTAGTAACTGACAGACTCATGATGGTGTAGGAGGTCGTTAAAATACATCCTTTCTATACGTGCCAGTGCAATGCCACTAGCTGAGTGCAGACTGAGAGTCAGCCCAAATCCGAAACCTGTCCAAATCCCATCGTCCATTTTCCGTCAGGTACCCCCAAGAGTCAAGACAAACTAGCCGCGCCGAAATCAAATCCTCCGCGGCTTTATTCTTGGAAGAATAGAGCACTAAAACTTCTCGGGATGTCCTGAAAACTCGACTCTCCGCTTCAAGAACATACAGTACGGACAATTACCTGGATCCCACGCACTGTTGCCTTGACAGAAATTCACGGCCATTCTCGTCTTTTGTCACCTTTGGATACGAAAAGGACCAATGAGATAACAACGAAGATTGTAGCGTCGACAAAGTAACGTCCAGGACAGATTTCGTCTTGCCAAACCCAAACCCAAATGAGGGTGTTGGATCGCCTCGGATGCTCTCATCTTTATTGAGAGAACACTCGGGCTTGAATTCCTCTGGTACCAGGTAGGCGTACCTGCTAGGTGATTACCCAGTTCCGGATGAGCAGTCCACCGAGCTTTCCGAGTAGGAAGGTGGGACATAACTTAAGGCGTCACCGTGGGTGTACTTCCTGTTACGAACAAGCCACAACTATATTGGTCAATAAAGGATGTCTATGTGATAAATGATTACCACCTGTTCCTGCGCGAGGGCCCGTAGCTTCCACGCAGTGCGGCCCAAAGCCTGAGGTCTGCCGGGGTTTGAGCATCCGAGTCGCTACGGCTCTGCCACATGTAAAAATGCCAAAAGATGCAACTCCGATGAGCGCTTCGTTGGCACAGATACGTGTTGTATCATTGTTGCAGCTTGTGGGGGTCTGAGTAAGATAAGAATGCGGCAATGGAAGCACAAATCTGCGGTGGTGACGTGAAGAATGGGGCCAGAGGTGATGATCGGATGCGATGAGAGGGCCACGCTCTTGGACGCGTGGCACAGGGGGACGAGGGAAGTGGCACAAAGCAAGGTTCGCCAATGGTCTTGGCCGTGGTGAACTGACCCTTCAGTGTATGGTACTGGATTGGCACATAAGACGTCGTGTAGCCTTATGATCCCAAGGGACGCCAGAGAAGGAAACTCCTACTCCTACTCAAGTATGGACCGGACCGGCCACACCTTTGCCGATTCTATACATCACGTGTTCATATCATGTTGAAAAATTGCGACACAACTCGCGCTTCGCATTTCCTATTGTTATCGCAGACTTGCGAATGCTCTAGACCTACATGTTGCTCTTTTCGCAACCTCCAGTCGCAATAGAATACAACCACACACGCTTCGCTGCCAACGCTCCTTATTAGAGACTGTACAACACAGCAGGAGGTTATTCGCCAGGTCTCGCAACACTCCAAGGAACCAGGACTTGATGGTAAGGCGTCTGTCGGCACAAGGAGGATGATCGGGGCGGTAACCGGAGGTGCTACATCAATTCGTTAGTCATATATCCTACTTCCCACCCCTCTGGCGCTAGAGCCTAACTGTTAGAGAGGGACTAGGAGCACAACTCACGAGCTTTTTCATGTTCGGGTACTTTCGCACCCATTGCTTACAATCGGACTCACCATTCTACCAGGTGTGCTCATGGTAACGCACTCTGATCATTGTAGTGGGTTGAAGGCATCTTAGTCCGGAATCCTTAGACAAGTGAGTGCGCCATGTCAGAAGTACCATCAATGACAAAATTTTCTTTGGTCAGCGTGTACCAGTTTACCGAAGCCACGGCGTATTACCGGGATCGTATCCTTTATGCCACTTTGTATGCCACCCCCACCCCCTTTCTGCTGTGCCAATTCTATAACCCGAGCTTTATTGACCGGCGTTCAATGATATCAGCGGCAATCATTAATGCGGGAGAATCGCATCATTTGCAGTGGTAGGAATGAAAACATAGGTTCCCGTGACCGTGGCGTAGCGCCACTGGCCAACAGTGGCGTCTTGAAGTCTCATCAACATGACTTGACATGACATGCAGTCTAAGGCGTATATATACATTGCAGTACTAGTACGTCGGGTGGCCATTGCATCAAACCAACTCCTCTCACCTTGCACCCCATTAAATTTCCCATAGGATGGTAAATTACCATGAACCCGATGTAGTCCAACAGGATATTTGTGCGTACAACTTTGCAACAAGTACATGGGCTCGCGGAGCCAACTAGCTTCTTTTGACAGCGGCAGTGTCGAAAATCTGGCATGCTGTGGCCGGACTCTACTTGTATGTCTGCCCCGCCGGGCGCTCGACTCTCATAAAATATCCAATAAGATTAATCCTATGCTTATTATCTCTAGCTGGGAGTTCGTTACCACTCTCGATTACGAGTGGAGTGTCATCCGAAGGCATCGCCCCTTCCGTTGGACAATATGGGTTCGTATCAATGCTCTATTTCTGTTGGCATGGTCCGGGCGCTAGACTAGTCTATCCCGTTTGACAGATCTACTCCACTGCGCGCATATTCACTCTCATCGCTGTAATTCTTACCCTGGTGGGTACTGACGTTACGGCTCAATATAACTGTGAGGTGCGCATGATCCACACCTGCTTCGTATGCGGCGGCGACCTGATAGGCCACGATCCGAAGGTTGAGACCGTTTTCCAACTTGTGAGTAAACCCCTCCGATGCAGCTAATCTCAAGGGAAACAATGTCTGGCACTCTTGCTTTTTCTGGTCTCTAGTTGTTTGGGTATCTAGCCGTTGTCTCCTCTTCTCTCTTGATCGTGCTCCGGATGTACGTCTTGTTCCCCTGATTCAAGTATCTTGCCTTGACTTTGGCACTCATGGGCACTGCCAGCGTCGCCATTTGGAACAAAAATAAGATTATCGTGGCGATCGCAGCTGGCGCTTGGGAATCAACGTTATATTCCAGCTTCAAGGTAAGCTCCTTCTGTGGAAGTTCAGAAATCCCCCATTAATACCAAACATTCCATTTTACCAGCCGTCGTGCGGGTGAATGATTGACCTGAATTGTAGTCGGATCTTCTGGGACTTATTTCTTTCTAGATCCGTGCCGTATATGAACCCGTGATGTCTACTTGCGTGGTAGTCAACCTGCATATTTCCGAGCTCAACATTCTCGTAACCCTTGCCACCGACATCACCTTACTTCTCATCATGTTCTTTGGTTTGCTTCGTCTGGGCTTCCATGAGCGCCGTGCGTTCGGACTGGGACGCCTTTTGTGGAAACAGGTGCGCTATTGGTGCTTCTCGCTAGCCGGGTGTTCTCTGCTTATATGGTGGTCCGCATTCACAAGGGTGTCATTTGGCTCTTAGTTGCTACTATCGCTGAAGCCCTGCCGGCGGTGAGTGTCCAGACTCATGTGCCCCTCCTTTCACCTTATCAAGATATGATGTCCCAGGTGTTCCTCTGTTTAGATTTAAACGGTAGATTTACTTTCTATCTATTCTATCAACGAAGAATCGCTGATTGGACTCAATTCTGCTCGAAATATTAGATCCATTCAACTACGTGTGTTCTTATTTGTGCGGGTAGCTATGTATCTTTGACGCCCTTTGAATTACAGATGTTCCTACCTCCCTCGATGGTCACCTTAACAATTGCTGCGACTCGAATCTATCGCTGTCTGGTAGACCACGCCTCCTTTGGTTGCACCAAACAGTAAGATGTAATTCCATCCCATTCTTCTCAACGCTAACCCTGAATGTTGTAGCCTGAGCGGAGTTGACAACAGCGAACGAAGTGGCCACATAGAGTGGAAAGCAAATAGAGTCCCTATTACGCTAAGCCGCATGGAGGTGGCCATAAATATGACGTCCGACCAAGATCAGACGTCGCAAACGAGCCAGAGCGGCTGCATCGAAGGACAGATGTGCGAAAAGTCTGGCAGACAACGTTGTCTCAACGAAAGCGGAGAGAATGATGTAGAGTCTCAAACACAAGTCTCATCATGACACAGCTCAACGGCACTAGTTTCCTGCCTTGTACCTAGAATGTAGCTTTGTGGTCCTCGACCCATTCAGAGTAACTGTATTCGTATAATAATTACAACCCCGGAGACAGACTGGACTGGACAGACGATATGGCGTGGTTGCTCACACCGTTTCTTGGGGGATTTGCGGTGCGCCGCTCATGAAGAAGTGGTGGTAGTGATGCAGCTGGAGACAATGCATCGTCCCCTGCTGTGGATGCACCGATGATGAGCGCTTTGAGCATCCGAGTTGCTACGCGACGGTGACGTGAAGAAGGGGGCCAGAGGTGTTGCAAACGTGATTGGATGCGACAAGAGGGCCGCGCTCTTGGACGCGCAGCACAGGGGGACGAGGGAAGAGGCACAAGGCAAGGTTCGCCGCCAATGGTCTTGGCCGTGACGCATTGACTCTTCAGTGCATGGTACTGGATAGGCACATCAAGTATACTACGATACTAACTTACCGCCACGGGACACCAGAAAAGGAAACTCCTACTCAAGGTGCGGACCGGATCGGCGACAGGTATTCCGTTCCGATTTCCGATCTGAAATGTCGAAAAAATAAAAATTTGTGATGCGCCACAACTCGCGCATTTCTTTTATAGAATACAATCACACACATCGCTGCCAATGAATACATCGCTCCTTATAGAAGACTGCCCGACACAGAAAAAGGTTATTTGCCAGGTCTCGCAACACTCCAAGGAACCAGGACTTGATGGTAAGGCGTCTGTCGGCACAGAGATGATGATCGGGGCGGTAACCGGAGGTGCTACATCAATTCGTCAGTCATATATCCTACTTCCCACTCCTCTGGCGCTAGAGCTTAACTGTTAGAGAGGGACTACAGTAGGAGCACGAGCTTTTTCATGTTCGGGTACTTCCGTACCCATTGCTTACAACCGGACTCACCATTCTACCAGGTGTGCTCATGGTAACGCACTCTGATCATTGTAGTGGGTTGAAAGGCATCTTAGTCCGGAGTCCTTAGAAAAGTGAGTGCACCACGTTAGAAGTACCATCGATGACAAAATATCGTCTGTCCTGCTACTATATTTCCTTGATAAATCGTTTGGGTTGCACCTATCTAGTCTATTTGGTCAGAGTGCACCAGTTTACTGAAGCCACGACATATTATTGGGATCGTATCGTTTATGCCACTTTGTATGCCACCCCGCTCCGCAAATTCTAGAGAACAAATGCCCCGATCTTGGCGCCTGGGAGCAAGTCGAGTCTGCGCCGATTAGTGAGCGTGAGGGAGTGTGTTGTGCTGCCCACATGAGGGCGTGCTGTGAACTGTGCTAGGTGCAGGGGCAGCGCGAAGCCTGTGGATCCAGCCGGAGAGGCAAGCTGCAAATCCCAGGGCGAGGAGTTCAAATGACGCTTTGAGTGAGCCTCGGAGGCCCGTGTTGGAAGGAGTCTGGACTTATAGTGCTTATAGTGTTTACTGAGAAGTCGGGCCCCCTTAGCCCGTGCCAGTGCCGCTGTCATGTCATCGAAATGCTTATTCAACCGGTTTATGGTTGTAAAAGTGGTGTGAGGGTGTCACGTTTGGTGCGTTCGTGTGATGGGCATTTAGTTGTGGTGTGCACAGTGTGACAGGTGGGTTGTGTGCGTCACAGTGCGTGGATGGTATCGCGTGGGGAATGGCAGTGCGGGAGCATGATGTGGGATGCCATGTGTGCTTGGAGGTGTGGTATGAAACCCGTGGCAGATGGTACATGGTGAAGTGTATGGCACACGACGGTGCAGTGTGTGGTGCATGAACATGTGGTTCAAGGGTAGGGTGGGGTTCCCAACGGCAAAGGAACTCGTCATCGAAGTCAGGGCATTCCGGATTTTGTTTGGATGCACGGCTGCTAAGGCTCTAAGGTTGTGCCGCTGGTGCTTTTCCGTCGAGTTTTATTTTCGGGTGCTAGCAAGGAGGCGAGTGTAATTACAGAAAGGAGAGCTGAATATGTGCTACGACAAACCACTGCTAGATGGCAGAGGATGGATGTGGTGGTTGATGCGGTGACGGACGAGACGCCGCCGCGCTCATCTCTGGCCACCTGCACCGTGACCAGCCTCTCCAAACTCCGATGCGTGTCTGCGCTTGCGCTTGGACGTCCCAGCTTTGATTGATCGATCCCACGCTCCGGCCTTCAATGGTATCAGCCGCAATCATATGTTTCAACTTACAGCAGTTTTCATAAGGATGCGGAAAACGCGCAAAAAATCTTTCGCATACCTCATTACAAATCAAGACCCCGGGACTAAGGCCCGAGCGACAATGAGTTAACTTTGTGTATGGGGTTTTCCGAGAGCTACTGTGTGACAGGGCGTGTCGAATGTGATATTATATAATATGAGTTAGTGATTGCAATGTGCTTGATGTGTAGTCCGTTACATGATCTTGTTGAAGCTCTAGAATATAAGAGACAGCTATTTGGGCCAGATCGAAGGCTGAATAGTTTAGTGGTCAGAGCACCTGGTATATATTTGGGGGCCAGGGGAGGACCTCGGTTCGAATCCTGGACTGATCACTTTTCTTGCACGTATTAATAGCTCATATTATGTTATATCACATTGGAGTCTGTGGTCACACTGTCACTCTCAGAAAACCCTGTACACAAAGTTAACTCATTGTACTTAGTACTTAGTCCTGGGGTCTTGATTTGTAATGAGGTATGCGAAAGATTTTTTGTGCGTTTTCCACATCCTAATGAAAACTGCTGTAACAGCATTCAGTGCGAGGTGCGAATGACAGTTGTGTTGAAATCGAGCTCGCGCGGCTCAAAGTCTACTTACCGTTAGCACCCTTTTATTTGTTACCCGAGTTTATTTTCCATTCCCCCTGACATGTTACATGCTGAAATGAAAAGGGCGAGGAGGGCGCAGCTAGCGCGAGAGTGATGAAGTAAGCGGTGAAGGAAGGCAACGCGTGGACGGACAGAAGAAGAGGCTTGTGATGGGTGAACGGTGTGAACTCCGATAATCTATTCCAGTGTGTAGTAGTTGTCTTATAAGCCCCAGAAGGGGCTGAACATGTGAGCAACTAATACAATAATCTGTAACATGTGAATATGATCGTAAGCAAGTGAGCTATTATTGAGCGTGATCGGTCTCAGTCTCATATTTCCAACATTACATACATTTGGGTACTATAAAGTACATATATTTACACCCGGGCACCCTCGTGCGTTTGCCCCACGTCCCACTCAATCCCACTTGTTTCCGCACGCGCCCGAGGTTTATTCCAACAAGTTGTTGTCTCGCATAAGTTATTGATTCGGGATTCGGGCCCGTGAGCTTGTACATATTTGTTCCTCCCAAACAGTGACACCCCGTCACGCCGCTCCTGCAGCAGCAACTTCGAGAGCGAAACCTTCATTTGGACAGGTGACGGTGAATCACTGGTTAATTTGAATTTATTTCCCCCACGAGTACAACTAGGCACAGAAGTGGATGTGTACACGGTGCACTACGTATCATGTTTAGGCAGGTAACATTTGAAAAAGAACTACAGTCATTCCCCACTCAATGGAACATACGGGTCAATGGACCAAACGACTCCGGTGACTGTAATTTTGGTCAAATCACTTCGGAATTTTTATAGCATCCACTAAGTAGCTTCTGTCTATGTCTCTTCAAAATTTTATAGCAATTTAATGAGTAGATGTTGCAGGAGATTCATTTCATTTATTTTGGGGCAAAAGCTGAAATTTAATTAAGGAATAACGATGACAAAGGCTCTAATTTTTGCAAACTTTTTGAGGCCATATATAAAGTACATGCTACATAGTGAACTTCAGATAGTAATCTCAATAATGGCAACATGGGTTTGCAAGATATTCACAAAATGATGTTGAATACGCTGATATCAGTGTTTTGAGGTGTCACATCACACCTTCTGGATTGGGAATGGTGATGTGGGCACACTCATGGACGCACTGTGACATGACTCAACTCACTCAAGTGGGTGATGACGTGATCAGGAACCCTCCCAATTTGGTAAGTCATGTATTTGATGTGACTGGTCCATTGACCCCATTTTCGCTGATAACGACTTTTTGTGCTGATTCCTTCATCACACAGCTCAATGGCACTCGATAATGGTTTTTAGATATCTGCTAGCTAGTTTACTCATATGGTCAAATTGTTATCAACTCAGAATGTTTTGATGTCCACCATAAGAAGTTCCCGCAGGTTAACAAAATTTGAGTGGTCCAAAGAGTGGGGAATGACTGTAGCAGAGTCATGGGCAGCATGCGATTGTAGGGTGGGGTGGTCGTGTTTTCTTTTTGTGCCTATCCCGGCTCCCATCTCCTCCGAAAATTGAATAATTTGTTGGACGCGCGTTGAGTTCGAAGAGTTGGGGCAGTGTTTGAAGTTGGCCATTGTCAGTGAGCCTGAGGCAGTGATGTGCCGGTCATTGACTAGTCACCATAGTCACGCACGGGCTGCCAACTATGGCAACTATGACTTTTGAATGACTGTGACTCGTCCCGATTAGGCATGCAGCTGTGGCTGAGCGCGAGATGCTGAACGTGCAGACACAAAATGGCGCAAAATGCATAGAACTTGATATACATCCAGTTGCAAAGTATACGGTATTTGTAATGGTATCTACTGAGATGTCAGAACTGCTTCGTCCATCCCATCAACATCAACATCAGTGTCTAATTCGCCCAAATCATCCAAATCAATCAACTCGTACAAGTCTAGTTCATCCTGCAGGCCCCGATTTCTAGTCGCCTCCGACGATTTGACTAAATAATCAACAGAAAAATCGAAGAGATTTGCAAGAGTGAATGACAGAGTTGATGGGATGGATTCGTGCTTAACGTGCTCATCATCATTTGCCAATGAAATGAGTCTGTCCGCGATCACCTGAAGAGAGCCGTCTGCAGGGCCAGCTGATGATGCTAAGATCTCGCACTCGTCTTCGTCTACTGTTTGGGTGAAATGTGATGGTGGGATGGTTGATGTAGTGACTGTAGGCAGAGCTGACTCGGATGCTGTTGCATGCACTGCAGTTGAACACGGTGCTCCAGCAATGTGTCGCTTTAGCCGTTGTTTTGCAGGCGTGTTCTTGGTGTATTCGTCACGGATATGGTGACATGGCTGGTGAATTTGATGTGGATGGTGCAAACAGTGTGCTGGTCTGAAGATGAGTCAGGATTGGCTGTACAAGTGGCGTAGAAGATGGCCCTGCAACTGCAACACCGCTGAGACGTCATGCCTGGTAATTGTGGCATATTGCTGTCATAAAAGGTGTCCTGATGGGTACGCCGCATTGGTGATCCTTTCAATTTCCAATCCCTTGCATTGTGCTGAACTGAATCCAATTGATGTGGGCAGGTTTTTAGGTGGTTGAGAAGCGTACCCTGTGCGCTGGACTGCCAACCCTGGTTAGGCTCATGTTGTCCCATTGCCCATACTTTATAATAGATGTCAGATCGCGTCGTAGACTTGTAGTGTATTAATGAGAGAGGAAATACACATATCTGTTTGATTGTGCTCTCGTCTCTGACACTGATAGAATCACGCTGTCCTGCTGCAATCTCTTTCGCATCGCGAGCCTGCTCCTCTGCAATGCGCCTCAAAAAGCACTGTTTACACCATACTTTCTGCTTGTCAGGACGGGCAAGGGTCGGGTTTGTACATGATTCAGGAGTTTTGGCTGCAAGCCCTGGATGATCTTCGAAAAAATCCCCCCACCAGCCTCGTTTGCGCTGCGGAGGGTGAGCGGCGTGAATCATGACAGATGGGAGTAGGTTTGCTTGACCGGGTTGACCATTCCTAGCTATTGACAAGCCATCGATAAGAGATTATTGCAGGAGTTACTGCTTACGAAGACGGGTGGCTATACCGGCCCGGGGGAGAGGCGAACGCTATGTGATTACCTTATTCGGTTCAATAGTTGAGTCATTTTCAAAGTCAGTGACTAGTCACGGTCGTGTGACTATGACTTTCCAGTAAGGTCATGACTGGCCCAACACTGGCCTGAGGTGCTTATGGCGTTCAACCGTGTAAAGTGCCGTTATGGGCATTGAATGAGCCTGCTCTATTATTTGTAGCGGTTCGCTGCAGGGGCAGGCAAGTTGTTCTTGAGTATGGAGGGGGTAGATCCGTCAGGTATACTCCGGGTGAAAGCTCCCGTGATGAAGCGAAGATGCAAGCAAACTAAGACGATGGTGAGGATTTGAGTGGCAAGCGTGACAGAACGTCACTCGCGTCACTCTTTGGGAGAGGAACAAGGTACAAGCTCGTGAGCGGTGAAACTACTTGTCCGGATCAATATGCAAGATGTCAATCTGAGCAGCACATGTGATCTGGCGTGATGCGAAGAGCAATGGTATTGAGTATACACGATGCGAAATACAAATGCGGGGCATGACCTACCTGGCGTGATGCGAAGAGCGATGGGGCTCGCACACGCCAGGCGCTGCCTACATATATGCTATCTATGTAGTGCATATAGTCCAGTATCCAGTCCTAATTGGGTACTACTTCTTCAGGACAAAGAACGAGAAGTCTTGAGTGTCCCGAGATGGAAGGCGAGGCGACAGGAAAGGCTCTCCCAACGGGTGGACCGGGATCAGGTCCCAACACCCCCCGTGATCCACGTTCGGACGGGACAGCGATTGTGTTTGAGAGTTCGTCGGGAAGGTTGTCATGTGAGAAGACGTTGAGGAGCCACTTGTTGTGAATCACACGATGGAGAGGTTTGGTCATCAGGTCGGCAGAGTTGTCCGTACCTGGAATGTGATGGACGTCGATGAGTCTTTTGTTAACGCAGTCGCGGATGAAGTGTGCGTGAATGTCGATGTGTTTCATGCGGGAGTGTGACTGAGGGTCATGTGTGCATGCGACGGTGCCCTGGTTGTCGCAATATAGCGGAGTGGGCAGGAGCTGTGGGAACGTTAGCTCCTCAAACAGTGACCGGAGCCAGAGTAATGTCGTGAGTGCTGTCGGAGCACGCCAGAGAGGATGGTGCTAAATCACTGGAAACACAGTCCAAGTGCGAGCGAGCAGAGGTGAGGAGATGCACTGGTGAAGTACACCTAAAATGATAGAGGGATCTTGGCTGTGATGTCAGGAAGGCCGGCTCAGAGGCACAGGCTCTTCTGTATCCCACTTCCTGTTAGAGGACAACAAATGGGATTAAGGACGAAGAGGTCAAGATACAGGAGTGCTAGAGAACCGAGTGCTGACTATCTAGTCTGAATAGGGGTAGCTTCCCTATATGGGCCTATGGTACAGTGACACTTGTGACGCTACATAGTCTTATGTCAGATTTCATCACATTACCCCCTCCTAAAAGTCGACGTCCACGGCGGCGTGATTAAAGAATCAGTGAAATTGAGACAGGGTTGCCAGGGAAGAGTTGCAAAGAGGGAGGCGGAAAGTCGGCGAGGTGCTGAAGGGTGTTGGTCATGGAAGTTTTTAATGAGCTGAGGGGAATGAGTGAGGTTAGTAGCAGGTTCCCAACTGTTATGTCCAGTATCATAGCCTTTCCATTTGACAAGGTACTGGAATTGATTACGATACTTGCGGCTGTCAAGAATGGTGTCAACTTCATACTCGAGTTGGTCGTCAATATGGATTGGCTGAGGGGGTGGGGGGGTTTGACCATTGATGTGATTGCCATGCCAAGGAGAGAGTCGGTCCACGTGGAAGACGGGATGTTGACGCATCGAAGGTGGAAGAAGGAGTCGGTAAGTGAGGGGGCCAGTTTGTTCAACAACTTCGTATGGGCCAAGTTGTCGAGGTGAGAGTTTACGGCTTGGGGAGGAGGTAGTGATGTCTTTGGAAGCTAACCATACCTTTTGACCAGGGAGGAACGCATGGGGTAAAGGTTTGTTGGCTTCGAACCTTTGTTTCATCGTACGTTTTTCCATGCAGAGAGCGGCGTCTGCTTCTTTGCGGGTCTCACGCAGTTGCTGTAATCGAGTGTTCAGTGCAGGAAACTTTGTAGGAGGACCTACAGGGATGGTGAAGTCAGGGCGGTAGCCATAGATGACTTCAAATGGGGCTAAGTGGTGAGCAGAGTGGACGCGGTTGTTGAGGACAAATTCAGCTGTGGGGAGAAAGGTTACCCAGTCGTCTTGGCGAGAGTTGGTGAATAATCGAAGGTGTTGCTCGACTTCTTGATTGGCGCGTTCGGTCTGACCATTGGATTGGGGGTGATATGCTGTAGTAAGCGCGTGAGTAATGCCAAGTTTTTGGTAGAGGGCCTTCATTAATTGTGCAGCGAACTGGGGCCCGCGGTCGGATACGATTTTGGTGGGGATTCCGTGAAGACGAAAGATCTCTCGGTAGTGGATGTCGGCGATGCCCTCCGTATCGACATCCGATGTTGTAGGTAAGGCATGTACTTGTTTGCTATAATGGTCAATATAGACAACAATCGCGTCGTATTTACCAATTGGGGCAGTCCGGTAATTAGGTCGACACCGACCGTCTGCCAGGGGCCGTCGGGGACTTCATGGGGTTGGAGTGTCGAACGTGGATGACGCGATGGTTTGTAACGTTGACAAGCGTCGCAGCCTGCAACAAATTTATTGACGAAGGTAGTCATCCCTGGCCACCAATATAATTGGCTGACCAGGTCAAGGGTGCCGCGCCTTCCGGGGTGACCGGTTGACGGAGAGTCATGACACAGACGTACTATTCTTTCCCGAAGAGTGGGGACTCTTGGGATATAGATTCTACCCTTGAAGAATATCAGACCTTCTCATTCCTCCCAATCAGAGAGGCCTTCGGTTAATTGCCGGGGTCCCTGTTCTTTGAGAAGTCGGAGGGCGAGGATCACTTCGGGGTCTTGATCGGTAGCCTGCCGGATTTCCCTTTCAAGGTCGTTTGAGTCTATGATCGAGGAAGTGGCGGCTGAAGCAAAGTGGTTAGGCGACAGAACTATCTGATCGCGATTATCGTCAGTGTCATTAACGGCGTGAGTCGAGATGCGAGATAGGGGGTCCGCCTGAGTATTAGTTACACCAGGTTTGTGAGTAAGGTAGAAGTCGAAGCGGCTGAGGTACAATGACCATCGTGCTTGTCGGCGTGTTAGGTTTTGCGCGGTGCGCCAGTATTCGAGGTTGCGGTGGTCCGAAATGATATGAAACGATTGAGGGAGGCCTTCAAGATAGTGTCGCCAGTCCTCGAGAGCTCGAATGATGGCGAGCATTTCTTTGTCGTAAATCTCGTAGTTTCGTTCTGCTTCGACCATTGATTGGGATCTGAAAGCTACTGGGTGCCAAAGATCGTCTTCTGTTTTCTGCAAGAGGACGCCCCCCGTCGCGTACCCAGAGGCGTCCACCTCTAGATGCGTGGGTCGATTTGGTTCCATATGATAAGGATGGGTTCTGTCGAGAAGGCGTCTTTAAGCGTTTGAAGGGCCTGCCGTTGGGAGATGGTCCAAATCCAGGGGCGTCCTTTTTCGTAAGGTTATTCAGGGGGCGTGCTAGTTTGGCGAAATCTTTGATGAATCGACGATAGAAATTAGCGAATCCGAGGAACCCGCGTAGTTCTCGAAGGTTACGAGGGGTTGGCCAATCTGTAATGGCTTTAACTTTCGTCGAGTCCATTCTTACCTCCCCCTTTCTGATGATCAGTCCAAGGTACTCGACTTCTTCTCGTTCAAATTCGCATTTTTCCGGTCGGAGGTAGAGGTCGTGGGCTTGAAGCCTTCGAAGGACTTCGTGGGTTACGTTCCGATGTTCTTCTTTCGTAGAACTGTAAATAAGTATATCATCCAAATACACCGCCACCTTCCGGTGGCGACGAGATCAGCAAATATTGTGTTCATTAGCGCTTGAAAGGTGGCAGGGGAGTTAGTCAGTCCGAAGAACATCACCTGGGGTTCGAAAAGGCCCCTATTGGTGGTGAACGCGGCCTTCCATTCATCCCCGGCTTTGATACGGATATTGTTGTAACCCCACCTGACGTCGAACTTTGTAAATAGGCGAGCTTGCTGGAGGCGATTGATAATGTCGGAAGCTAAAGGGAGGGGATACCTGTTTTTAATGGTGAAGTCGTTTAGTTTCCGATAGTCTTGGACTAGTCGCAGGCGTCCATCCTTTTTCTTGATGAAGAAGACCGGCGAGGCGATTGGTGACTTAGAAGGAATTATATAACCTTTGCGCAAATGTTCTTCGAGGAATCGGTCTAGTTCTTCTTGTTCGTTTACCGGCATCGGATAGATTTTAGATCGGAGTGTTTCGGGAGTTTCCGGTTTGAGTTCGATAGTGTGATCGTACGGTTTGTGCTCCGGTAATCGTTGAGACTCCATCTCCGAGAATACTTTAGCATACTGCCGATATTCCTTCGGGACAATTTCTTCAAAGGTTCGTGCTCGTTTATCTCTATCTGCCTTTTCTGCTAATTCAGCCGAGTAGGTGTAACCGGCCGCGCACCATAGTCGATCGGATGGGTCGTCCAGTACCTTTTCCTTTTGCCATCGTCGACGCTGTATTCGATTCGCTTTTATCAGCTCTACTCCCTTCCTCCCTTCCTCCGGTACAACGGTGTCAACTTTCATCTTCCCTCTGGCCCAGTCGATTTCAGGGTTAGTGTTCCTCAACCATGGGAGTCCCAAGACCAAGTCTTCAGGACCCAGCTCCGTCACCAAGAATCGATACCATTCTTCTGTGTCCCCAATCTGGAGTCGGAGGCGAGTAGCGCGGGTGATACCCCCCGCGCGATTCCTCGAGCCATCAATGTTGTAGAGGGGAATCTCACGGGGAAGTGGGTATGTGCGGATGTTATTTCTCGTTACAAATCTTTTGCTGAGGAAGAGGGCGGTGGCTCCACAGTCCACCATAGCCGCTACAGGTGCGCTACGGTTACGGCCTTTGAGGGTTACCTGAATTTTGAAATGCGAACTCGATGGCGTCAACTCCGGGATGACACAAGCGTTAACATTGTCATATGAATTCGAACTCGCCATAACATTCAGACCGTTTTCCGAAGCCCCTGAACCCTCCGGGCACATCGCGGCGGCTTGCGCGTGTGTCCGGACTAAAAATCCTGTTGGCGTAAAGCCGCAATCTGGTCGGCCAACGCCTTTTGCTGCTCCATCAACTGTGTAAGAGTTTTTGCTGTCGTGGCCGCTATGCCTTCTTCAGCTTCATCTGAACTCCCTCCAAAGGTGCCCACTTCTACTTCTCTTCCATCCGTTGTCGCCGCTGCCTTCTGCCCTTTAGATCGACCTATAAACTTATCCATGCATACTACCTCCCGATGTCCCACGCGCTTACAATACGCGCAGAGATCACGATCGTGATTACCATTTCTCTTGTTATGTGCTGGAGATCCGCAGCCCAGGCATTTCCCGCGCATTCGGCGCATGAACTCTTCACGAGTGCGGGTGGCGTCTACGTCCATCGCGGCGGGTTCTTCGACAGGAGCAGTGAACGGGTTCCTTGACAGCGGGGTTTGCGTGGTGGTCGTTCCGGTGGTGGGTCCAGAACGTCTTTTCTCTCGGTCCTTTTCTGCACGGCGCTGGCGAACTCGCACGTCTAGGTCGGAAGCGACTTTTATCAGGTCGTCAAGCCTGTCGATAGGACGAGCAGTATGGACAAGTTCGTCCTTGATGCGGGCGTTGAGATGCTCGTAGAAGCGATCTCTCAAGTCAGCCTGAGAATACCCGGTGCGTGCCATGAGCTCTTTGAACAGCGCGGCGTACTCCAGAACGGTAGAAGAATCCTGCCACAGAACACGAAGCTTCTCCTTGGCATCGACGGCCTCGTCGACCGTCTCAAACCTCGCCTTGAAATGCTCGCAAAACGTTCCCCAGCGACCGTCAAATGGAGTTTCCTCTCTCGCAAACTCTTCCAGGGGCACGGCAGCCCACACCGCGGCCTCCTCCTGCATAAAGGTAAGCGCAGCACAGATCCAATCCATTTCACGATGGTTAGTCGTATTCCCGTGCTCATCGACGACGTTGAGGGCTGTACCCTGGGCCATTCCCCATACAGTGAAGGCAGCAAGGAAGCGGCGCGCGTCGCTCCCTTGTTCACCTTTAAACGGTGCAGGTTTCTGGACCGCCTTCGCCTTCGACAGGTTATTAGCAAGCTGCATGGTGGAGACATTGGCAAGGGTTGTCATCGCTTGCGCGAGTTGGGTCATGAAGTCGGGTTCAGGAGGAGGAGGTTGCGGGAGGCCATGTGCGGGACCACCCCCGGGGGGGTTTGGCTGGGCCATCGTGTCGTATTAACGCTCTTTGAATGTGAGGCGGGAGCGGGATGTGTGTAGAGTACCAGGTGCAGTTAAAATGATAGGGGTAATCTCCCTATTTAGTGAAAACTAGTGAGGACGACCGCGTGAAGGGTGTCGGCACTGGTAAAGTATCTTGACCTAATGTCGTGAGTGCTGTCGGAGCACGCCAGAGAGGATGGTGCTAAATCACTGGAAACACAGTCCAAGTGCGAGCGAGCAGAGGTGAGGAGATGCACTGGTGAAGTACACCTAAAATGATAGAGGGATCTTGGCTGTGATGTCAGGAAGGCCGGCTCAGAGGCACAGGCTCTTCTGTATCCCACTTCCTGTTAGAGGACAACAAATGGGATTAAGGACGAAGAGGTCAAGATACAGGAGTGCTAGAGAACCAAGTGCTGACTATCTAGTCTGAATAGGGGTAGCTTCCCTATATGGGCCTATGGTACAGTGACACTTGTGACGCTACATAGTCTTATGTCAGATTTCATCACAAGTACTTGTCGGGCACAGTGTGAGCAGGCAATGTATTCCGCTTCGCAGGATGACAGCGCGACGACTGCTTGTTGTTTCGAGGACCATGAGATTGGTCCATTTGCAGACATTATGAGGAATCCTGAGACAGATTTACGTCCTTTGGACATCGCCCAGTCAGAGTCAGCGAAAGAGGTAAAGATGGGGTATGGGTTGGGGGCATTTCCATATATGATTCCTCTCGAACGTGAGCCTTGTAGGTAACGTAAGAGGTGCTTGGCTGCTTCGAAGTGTTTAGTGCCATAGTTGGACATGTACTTGGCGAGTTCCCGGACAGCAAAGGAAATGTCGGGACGAGTGCAGTTGAAGAGGTACATGACTTTGCCAACCAGTGCGCAAAAGGGAAGTTTGGCCGCTTCTTGACGGTCTTCGTCCGTTTTGGGGCACATGGCGGTGGTAAGGCAAAATGTTGGGCAAGGTGTTTTGATAGCATTGCAGTGCTCCATTCCGAAGTCGGCAAGGATCTGTACGGTGTATGTTTCCTGGTCGAGCATGAGCAAGCGTCTGTCTCTCCAGCAGCGTATCCTGCATCCCAGTAGCCATTGTGCATCGCTGCCATCGGTGACCGAAAATTTTTCTTTGAGTTGGGCGGCCGCACGCTCAGATTCAGCTTTTGAGCAGGAGGCTATAAGAAGGTCGTCAACGCTTGTTGCGGAGATGGTGAGGTTGTGTTGGGTTTTTCGGACATAGACGCTCCAGTCAGATTGGCACCGTGAGAAGCCCAGCGTTGTGTACACCTCGTTCAGAAGTATGTACCATTGACGTCCAGCTTGTCGTAGGCCGTAAAGACCTTTGCGCAAGCGCCAGTAGCGAGAGCCAAACCCTTCAGGGGCGACCATGTAGATCTCTTCATCGAGTGGCGCGTTAAGATAAGCGTTTTTGACGTCGATGTGTCGAAGTTCAAAGTCGTGGGTGGTTGCAATGCTGAGAATGGAGCGTATACTTTCCCAGCGGGCTACGGGGCGAAGGTGAATGTGAAGTCTTGGCCAAAGACCTGGGTGAATCCTTTAGCAACAAGGCGGCCTTTGAAGCGAGAGATTTGGCCATCTTTGTCGCGTTTGATGACGAGGACCCACTTCGATTGGGCGGCTTTGCGGCCAGGTGGGAGTTGTTCTACTTCCTCGTAGACCTTTTTGGCTTTGAGGGCTTCAAGCTCCTCATGCATGGTGGCGAGCCATTCATTCCAGTATTTGGACCGTTGCGCGTGTCGGACGGTGGGGGGGTCACGTTCGTCGTCATCAGTGAGGTTGGCAAATCCTTCTATGGCAAGGTCGGCTTCCAATATGTGGCAGACAACTTGTTCAGCAGATGCGGGGCCGTCCGGGAGAGGAATGGCAAGCTCTTCCTCCTCCAGGTGGATTAGTTGGTCGACGATCGTATTGGAAGGAACGTAATCGGTGTATTTTGATGGAGGGTGAGGATTACAACGTGGGTGCGTATGAGATGGGTCAGGTACTGGAAAGATGGACGGCGTATGGCTGTGGGTGATAATGATGAGTGATGGTTTGGTTTGGGGAGTGCGAACGCACAGAGGGTGATTATTATTATTCAGTGGGTCGTCTGTTGAAACAGATCGCCCAGGAATCCTCTCGTCAGTCGTTGCACGACTGTGAGTGATGATAGTTAGTCGCGCGGGTTGGGAGGATACCAATCGCGAGCGTACTAGGGGTTATTATTATGGTTGGGGTCGTCTGTCAAAGCAGATCGCCCGGTAAGCCCGGCGTCGGTCAGAGCACGACTGTGGGTTAACATTATTAATTTATGGTTGGTAGTACCGAGGGAGCACGTACGGGGGAGGGTTGTTTTGGTGTAATCGGTTGGGGAAGGGTATGTCTTCCCATAGAGGACGATAATGGTCGGGGACGGTGGGTGACAGTTCTGGTGGGGGAAACTCGTGGAAAGTGACATCCCGTCGCACTTTAAGTGTGCCATTATTATTGTTGGGGTTGGGAACCCATATGAGGTAACCTTTGGCGTCTTTGGCATAACCGAGGAAACGACCTGCTTCGCCGCGAGGTTGGAATTTGGTTTGGTGGTCGTTTAGGATTCGTGAAGTACATGGGCTGCCAAAGGGACGAAGGTGGGAAAGATTTGGTTTGTGACGGAACCAAAGTTCGAAGGGGGTAATGTGGGGAGGTAACGAGGAGTGCGGGACGCGTTGTTTTATGTGTGCAGCAGTGAGCACGGTGAATGGCCAAAAGTAATCTCGGAGGTTGGCGTCGATTAGCATTGCACGTGCCATGCTGCAGAGGGTGAGGTTTGTGCGTTCAGCCACGCCGTTTTGGGATGGGGAGTCCGGCACTGTTTTTTCGTATGTGATCCCCTTCGATTTGCAGTGTGCTTGCATTTGGCCATGTATGAGTTCAGGGGCATTATCGACGCGAAGGAAAGTGATTCGTTCGTTGGAAAAGTTTTCGGCAGCGAGTTGGAACTGAGTGAAAAGGGAAGGGGCTTCGTCGCGAGATTTCATGAGCAATAAAGTGATGAAGCGAGAGTAGTCGTCAATGATAGTGCTTTAAGGTCCAGTCTCATGGACTGGAAAAAGACCGGAAACTGGACTGGACTGTAACCGGTGGAAACCGGACCATCAGTCCCGGTTATCCCATTTAGGGAAATTTCTATTTTCGGTTCAAGTGAATCTCTTTCATTTTTAAAACTGGAAAAAACCAGTTAAAACCGGTCCTAGACCGGACTTTCAGTCCATCTGTCATAGCCCCTTACTTTCTCATACTTAATATATTGACTGTGAGCTCAAAGGAAGTGAAATTATGGGAAAATAAGGTACATTGGATGGTACATAAGTAATACAGCGAAAAAATATGCTTAAGGTGGTCATGCAGGTTTCCGCGGGGCGTATAAGTTGGAGCTAATGTCCAACCAGGTCATGTCTTCATGACCCTCACACAGCTAAGTCCGCGGGAAGGTGCAGCGGCGTCAGAAAGGAGGGAAAGGAGGGCTTTAGTGAGCCCGGTAATTCGCAACGCGTCCTATCGTGCACTGCCACGCGTGTCTTGAAAATTTGTAGACAGGGCCGCATTATGGTTCTTGAGGTGCTCCTAAAATTTCTAAGGCCGCAGACATGTGCAGCGCTCTGAGGACTGAGGGGACTGAGCTGCACTCAGCTCTGTATTTGGAAAGAAAGCGCGTGAATGTGGAAGGAAAGCGGCCCGGTGAAGCAGAAACGCCCAAAGATAGCCACATTACATAATGGCAGATTTTCTTTGGCGCGACAGCACAGCTCAGTGCAGCCCAGTTCCCTCACTCCCTCCTGTGAGTGCTGCACGTCTCCGCGGCCTTAGAAACTTTAGGAGCACCTCAAGAGACATAATGTCGCCCCATCTACAAATTTTCAAGACACGCGTGGCAGTGCACGATAGGACGCGTTGCGAATTACCGGGCTCACTACAGCCCTCCTTTCCCTCCTTCCTGACGCCGCTGCACCTTCCCGCGGACTTAGCTGTGCGAGGCCCATAAAGACATGACCTGGTTGGACATTAGCTCCAACTTATACGCCCCGCGGAAACCTGCACGACCCTTCCCAAGCGGTTTTTTCCCCCTCAAGACTTGCAAGCTGCCCGGCCCTCAGATAGACAGTCTGGCTGGTAGCAGTACAGGTTCTTGGCTGCTGTAGTTGTTATATAGCATGTCATGAGGTCCACGCAGCTTGCAGGAATGGTGAGAGGTTGAGTTAGTTGACTTTTATGCACGTGCGAAGACTGCTTTGCAACTGGAAGACTTTTTTACTTAGTAGTTTACTTGTTTTCCCTACATAAAACAATACATATATTTTACAAAGACTGGTCAAAACCTGTGCAAAGACTGGTCAAAACCAGTCACTAACTGGTCAACAAGTCAACCGGTTATGGCCAGTCCATTAACCGCCCGTGGACCGATGGTAACCGGTCCTAAGCGGTCCAGTTACGGTTAATCAGTCCTAGCAACAACTTACAGACCGGTCCCGGTCCCAGTTTTTTCCAAAAATGGAAAAAAAACCGGACTGAACCGGACTTTAAAGCACTAGTCAATGAAGAGGATAAAATAAGAGAAGTTGCCATAAGAGTGTGGGAGAGGCCCGCAGATGTCTGAGTGGACACGTTCAAGAAGATGAGTGGCACGATTTGAAGCAGTTTGGGGGAAGGGGAGGCGTCGAATGTTAGCGTGGGCACAGACGTCACAGGAAGGGTGGGAGGAGTCATCAAGGGGGAGGCCATCAACCACATGTTGTAGCCCTTTTACGCCTATGTGGCCCATGAGGCGGTGTAAAAACCCGGCGCTTTGTGTTGGGGTGCAATGCGTGAAGCAAGGCTGCGGGGCTCTATGTGGGAAGCAAGGGAAACGGAGTTGGGTCGAATGATCGTGAGTTGGAGACGGTACATGTCATTGACTATGGTGCCGGCAACAAGAGGTTTGTTGTTGCAAGAGAGGGTGATGGACTTGTTGCCAGAGGAGGTTTGTACTCCGGCTTTGTCCAATTGGATGCCGCTGATTAGGTTTGTGTGGGCAGCAGGGATGTGGAGGACATTTTTGAGGAGGATGGTACAGGTGGTGTTTTTGTAGCGGCCTTCAAGACGAACAGTGCCACGGCCAATGGCAGTAGCAGAGAGGTTTTGTCCGAAGCCTTTTACCGTGATGGGTGTCACGGCTTCGTATTCTTCGAAGGCGGATCGGTCATGGAAGACGTGACGATTTGCCCTGGAGTCGTGGTGACATGTGTTGTCGCGGGGAATGTCGGGGTTAAGGGCAGGGAGGCTGGTATGGGCGACAGAGTCGTTGAGATGGGTGTTCCAGGCCCAGAGGTTAGCATCCGATAACGTGGCGGAGTTGGCCTGTGTGTCAGTGACGTCCTCGATTCGCACAGTAGAGGAATTCGAGTGAGCTGGTGCTCGCTGTGGAGTGGTTGACAGCTGGTCCATACCAGCGTTTGTGGGCAGGGTGTGACTTTGGTGGGATGTTGTTGGCAGGAGTTCTTTGTGATTCAGGGAGGTGTATGTTCCAAGGTCCCTTCCAGCGTTCGGGGTATTGGCCGGCCTTGGCGCCTGTGTAGGCGATGCAGTCTGAGGTGTCATGGCCCAATTTGGACTTGCAGTGTGGGTTGTCGCAGCGTAGGTTGGCCCTGTTTGGGTCAGAGATACGTGTGCGCTTGGGAGGGTTGGGGGAAGAAGAGGTGGCGATGAGGTCGGTGGGACGGGTGCGCTTGGAACGTCTTTGTGCATCCTGGCGCGCAGAGAAGATGTGGGATGTGGATTGCAGGTCGTCTTTGTGGCGAAACCAGTATTCATCACGAATGATGGTGGTAAAGGTTGTGGAGTGGATGGGTAGACCTTGGGTTTCGAGGTCACGCACTTTTGTGCGGAGGCTGGAGACAAAGTTTCTCCAGCCGTCCTCCTGTGGCATGAGGTCAAGGATGGCAAGGGCGAACTCGCGGTCTGTCATGCGTTCGACGTCAAGGCCGCAGAGGGAATTGTAGAGGCGTTGCATATCGTCGAGCCATTTGGCAACATCTAGGTCGGGTGTGCACCGGTAGGTCATGATTTGACCCTTCATGGTTGAGGCACGGAGTGAGTTATTGGGTTGATAAACGGAGCGGAGGCTGTCCCAAGCTTCTTTGGCATAGTGTGCGTTTTCGACAAGGTGAAGTTGATTGCTGGGGACAGCAGCAACGATGCGTGAGAGCGCAATATTGTTCCCAGTTGTCCAGGGCTTTGCATTGATGAGAGCCTGCCGGTGCTCGTCGGCATTGCCGAGGACGTGAGTGGTGGACAGATGGCCATCGTCGTCGACACCGTGGTAAGTTTGTCGTTCGCGAAGGGGAGGGATGATCGGTGGGGTGGACTCAGGCCCTTCGATGTACTTGAGGAGGTCCCATTCTCGGAGTTTATGGTAGGACTTTGTCTTCCATTCTCCGTAGTTGTTATCTTTGCCATCGTCGGTAAGTTTCGGGAGTTCGGTCCGATGGGTGGTGTCGTTGTTAGTCATGGCTGGGGTGTGAAAAAAAAATGGGTGCGAGTGTTTTGTTGAGCAGGCTAGGCAGGGCCCATAACCTGTCAATCTGAGCAGCATGTGTGATCTGGCGTGATGCGAAGAGCGATGGTATTGAGTATACACGATGCGAAATACAAATGCGGGGCATGACCTACCTGGCGTGATGTGAAGAGCAATGGGGCTCACACACGCCAGGCGCTGCCTACATATATGCTATCTATGTAGTGCATATAGTCCAGTATCCAGTCCTAATTGGGTACTACTTCTTCAGGACAAAGAACAAGAAGTCTTGAGTGTCCCGAGATGGAAGGCGAGGCAACAGGAAAGGCTCTCCCAACGGGCGGACCGGGATCAGGTCCCAACACAAGACACTGGAAAACGTCACTGTACGTTTCCATGTCCATGACGTAGCGCCAGCAACGGGGACGTCTTACGGTCTCATCAACAATCTAATGTGTATATATACTGGTACAGTACTGATACATCGAGTAGCCATTGCATCTAATCAACACCCCCATTCCACCCCATCAATTTTCCCTCAGGATGGTAAATTACCATGATCCTAACGTAGTCCAGCAGGATATTTGTGTGTACACCTTTGCAGAAAAGTACATGGGCTTGGAACCAACTCATTTCTTTTGACAGCGGCTGCGTCAAAAGTCTGGCATGCTGTAGCTGGACTCTACTTGTATGTCTGCCCCGCCGGGTGCTTGGTTCTCATAAAATATCCAGTAATAACAATCCGGTGCTCAACTCTAGCTGGGAGTTCATTACCACTCTCGATTATGAGTGGAGTGTCATCCGAAGGCATCGCCCCTTCCGTTGGACGATATGGGTTCGTATCAATGCTCTGTTTCTGTTGGCAAGATCCGGGCGCTGGATCTAGTCTATCTCGTTTGGCAGATCTACTTCACTGCGCGCATATTCACTCTCATCGCTGTAATACTTACCCTGGTGGGTATTGACGTTACGGCTCAATATAACTGTGAGGTGCGCATGATCCACACCAGCTTCGTATGCAGCAGCGGCCTGATAGGCCATGACCCGAAGGTTGAGACCATTTTCGTGCTTGTGAGTAAACCCCTCCGATACAGCTAATCTCAAGGGAAACAATGTCTGGCACTCTTGCTCTTTCTGGTCTCTAGTTGTTTGGGTATCTAGCCGTTGTCTCCTCTTCTCTCTTGATCGTGCTCCGGATGTACGTCTTGTTCCCCTGATTCAAGTATCTTGCGTTGAATTTGGCATTCACGGGCACTCCCAGTCTCGCCATTTGGAATGAGAAGAAGATTATCATAGTGATCGCAGCTGGCGCTTGGGGAATTAACTTTATATTCCAGATTCAAGGTAAGCTCCTTCCTTCTGTGGAAGTTCAGAAATCTCCCCATTAATATCAAACGCCCCATTTTACCAGCCATCATGCGGGTGAATGATCGACCTGAATTGTGGTCAGACCTTCTGGGACTCATTTCTTCCTAGATTCGTGCTGCATGGGAACTCGTGACGTCTACTTGTTCGATAGTCAACCTGCATATTTCCGAGCTCAACATTCTCGTAACCCTCGCCACCGACGTCACCTTACTTCTCATTATGTTCTTTGGTTTGCTTCGTCTGGGCTTCCATGAGCGCGGTACATTCGGACTGGGACGCCTCATGTGGAAACAGGTGGGCTATTGGTGCTTTTCGCTAGCTGTGGTGTTCTTCGCTTATATGGTGGTCCGCATTAACAAGGGTGTCATTTGGCTCTTAGTTGCCACTATCGCTGAAGCCCTGCCGGCGGTGAGTGGCCAGACTCATGTCCCCCTCTTTTCATCTTATCAAGATATGATGTCCCAGGTGTTGATCTGTTTCAATTTAAATGGTAAATTTACTTTTCTATCTATTCTATCAACAAGAATCGCTGATTGGACTCGATTCTGTTCGAAATATTAGATCAATTCAACTACGTGTGTTGTTATTCGTGCGGGTAGCTATGTGTCTTTAATGGCTTTTGAATTACAGATGTTCCTACCTCCTTCGATGGTCACTTTAACAATTGCTGCGACTCGAATCTATCGCTGTCTGGTAGACCACGCCTCCTTTCGCTGTTCCAAACAGTAAGACGTAAATTCACCGCATTCTTCTCCACGCTAACTCTGAATGTTGTAGTCTGAACCGAGTTGACAGCAGCGAACAAAATGGCCGCATAGAGTGGAAAGCAAATAGAGCCCCCATCACGCTGGGCCGCATGGATGTGACCATAAATATGACATCCGACCAAGATCAGATGTCGCAAACGAGCCAGAACGGCTGCATCGAAGGACAGATGTGCGAAAAGTCTGGCAGACAACGTAGTCTCAACGAAAGCACGGAGAACGATGTGGAGTCTCAAACACAAGTCTCATCATGACATGGTTCCACGGCACTTGTTTCACACCTGTCATGTCTTGTTCCTAGAACGTAGTCTTTATAGATTGACCTAACTTACTGTATTTAGAGTAACCGCAAATTCATAATCATTACGTACCGATCGTGATCCGGTTCTGCTTTCTTCCGAGGTTTAGGATCGCATAATCAGCTTCCTGAATTAGCTGGGGCCAGAACGGTGAGAACCCGTGGCTGCCATGTTTGATCCGAGTCGGGAGCATCAGATCTTGAACTCGATCCTGTGTATTTGTAAAACATGGTTCGTGGACGGATGATGCTATAGCTTATAGGTCGAGAAAGAGCGAGAGACGGAAGTATTGGTGGCTTTACTCAGCACACACCACGCTAATTATCTACTACCAGTTACTGTATTTTACTGCTATTTTACTGCTATAGTACACCAAGCTCCAGGCAATGTAGCTACAATTGTAACGTAAATGAGACACATTGCCCATGAGAAAAGAATGGTAGCACTAAGTACAAGAGAAAAAGGGTCGAGCACACAAGCGTGCAATGGTCGTCGCGTGCTACAGTAAGTACGTGCTGTAAGTGAGTGCCGCACCGCATACCAAGGTATACGTGATGGTTATTGTAAGTTACAGGGGCCTCATCAACTGAAAGGTATCACCGTATCACGCGTCCATTACGAAGGGACGTGCGTGAGTCAATCGTATAGAAAGCTATCGTATTGGGAAAGAGGGAGACAAGAGAACAACGGGGGATGGGAGAGTGTGTACTATAGAAGTAGGCGCGAAAAATAAGGCGGAGCGTGGCTGCTCTTCAATTGCGCAGGACCACTCCGACACACTTACGTGTCAGATCATGCACGTCATGGCGGTCATGCGCGTTACGAAAGTGACCGTGTGGTACTCATCTCCCTTCTCCCTTCTCTCCCTTCTTTTCCCCTCTCTCCCCACATGGACTCCAGACAGCAGTAAATCATCTATGTAATTGTACTACCCGGGCCGGACACTTGGAATCCGGTTGTTGAAGTTTTTCCAGTTGGTGACTCGTGCCTTCCGAGTCTCTCTCAGCCCTTGCCCTTTCCATCTTAAAGGCCCAAGTTGCCAAACCGAGGTGCTGCTGAGTGCTGAGTCGTCATGCACCCCCTACCCTCTTGCGGAGTAACTTAGTTTTCTTCCCTTTCACTTTCGATCTTCACGTGTCCGAGTCTTTACCCCTTCCATATTCGACCTGATTCACCCGAGGGCCCTATACCTAGATGCAAACCGAGGCCTGTTGCCGAGCCGCCGAGCCGTTGGGTGCGCCTTACCCTCCTGTCGAACATCGATACTTCCTGACCCTTTTTTGTTCGTCATTTTCTCCTCACCTCCTGAACTCACTCGCGTGGCCCTAACGTGTAGGTGCATGGGCCATGGCGCGACAAAATTCCATGCTATTCCCCCCTTGCTCGATCGGTTTTACATGGGAAATTGGTGATTTATCAGTTTTACCGTGACATAATTGGTTACTGCATTGCGAGTGTAGCGAAAGGCACTCATAGCAGCCTGAGTGATATGAGGACCGATCTGTTTTAACGGTGACAACTGTTAGGGATGCAGTGTAAAATTAAAACAACACAAATGCCGCACAAGCTGGACTATTTTGGATCTCGATTGAAGTTCAACATCAAATGCGACATCACGGGGCCCATATTCCTCTTGAGTGTCATTCTCAGTTGAGCTCTTCAGCCTCCGAATCTTCAAGTTCTGGGGTGTCAAACCGTACTTTCAGGGGATTACAACTATATCCTTGACACTCTCAATGGCGAAAGAAATTGTTCTTATTTCTGCCCATCTAGAAGTACGGACGATACGCATGCCAGTGGTCGTTCTTGGTGGATGTCGTCGCCACGTCACCACTTTGGACTAGCGTCCTATTCGGCTATTCGGATGAACCCGGCACTCTCGGGCCGGGACCGCGGGCTTCTTTCCTCGCGTCGCGTACTCCATTGCCTGTTCTCTATCTTTTCGTCACAGGAATAAAGTTAAGAACAACGCGGATAGGCTACAGATACCTTTTCCTTTTTTCAAGATTTGTGGCGTCTAAATGAATAACGTCAGTACCTCTTTCGCTGAAGGCCGAATTATCCATGTGACCTGGTGACCATCTGTCTTTTTTGTGGTTTTCCGCCTTTCAGCAAGCGGCTAACAATGGTAACTGCCCCCGTTTGTAGCAGCTAGTGGGTGCTGGGATCTCAACTTGTTTCCAACTCTCTACAACTGGGGAATATCTTAGGGACTTGTTCGCGACAACGAGAACAGATATTCCGACTTGATGGGACCGATTTAGATCTGCGTAGCCACGTCTCAATGATGTGAGCAGTGACAACTTGGAATGAATGCCAGTACTATCTCACCTAATATCTATTTTTCCAGTTCTTCGCCAATGATCCTCGGACATCCTGATTATAGCACGTTATTGCCCTATCGTAAATCTTTTCGCCGCCCCACCGCCTACAGGTTGGGGTATTAATATTTGACCATTCCCCGAAACCCCTAACTTGATTCTACTCCCTACCTTAAGGAGAGCGTAACACAAAATCCATTCCCCCTCCTTGCTTGCTATTCACTGTCCGCCAGGATGGTCAACTTCCAAGATCCCGAAGTAATTGCACAGGATATATGTGCGTAGGCTTTTGCGACCGAGCACCGTGATGCGATCTTAGGGAGACCTTTCAACTTATATTTTGACAGTGGTAGTCGCGAAGCTCTGGAGTGCCGTGGATGGTCTCTACCTGTGAGCCTGGCCCCGTCTCGCGGTCCTGCTGTCTCATAATATGTACCACGAAAACTTGACGCTTTACCTATAGTTGGGAGTTCATCACTAATCTTGATTACGAATGGAATATCATCCGAGGGCATCGCACCCTCAAATGGACGATATGGGTCTGTAGCGATATGTGCTTTTTTGGGTCACTGATTTGCCCCTTGATAGTAGATCTACTCCGCTACCCGGCTAGCCACTTTAATGACTGTAATACTTAACCTATTCGCCATTACCGCCACAACTCGCATATTCAACTGCCAGGTGTGTCGCCTTCCATATCTGCCTTGTGTACACCCGCACCCTGATAGCCATTGAATTAAACCCAAGGTCGAGGTCATGTTCCAACTCGTAAGCATCCCCCTTCCAACCCTGATCTCTGAGGAAAGACTGTCCTGTACCGTGCCTCTTTTACTTTCTAGATGTTTGGGTATCTATCCGTTTGCACCTCTTCTCTTTTGATTGTGCTCCGAATGTACGTCTTATTCCTCGATCTGGCGATCCGACCATCTTCCCAAATGAGGCGCTCATGGCCACTACCAGCCTCGCCATTTGGAACAAGAAGAGGATGGTCGTAGCGATAGCAGCTAGCACATGGGTGATCAGTTTTATATTCACCATTCAAAGTGAGCTTCTTCGTCTCCTTTCCCCTGAAGGTCCAGGAGTTCATTTAAACGTGTAATGGTATCAGGTGTCGTACGGGTAAATAGATCAACTTGAGCTGTCATGACGAATCTTCTAGACTCATCCATCCCCAGATCCACGCTGGGTGGTCTTCGTGGGCACCATTAGGGGCCGTCTGCATGCTGCTCAACTTGAGTGTCACCAAGCCTAACACCCTCGTCACCCTAGCCGCCAATATCATTTTACTTGTTATCATGTTCATCGGCTTGCTTTCCAATCACCTCTACGAAAGCAGTACACATGGTATCGGACGCCTCCTTTGGAAGCAGGTAGGGTGTTATCGCTTTAGGCTGAAAGTGGTGTTCTCCATCCGTTGATATGTTCCCCGCTCTCGAGGGTGTAATTTGGGTCTTGATTGCCACTGTTGCCGAGGTCCTGCCCGCGGTATGTGACTAATTTCATGTGCAATTCCTTCGGCTCATCGCGAATATGTCGCAGGTGTTCATTTGTTTGAACCTAAACAGTAAATTTCATATCTATTTACGTCTGCCGATGGAAAAACGCTTATTAAACACTATCGATCCTACTCAAAATAATCAGATCCGTTCGATTACGTACGTCCGTTATTGCTACCTATCCCTGGAGGCTACGAGTCTCAAACGAGTTTTTGCAACAACAGATCTTTCAGCTACCCTCTGTGATCACAATATCAGTCGCTGCGACCCGAATACATCGCTCTTTGACAGAGTTTGCAGCTACTTCATCCTACAATCTGTGCGATAAGACTCTTTTTCTTCTTTCTCCCCGCTCATTCTGATCGATATCACCGTAGCCCCACCATACTCGAAAGTTCTCCCAGCCACATCTCATCAGCAGATAGAGCTCGCCCTACCGCGATGCCTATGCCAGTCCCTCGAAACCACATGGAAGTGGCCGTACACAAGACTTACAGTCGATACGAGATGGGCCCGACAAGCCATCGTGTCTCATTCGTCGTTGCAGGAGGAGAGCCGTGCAATAAACCTGTCGCGGGACCCGTACCTGACGCCGAGGAAGAGACTATGAGTGCGGAGACGGGACCTACAACTGAGACTGAAGTTGAGAGTAGTGCACAGACTTCGAATACTGGCACGAGCCCTCAAGGTTCGGCCATGGGTATCACGAATGCGTAGAATTGTGTAACATGTTCCTTTTCATTTTTTGGGGGGGGTGCTGTGAAAGTGAAAATGAGCAGCACCACGAGAGCACTCATGCATTTAAATGATACAACGTGGTGTGAATGCAAGTGGACTATTTTGTTGCCTGTGAGTCGGCGACGACAATCTGGGGCCACAATTCTACTTTTATCTTGTATCTTAATCTTACTACACGGTACGATTCGGTATTTTCTGAATGAGTAACAGCCACCAAATCGTCATAACTATCAAGTCATTGTTACATGCCACAGACTGGCAAACTAGTCTGCTAAAGGGCAGAACGAAGAGAAAACTAGCAACAAGATGATCGCGCTCGAATTGGGAATTTTTTAAAAAGAGCAAGAGCGAGAGGAGGGAATAGATCAGGAAGAGGGGTTTTCGAGAATACAACTTCAATTGAAGTTGTGGACATCTCCCTCCTCTCGCTCTTGCTCGTTTTTCTTAAATCCCTGTTCGTTCCCCAACTATCTAGACATTTAGCGAGCGAACATCACGTTATTCAACTACTTGACACTTGTACTACATGTCCTACCTGTATCGGAAAGTGGCCATTCGCCTAAAAAGACACCCATTGCGGGAAGGAGAAAAGAGGCGAGACTGGGTAATAGGAAGTCACAGCGCTTGGAGGATGTCGCGTTTGCTATCATCACGGTAAGTACAGCGTAAGGCGATCATACAGGGGCCTGAGAACCAGAGATATTACGCGTTCATTAGGCGGGAACGTGCGTGAGTCAATCATATAGTAGGTATCGTACTGGGAAGTGACTCAAAGAGGAAGACAAGAGAACGGCTTGAACGGGGACGGGATTCAAGGGAAGAGAATAGAGACGAAGGATGTTGAGTTGGGGCTATGTAAGATGCCATCAAGCTCAAGACTGACAAGAATAGTTCTTGGGTCCTTCAACGAAGTCGACTCTGAGGATGACTCGGAACGAGAGCTCTCAAAGTGTCATCGCACGTGATCGTGAGATATGGGACGTACACTTGGCCACGTTCGTTCGTTCACTCAGATTTACTGTAAGCTTCAAAGCCTTCGAATCATGCTGTTCGGGAAAATGACATTCCAAATATGACTGCATGTAACTAACGATAGGTTGAATGGCCGAACTGCCAGTGAGAATAGTAGACAACAAGTGCCAAAGGAACCCCGCGAGAATACTAGACGTGTAAGCAGAAATTCTCTGCCTATACTCTATAGGAGTGCCCAACGCATGCGAAGCAGTTGAAGTGTGAATAAGAGAGAAACAATGACCGTTCAACGGTCTAATAAAATGTGTGAAAGTGGCCAATATAGACCAAGATCCTAGAAACGATGCCATAAGGAACGACTGAAGGCGGCAAAAGTCAACAACTGTTCGACTTTTAGAAGGGAACGATCATATGGTGTCCGTGACGAGCTAGAGTGCAGAGCCTGAGTCCCTGTATCTGGAAACCTAATGGGAAATAATCAAGACTTTAAAAAACCAAGAGTGAGGGAAAGTCCGCACAAGTTCTGCTTTCTTTCTGCAAGAACGATTATTCTTTCTTTCTGCAAGAGCCACTATTACACTGCCGCTTGACCTGCTCGACCCCGGTTAAGCCAGCAGGAAGCGGAACTGGAGTAGCGTAAACAACTGATGACCCTGGTTCCGAACAAAGTCAGCTCAACCCATCTACGGAGGGAAATTGTCTCCTCTCATGGTCTCACCAGAGAGTAAAGCCCAGCCAGCGAGTATAAAAGAAACAACGGTGGTGAAGCGCATGGCGAGTGGTTATGGAGGTGATGTGGTAAAGCTTGTGGAAGTCGCGAGTGGACAGAAGTTACAGAACGCCTATAGATGGGGCAATGAAGTCTGGAGCTACGTACAGCGATATCGGCTCTTATACTTTCCCATCCTCACGGACAGTAAACTAGCCGCCAATTTTAACTGCCAGTGGTACCTGTTCTACAACCGCAGGATATTGCATGTCACGGTTGCGACATCCCGAGGGAACGCGAGCTTGTCATCGGGATTGTTGACTCCGCTGGAATCTAGATATGGTTCGGTCTGATGGTGTACAAACATAGTCCACTACAACCCGGGCACTGCGGGCAGATGTACGGAGGTTAAACTGACAAAATGGTAATCGGTGTAATTTCAAGTGAATACTGAGTACTATTTTTTGTAATCAATTTAGTGGTAACTCTGCGTGCCTGTATAAGGCTGAGCAACCGGATGAACCACATGATGTCAGGAACTATCGGTCGGTCTTTGTTGTCAGGTGGCGGCAACCTGGCACTTGGCAGTTGTCAGTTTTGCAGCTTTTGCCCTGAGATTGCTCCTGTCCTTTGATATATTAATATTAGAATCTGGACCCACCTTACTAATCAGTAGTATGCCTTGCCAAATCAAAGTAAAAATTCATGTGACCATGCAATAGAATGTCGAACTTTAAACTTTTAATATTTCTACATTTCTACTTCACTCTTTTTCAATTTCCTCCCATATGATAAGGTCAGTTACCTTATGGACACAACTGACAGAATTTCATTTGGGTCTGCTTACTATATGTTGCTGACAAGTCCTATTATATTACTTTATGATAGGATCAGGCTGATGGACAGGATTCTGATGGCATCATAGAGATGGCCATCTGATGGCCAGTGATGGGATCACTATGATGGGTTCTTATAACTGGGCTCATCAGAAAAATATTATTCATCTTAACTCATCTTAATCTGTCTTGAATGAAAATTTAAGTAAAATTTGATTAAGAGTTTAAGACAGTCATTACTTAGATTGACATTGCACATCACTACAGTTAGGGAAAATCACAGGTAACCCATGGGTCAGAAGTTGAAACCTGCACCCGCCCCATGAAAAACCCACACCCTTATGGTGGGTCATGGGTTTCCCGCTCTCATGGGTGCAGGAATTCACATGAGATTGGGGGATTTGGTGGGTTTCTGCTCTTTAAGGAGTTGCGGGTTGATGCATGAAAAATAGTACTTGAAGTGGTCGTGCAGGCCTTTGTGGGGTATGAAAATTTGTGAGGATGTTCAAATAGGTCTTGTACTTGTGGCTTTCACACCGCTAAGTCCATGCACAAGTGCAGCAGTGTCGAAAAAGAGAGGAAGGGGGGGTGTAGGGTGTTCGGTAATTTGCGACGCAGCTGGCCTTGCACTGTTGTGCACATCTTGTAATTTTGTATCTGGGGCCACAATATGTCTATAAAAACACTCCTAAGTTTTCTAAGTCCGCGGATGCATGCAGCACTCTCAGGACTGGAGGGAGTGAGCTGCACTCAGCTCTGTACCAGTGAAGGAGGGATTTCCAAGGCCATGCTGAAGCATGGGAAAACGGCAGGAAAGCAGCCCGATGAAGCAGAAATGCAGATTGCCACATTACTTAATAGTCAAATTTCTCGTGACAGCAGGTGTAGCTCACTCCCTCCAGTTCTAAGAGTGCCATACACATCCATGGACTTAGAAAACTTAGGAGCGTTTTTCTAGACATATTGCAGCCCCGGATACAAAATTACAAGATGTGCACAACAGTGCAAGGCCAGCCACATCGCAAATTACTAAACACCCTACACCCCCCCTTCCTCTCTTTCTCAACACTGCTGCACTTGTGTGCAGACTTAGCAGTGTGAGAGCCACAAGTACAAGATCTATTTGGATGTTCTCACAAAGTTTCATACCCCGTGGAGGCCTGCACAATACCTTTTCAAGCACACTTCTTCCCCTCAGAATTTGCAACCCAGTGTTCAAAGTTTGAATGTTACTGTACATGTTTATATAGTGTAGTCTTGCAATAGATGGGCCATGGGTCTATACATACACTCAGAGGCAGGGATTGAGTGGCAAAAAAAAACCCGTGCGGGTATTTTCCAACCCATGCTGCGGGTGAGGGTTGCTTGCGGGTGGAAATTTCAAACCCATACCCACCCCGCCGGCAACCTGCCCTGCCAAACCCATGGGTATGCCCAACCTGTGATTATCGCTAACTACAGTTGAACAGGGATGGGATTCAAGACAAGAGAATAGAGATGATGACACTGTCCTGGCCTTGTGAGAGGTACTCTTCCACATAATTCAGTCAAAAACCCTTGTACATCTGGTTCACCTGACATGTACAAATGGTCATGAAAGTGGGTCCACCTGATGGTCGGCCGAGGGAACGTATATGTGGGTCTGGCCGACCCACCCAATGTTGTATTCTCAGATTAGAATGATAGAACAGTATTGCATTGGTAGTTGATAGTAAGATATGGTGGTTATATATTTTACATGAATGTGGTACTGGCCGACCATAGTGAATATGGTAAGATTGGCCAATACCACATGTGTGATCATACTTGCTATGTAGGTATGGTATCGGCCGATCATACCAAATATGGTGAGATCGGCCGATACCACATGTGTGAATCATACTTGCTACGTAGGTATGGTATCGGCCGATCATACCAAATATGGTGAGATCGGCCGATACCACATGTGTGATCATACTTGCTACGTAGGTATGGTATCGGCCGACCATAGTGAATATGGTGAGATCGGCTGATACCACATGTGTGAATCATAATTGCTACGTAGGTATGGTATCGGCTGATCATAGTGAATATGGTGAGATCAGCCAATACCACATGTGTGAATCATACTTGCTACGTAGGTATGGTATCGGCCGACCATGGTAAATATGGTGAGATCGGCTGGTACCACCTGTGTGATCACACTTGTTACATAGGTATGGTATTGGCCAACCATGGTGAATATGGTGAGATCGGCCAATACCACCTGTGTGATCACACTTACTATGTATATCATACAAATGTTTGATAGCATAACATATACTATTATAGGCAAGAAATAAGGTGGCAAATCTTGACACAAGCACTGTCTCATATGACACATGACATATGATTAACTACAAACAAGTACCAAAATATGATAGTAAGTCCAATAAGAGAATAAGAATGTGTCTCAGATGGGTAAAGGATTGAGCAAGTAGCATGATTTTATATGCCCAAGTGATCTGTGGAAGTGCAGCCACACTATTAACTTTATATAATTATAAGTATATGAATAGTCTCATACCTAGTCAGAACCACGAAGTTTTTTGCTGAGCTTGCACTGTTGTTGGCTTCGGATGTTTTTGATAGGGTTGCTGTCTTCCTCTTGAGTGCCAAAAGACTTTTTACTAGTAGATGGCACTAGGGGAGGGGTGCAGGGATGCATTTTTTTTATAGGCTTCTTTTAACCAGCTTTAGCCTTCTCCCCATCTGCACTATCATTCAGCTTCTTCTCCTTTGGCCTCTCATCACTAGTGTTCAGTGATGGCAACCTACTCTTCACCTCCTTGATGGCCTTAATAACTTGACTGGCCCTTTTCTTACCAAGAAGAGACTCTTGAAGGAATTTTGGGGCACTTTCATCATCATCCCCCACCTCTACTGCCCTCTAACACTCCCGTAAGAGCAAACCAAGACCAAGAACAACCAAGGTACCTTCTTCGCGATCGGCAAATGTGTGCTTTTGAAGCAAATCCAGTGCCGCTGGAAACTCACGCCATCTGGCATGAATATCACTAGGAAGATACTTTTTGCTCCACTCCCAAGACACCCAAGCAGGTAAGCAGAGCTTTGGCAATGTAGCCAAGGAAGATAATTGAGGGGAGGTGTAACCGGCTCTCTGGGGTAAGGCTAGCTTGTACGCCTTACGGACAGGGGTAAGTTCCATTCAGGATCCGGACTTCAGGGTTTGTTCTCGTTTCGGTGTCTTGTGTCATGTGATTCCCTTGATCGTCGGCTTGTGAACCTAAATGCATAGGATTGATAGCAGTGCGGGCTGCTTCTGGATTTCTTGGTGTTTGAGCTATTGATATGGATTGTCCAGGGTTTGTAATTGTATCCATCGGCTTGTTATCGTTCCGTCGGGCATTCTTGGGACAGTCGGGTAGTACAGTTGAATTAGTTACTTACCCCATACTGGTTTCTCCGTCTATGGGTTCGCGTCTCCATTAGTCCAGTCAGGGATGTATTTATACAGCTCCAACTTGGATTGGGAAGCTCCAAGTTGAGTCTCCTGTCTATCAGAATACGAGGCTAGTGACCACAAACACCCTTCTCTCTTGCTCGAGCTCTCTACTTCACAAGGGGAACCTCTGGTATAACGTACAGAGGCTACGTACCCTTACTCAGATGCATCTAAGGGGCTTAGCCCTTAGCTCTTCTACTTTAAGTACTACCCACAAGTCTACCACACGGTGGTCGCTAGTAGTGGCGGTGACAGGAGGACTTATATATGAGAGTAATTAGATAAATTCAGAAAGATGAAGCAAAAAAGGACTTACAGAAACTGGCAATGCTAATGCACCATTTAATAAAGTCTTGTAGGAGGGGTCAAAGGATAGGCTGTGTAGAAACTGTAGCTTGTCACCACTATTTGCCGCAGGACTCTGTTCCTCAGGGACAGCTGACTGTTTAAAGAGACAAGGACACTTTGCTGGGGGTGGCTCAACATCACTGGCTTGGTCATCAGACCCAACCTCAAGATGTCCATTTGCTATCCTTTTTCGGCCAACTGAAGGCACCTCATACCTAGCATGGATCCCCAGATCTTGCTCTTGGGCCTCGATAAATATAAGAATGGGCAGATTGGCCTTTGCCTGTTCAGACCAGTGGTCCCAAAGCTGGCCAATCATGGTTTTGGTTAACTTTGATGGGTCCAACATCTTAAAGTCTTTAGGAATGGTGTTTCCATCAAGATACTTTGTTGGCATTCTGCTTAGCTCTAGCCAAGGGACATGGACCTTGTCGTGCTTGGTGACTCTCACTAATGGTAATCAGAATATATATAGTTAAATAAGAAAAATTAAACTTACTATATGCTTTGGTAAAAATCTCACATATGACATCTTGCCATGACTTTAGGTGAATAGGATAGCATATTGGAAGGATTGGATGGCCCAACACATCCACTGTAACCTCTAGAGCTTTCTCTTCCTCCTCATCAGACTGACTGTTCTCTTTTGGATCCTTATCTGTAATATTTTATCAGTGTTAGATTGACATAGTTATTATAAGTCATTATACTTACCTTGGTCAGACAAAAAATCAATGAGAAGTTGAGCTCCCTGTGTAGCCCAAGCCTTATTGTCATTGGATGAAACTGTGAATGCACAGTTTTATTTGTGATGGACATCTGACTCAAGGCTACAAGATAAATTTGAATAAGATCTAAGAAAGGTTAGAAATTAATGACTTACAATAGTGCTCTGACACCACCAGTGGCCTTGTAGCCTTCTAGAACTACACAGTGGACCCTCATAGAATGGCGTACAGCATCAATAAATTCCACTGTCCTATTCTGAAGGTTTTTCCTCCAATAGCTAAAGCAGGAATTTAGTTAAAAAGCCCTTTAAAGCAGAAAATAAGACTCACGCAAGCATTTTTTCTTCATCGGGAGCACCCTCTAAGTCCCATTTTGCAGCAGCCTTTTCTGCTTCCTCCAGTTTGCTTTGTGGAAGCTGATTAAACCACTTTCTAAGGGCAGATGTGCGGTTGCCAAGAGTTTTTTTATTGGTCTTGTCGCGACATGCTCTATCAATCTCAGCAACCTCATCCGCAAAAAGTTCTTGCACAGCACGAAAGGCATCCCAAGGCTTCCAGTATTTCCCAGCGTAAGTTGGTCTGGCAGCAGCCTCACGCTCTTTAGGGGTCAAGTCTTTTCCACCCTCCTTAAGCAGCACCAACTTTGCTTCTTCCTCCTTTCTGTCATCATCATCCAGGTAAGGAAGGAACTCTTTGCAGATTGCCTATAAATTTAAATGTCAATAATTAGTAGTAGCTACACACACATTTAACTCAATAATGTCCTTCTCACAATCCTTAAGGATTCGTACACGGGTGATGGGGTCCCCATGAGCCATTATGTACTGCTGAACATATTCGGCAAGAGTTTCATCAAAATGAATGCTCCAATCAGTAGACATGATGATGGAAATGTTAAGATGGTTGGTTGATAATGGTAAGTTGGGAAGAAAGAGAATTTTCCAGCAAATTGCAATACTCTAGTTGATATATATAAATGGCATGAGAACTGGCAAATTGCAGTACTATAACTTGAATGGTATGAGAACCGGCAAATTGCGGTACTATAAGTGCCATATGTGTAAATGGCATGAGAACCAGCAAATTGTGACGCACATCCTTTTGCCAGCATCCCCTGCCAGAATAAAAGTGGGCCACTTTGGATTTTGCAGGGATGCTTTTGGAAAGCATGCTTGCCTAATGGGCTCTAAGCAGTCAGTTGACACTCTTGTTGACGCTCTCAATTACCTTGTTTCCACCTGTCAAACAGCTGTTGCTAGAAAACTCTTTAGTCACTTCTGGAATACCCCAAACTTTAATCACTTTCACAAAGTGTGTTTGCACTTGTTGCTTGACCCCTAACCTTTGGAGGCATCCTTAGGACACCTGATTCATGATCTGGCTAAGGCTGCACTAAAATGAGTCTCATTTTGTCAGTCACACCAAGAGTCCTTACAATTTCTCAACCACTGACTAAGCACCTTTCGAAATCTGACAAGTTCAACAATTTGGTGCATGGTAAGTTAAGAAAAGTTGATGCATTGTGTTTAGTTAGATTATTTGTAATAATGTACTTAAAATAAAAAATAAGTATTACATCAGAAATTTTGTACACAGGGAATGTGGATGAGCAAGGGGAATGCATCGCAAAACATGTCTTCATCAGTACCCATTACTCCCTTTCCCTAGTGTCATCTCCCCATAATGTCAGCCCTGATCCCACTCCCCTGCTCAGATGAACCCCAACCACCTGTTAACGGAAGTGATGCAAGTGCAAGCGAGCTGGACGACCGGGCCAGCCAGTCAGGGACTCATTCAATGGTGACTCAGTGCCCTCCGTGCTCTTGGCAACAATGGCTAACAATGGTTCTTGCCAATCAGCATAACTGGCCGGATGGCTGGGGTAGTGTTGCGGCAGCTCCCGCTCCATTCTGGTTTTAGCCGAGAGCCGACCTCGGCTAACATGCTAGCTGAGCTGAGCCACATTTGGCTCTGACCTATATTTAGCCGACTCTTCCGCGGGCAGCTCGGCCCATAGCCATACTCCCCCCCTCAAACAACGGTTACAACAACCCTCACGCCCTCAAACAATCGGCCCTACGAACAAACCTGCCAACATGAGTTCCTTTTCAAAGCCCAAAATATCACCCACTGATGGCTCATTCACCGGCAATCTCCCCATTGACCACGCACCCGACTAGTGTTTTAAAGTCCAGTTGCAGACTGATAAAAAGACTGGCAACTGGACTGAACTGAACTGGTAGGCAACTGAACTGCAGTTGCCAGTTGCCTCTTAATATGACCAGTCCAGTTGTCAGTTGCAGGGTTTACCAAGTTTAGAAAAGACCAGTCTAGACCAGTTGCAACCGGTTGCTAAAAAGACCGGTTGCCATTTAGTGTGTGCCTTGAAAATTTTTTCTACTTTTGTTAGCGGCATCATTGTTCTAAAGCCTGTTCCAGTTTCTTTGAAATCTAAGTTTTATATCTCACAAGTTTGATACAGATCACTTTACAGCATTGAAAATATGTATTATATGTTATAGAGTTTGTCATGTAAGCAACATACAGGGTGAGGGAACTCTAAACCCTTAAAACTGAGACTAAGACGGTTTACAAGGTCAGAGGGGAAGGAAAACACTGTAACATTTCGTGCATGTCTCTGCGGGGTATGTAACTTCGTACAAATGTCTATCTAGGTCTTGTATCTATGGACTTTACTTTGCTAAGTCCGCACACAAGTGCAGCGGCGTCGGGAAGGAGGAGAGGGAGGGCTGCACTGAGCCCAGTAAATCGCCGCGCGTCCTGTCTTGCACGTTCGTGCACGCCTTGAAACTTTGCATACGAGCTCGAGTTAGTCGTCCAAAGGTGTTCCTAAGTTTGCTAAGGGCGCAGAGACGTGCAGCACTCTGGGGAACATGGGGACTGACCTGCACTGAGTTCTCTAACACGAATGAGGAACTAAGTTATGTAATCCGCATTTCTGCCACTCCGGGCCGCTTTCCTGCCACTTTCCCGCGCTTCAGAGTGGCTGAGTCGCCCTAGTAACTTCCTTTTTGGTGCGACAGCTCAGAGTTCAACACAGCTCTTCCCCTTGTTCCCCAGAGTGCTACACGTCTCTGCGCCCTTAGCAAACTTAGGAACACCTTTGGACGACTAACTCGAGCTCGTATGCAAAGTTTCAAGGCGTGCACGAACGTGCAAGACAGGACGCGCGGCGATTTACTGGGCTCAGTGCAGCCCTCCCTCTCCTCCTTCCCGACGCCGCTGCACTTGTGTGCGGACTTAGTAAAGTGAGATCCATAGATACAAGACTTAGATAGACCTTTGTATGAAGTTACATGTTCCGCGAAGACATGCACGGTACTTTACACACTTGTTTTTATCACACACTTTCATCTTTATCTTTTCGGCCATACTCTCACTGTACCTCTTACTTATCTCACAATTCCACTTCCTTTTTGTTAATTATATGGCTGGGGGACCCTTTAAACTATGGATGTGTTAAGTGCCTGCTTGTTATATAGTGCAATAATAAAGATCTTTATCGCTCAATCTATGTGTGAGAAAGTTCATAAATGTAGATTTAGGGCTGGCAACCGACTGCATAGGCAACTGGTTGCAACCGACTGCAACCGGAGAAGGCAACTGCAGTTGCCGGTCTTGATCGGTTTCAGTTGCGGTTGCAGTAGATTCTGATAATTGAAAGACCGGTCCGGGTCCGGTTGCATCCAAAAAAGGCAAAAAAACCGGACTGGACCGGACTTTTAAACACTAGTCGTACGGATCAGCCACCGTAGCTTTGTTGTTTGTAGAAAGTTGAGTCTAGTGTCACCGCCGCTAGCTAGCGACTGCCGTGTAGTAGACTTTTGGGTAGTACTTGAAGTAGAAGAGCTAAGGGCGATGCCCCTTAGGTGCGTTTGAGTAAGGGTACGTAGCCTCTGTACGTTATACCAGAGGTTCCCCTTGTGAAGTAGAAGACTCGAGCAGGAAGGAGAAGAGTGTTGGTGGTCACTAGCCTCGTATTCTGATAGACAGGAGACTCAACTTGGAGCTTCCCAATCCAAGTTGAAGCCGTATAAATACATCCCTGACTGGACTAATGGAGACGCGAACCCGTAGACGGAGAAACCAGTATGGGGTAAGTAACTAATTCAACTGTACTACCCGACTGTCCCAAGAATGCCCGACGGAACGATAACAAGCCGATGGATACAATTACAAACCCCAGACAATCTGTATCAATAGCTCAAACACTGAGAAATCCAGAAGCAGCCCGCACTGCTATCAATCCTTATGCATTTAGGTTCACAAGCCGACGATCAAGGGAATCACACGACACAAGACACCGAAACGAGAACAAACCCTGAAGCCCGGATCCTGAATGGAACTTACCCCTGTCCATAAGGCGTACAAGCTAGCCTTACCCCAGAGAGCCGGTTACACCTTGCCAGGGTAGCCGGCCCTTCACTAGATAAACAATAACGTATGCCAACGACTCCAGGTCGTCGCGTCGCGATTGTGCTAGTCCGAGATGGCTGTTGATCGGCGAATAACAGACAGTCCCAGTGATGCCAAGTCCCTTGACTTGCGTGATGTGTTTATGAGTGGCTGGATTGCGAAAGAGCCGAGTGAGTCCGAAGTCGATAAGAAAGACTCGGCTCGACCTGTCACCGGTCCCTATCATGAAATTGTCTGGTTTAACATCGAGATGAACGTAGTGGTGATCATGCAATGACTTGAGGACCGAAAGCTTAGAATCAGATGTAAATAAAAGTGCACTTCAAGCACAGGGAGAAAATACCATTTGTTTTGCGTAACTGAATACGGTGTTGGCATCGAGCACACTTAGTTGTGCCATCTCCTCGAGTGTGCACCCAAGGTGGCTGAGCACCATGACATTATATCGCCCTTCCATCCCGTACCAAAGCATCTTGGGGATTCCACGGACTCCTGAAGTCGCCCAATAAACGTTGTATTCATGCTCGAGCTTTGAGCCCCATTCCAGGGCAACCTCAAGTTTCACAGCTACATCTCACTCCTTCTTAATGTCTTTTCCCAGATAAACTGTTCCTAAACAGAATGAGGTAGGTATGATGGCCCAGATGGCCTTTAGATTGACGTACCAAAAGTCCCAGCACCAAGTAGCTTTCCCACTCGATACCTACCGCCTACTCGTACAATATCCGGGGTTACAGTTTGGAGGTCAACTGCTACATGTTGTCCAGGCATTAGGCCAAAGGGCGAATACAAATTTGGTAGGGTATCTTGGGTTGAATTGCGGGGGGCGTGAGGGCTTGGAGGGGAATCAACGAAAACACGAAAAGGGTTCGAACTCAGACTCAAACTCAGATTCCTGCGACCAAGAATTCTTTTCGGGTCTTTACGGAAGCGCAAACAATCTGAATGGCTTGGTTGATTGAGATTATTGCACAAGCGCAGGCGACGTGAGTGAATCAAGGTACACGAACGACAACAAACAACATGAGTAGCAACCATCTGATGAACGCAACACCTTATTCTTCATCATTGTCATCGTGTAACCCACCCCCGAACTCGCCGTTGTCGTCATTGTCGTTGTCGTTGTCGTTGTCGTCATTGTCAACTTCATCATCGCCATCTGATAGTGCATGCAGTAAAGCGTCGGTGGTGGCCTGGCGATCCCCAGTGAGCAAATGTGCAAGTAGATCCTTGGTAATGCCTGCGTTCCCTGTCCTCTTCATCTTGCTTTGCGCCGTCTGCCAACCACTGGTAAAGTTGAACCGCTCTTTCTTAAACGAAAACTTCAGAGTTTGTAAGGCCTCCATCAACACTGGGTGGATGCAGTTGCGTTTCAGAGTATCGGTTTCCTTTGCGGACAAGAATATGCGTTCATAGGGAACAGAAGATGCCTGAATCGGAAGATAATCCAAGGCAATCCTAAACAACGTTGGAAACTCCACCTTGTTGATCTGTATTGCTCCCATCAGCATCCTTTATCCTCGTTGATGTGAGTATATCTCACTCACCTCCCAAAAATGAAGAATATCCGTCTCGAGCGGGGAAAGCGAGGCGGCCGTATACTTGTCGAATTCCTCCTGAACAGTTCCCCGGTGCGGAGACACATCAAGGTTGTCAAGTAACTCGTCTACCATGTGGTTATCAAGTTGGAAACACGACACAGCTTTGGAGGATGACGACTTTCTGAACTTGGACGATTTGAGCGGCGTAGCAGGTGCACATTGCGCAAGGGCTTGAGGGGCAGCAGAAGGGATACCTGAGGACTGTTGGCTGCGATATTTCGACATCTTGCTGACGATTTAGATTTTGACTTGATTATTACGAGTGAGTACTCACAAGGTTGATAATCAAGCCTTTAGCACGCTTAGTATAACTTCCTCCCCAATGGCGAGTAATCCACTCGAAACGGATGCAAGGATTGAGAACTGGGAGCAATAAACCTGTTGTCAGTTCACGTTAAGATTGGATAATGAACTCGGAAGCAACTCACACATCGCAATCACGTACGCATCAGTGTCGTCCATGCGGGTATAATACTTCTTAGCCCACTCCAAGCCGATGTCGACCCAGGGTTTCAACTCTGGGAACTTGGTACGGAGTTTTTCCCATCGGGTCATGAAGATCTCAAAAGACGGAACAGCTCCTGAGAGCACTGGCATCGATTCGGCCGACATGACTTGCTGGACCATATGAGGAACCTGTGCAGCGAGTTGAACAAACAGCGGATGAATCTGGATCTGAGTAAAAACTGACAGCCAATACTGCATAGAGAGCATTGAGGAGTTCCCAGTCCAGATCTGTGAGTTTATATTCTGTAAGCCCGTGCACCTTCATACTGAAAAAGAGGTCGATGGCCTGTACACGTGTCAAATTTTAACAATTTGAACGAGAGGGGTGTCCGTGCGTATGAACACTCACCGGTCGAAGCACCAACAGACGCTCGATCATACAATATACCGAGTCCCACCGAGTTTTGACATCTAGTGTTTAAAAGTCCGGTCCAGTCCGTTTTTTTGCCTTTTTTGGATGCAACCGGACCCGGACCGGTCTTTCAATTATCAGAATCTACTGCAACCGCAACTGAAACCGATCAAGACCGGCAACTGCAGTTGCCTTCTCCGGTTGCAGTCGGTTGCAACCAGTTGCCTATGCAGTCGGTTGCCAGCCCTAAATCTACATTTATGAACTTTCTCACACATAGATTGAGCGATAAAGATCTTTATTATTGCACTATATAACAAGCAGGCACTTAACACATCCATAGTTTAAAGGGTCCCCCAGCCATATAATTAACAAAAAGGAAGTGGAATTGTGAGATAAGTAAGAGGTACAGTGAGAGTATGGCCGAAAAGATAAAGATGAAAGTGTGTGATAAAAACAAGTGTGTAAAGTACCGTGCATGTCTTCGCGGAACATGTAACTTCATACAAAGGTCTATCTAAGTCTTGTATCTATGGATCTCACTTTACTAAGTCCGCACACAAGTGCAGCGGCGTCGGGAAGGAGGAGAGGGAGGGCTGCACTGAGCCCAGTAAATCGCCGCGCGTCCTGTCTTGCACGTTCGTGCACGCCTTGAAACTTTGCATACGAGCTCGAGTTAGTCGTCCAAAGGTGTTCCTAAGTTTGCTAAGGGCGCAGAGACGTGTAGCACTCTGGGGAACAAGGGGAAGAGCTGTGTTGAACTCTGAGCTGTCGCACCAAAAAGGAAGTTACTAGGGCGACTCAGCCACTCTGAAGCGCGGGAAAGTGGCAGGAAAGCGGCCCGGAGTGGCAGAAATGCGGATTACATAACTTAGTTCCTCATTCGTGTTAGAGAACTCAGTGCAGGTCAGTCCCCATGTTCCCCAGAGTGCTGCACGTCTCTGCGCCCTTAGCAAACTTAGGAACACCTTTGGACGACTAACTCGAGCTCGTATGCAAAGTTTCAAGGCGTGCACGAACGTGCAAGACAGGACGCGCGGCGATTTACTGGGCTCAGTGCAGCCCTCCCTCTCCTCCTTCCCGACGCCGCTGCACTTGTGTGCGGACTTAGCAAAGTAAAGTCCATAGATACAAGACCTAGATAGACATTTGTACGAAGTTACATACCCCGCAGAGACATGCACGAAATGTTACAGTGTTTTCCTTCCCCTCTGACCTTGTAAACCGTCTTAGTCTCAGTTTTAAGGGTTTAGAGTTCCCTCACCCTGTATGTTGCTTACATGACAAACTCTATAACATATAATACATATTTTCAATGCTGTAAAGTGATCTGTATCAAACTTGTGAGATATAAAACTTAGATTTCAAAGAAACTGGAACAGGCTTTAGAACAATGATGCCGCTAACAAAAGTAGAAAAAATTTTCAAGGCACACACTAAATGGCAACCGGTCTTTTTAGCAACCGGTTGCAACTGGTCTAGACTGGTCTTTTCTAAACTTGGTAAACCCTGCAACTGACAACTGGACTGGTCATATTAAGAGGCAACTGGCAACTGCAGTTCAGTTGCCTACCAGTTCAGTTCAGTCCAGTTGCCAGTCTTTTTATCAGTCTGCAACTGGACTTTAAAACACTACGTACAACGAACTCGAGGAGTTCTACCTCAAAGATGAGGAGTTAACCAGATACCGACCAAACTCAAGGATCATATTGATCGAACGATACAACAAGGATAACAAGACAGGAAAGCAGTACCTGGTCTTCTGCGACAGCGACAAACTAAAGGTCAAACGCGCCATACCCGTGGCCCTATTCAGTAACAAGTGGTACAAGATCCATATTACCCCAGACAACAGAAACTTCCTACTAGGAGAGGAATTCGACGACGCTCACAACTTTGACACCACCATCGAAGCAGCAGACGCGCCAAAGCCAGACTCCCCACCAGCCTATCAGAGGGACATATTAGATGAGGACGACAGAGCACCCAGTCCATCGGAAACCCCAAGAGCCAGGGAAGAACCATCAGACGACGAAAGAGACCCGATCGACGCTACGATCAGACACAGCCCAGTACAAATTGAAAGAACTCCGAGCAACCCGCAACAACGAAACTTCTTCCTGGCGGCACCAACAACAACAAGTAACCCGCCACCTCAGCAATGAACATTTCTCACTATGACTACGACAACAACCACCCAACACTAGACAGAGAGACCATCCATCAACAGCAAAAACAAAGAAAGAACATCACAACAAAACAAAAAAAAAACAACAACGAAACTTCTTCCTGCGCACAACAACAACAAGTAACCCGCCACCTCAGCAATGAACATTTCTCACTATGACTACGACAACAACCACCCAAACTAGCACAGGGACCTCCTCAAATCCAACAACTCAATCCGGAACCCCCGCCACCGCCCAATCCCTCCGCACTGCTTTCCACCAGGCCTTTAAACGACTCCCTCCCCCCAACCAAGGAGGAGGAGGTGGAGGCGGAGGTGGAGGAGGAGGCGGAGGCGGAGGAGGAGGAGGGGGAGGTGGAGCACCTGCCAATGCTTTGGTGCCAATACCTGCTGCTGCAGATGTACGAACCATGGGAAGTCGCCCCGACCCATTCGACGGGGATAGAACGAAAGCTGACGCATTCATCGAAGATGTGAAGATGTATTTCCGGCTCAATAGTGACGTCGCTGGACACAACTCGCCAATGAAGAAGATAGCATTCACCCTCACGCACATGAAAGGACCCCGGGTCGCAGGATGGGTACGCGATGCTGGGGATTCCTGGACCGACTGGACCCAGCGGTAGACAACGTTCCAGCCCTCTGGGAACAATTCCTAGACGAATTCGAAGCTCAATTCCAGGACACAGCCAAAGAGGAACGAGCATGAACGGAGCTACAAACCCATGCCATGAAAGGAGACCAAATCGATGAATACGTTAGCAAATTTGAGGAACTGGCCGATTGGCCAACTACACCACCGGAAACCCCGAAACAATCCGGCAATTCCTTGCAGGGGCTAACACCTGAAATGCTCAGGGATGTGAAAAGAGCGCCCACGGTAGAAACCTACCCAGCCATCAAAGAAAGAGCTATCCAAAGCATCCAAGCGCAAAATGAAGTAAAACAAATCCTGGCCCAACAACAAGCGCTAAAGGGGACAAGGACACACGTCCCCTCGGTCTACCAAGGACAAGGGAGGTTCCAACAGAGGGCACCACCTCGACCGTTCTACGATCACAACCGTCCCCAGCAGAATTACAGACCGCCCCACGACCTGCGTACAATTCATCAAATGCACCAAGGTGGATGAACAACCAACCAGTTCCTATGGACCTAGGAAGAAACCGAGCACCAAGATGGGGACCAGGACGAATCAACCTGGCAGGACCACCCCCCACCCCTCGCAACAGGGCCTGCTTCCAGTGCGGGCAGCAAGGTCACTTCGCTAGGGAATGCCCAAATCGCCCGGCTCAGAAAGACAGGAGGAGGATCAACCTCATAGACTTTGAACCAGAGGATCCATATGGCGACAGCTACCAAGAACCGGAGGTCAACCGCGTAGCCCACATAAAGAGTCAGATGGACGCCATGACCTTCGATGACAGGAAACAGCTCATCCAAGAACTGGGACAGGGCCCCCAACCGGATTTTTGAATAGTCTAATTAGGTCGGCCTTGATTAGACGAATGCTTAAGGATGATGTATATATCTCAGCACGAAAATCAATGACAGTCCGCTGCTATACTCAGACAAAAGCGAAAAGGGCCGAAATCGTTGCCTTAATCGACTCAGGAGCAACCGAAAACTTCCTCAACCTCTCCCTCGCAAAGTGGCTGCGACTCCCCATCAAACAACTGGACGAGCCAAGAACGCTCTACAATGTGGACAACACGGAAAACAAAGCAGGGAAGCTACAATACTACACAGATCTACAAGTCACCACGGGAACTAAGCGTACCAACCTCCGATTCTTCCTCACAGACCTAGGCAAAAATCAAGCTATATTAGGATACTCATGGTTCGCAGCAGTGCAACCCAACATCGACTGGGCCAAAGGATGGATCGACCACACTCAACTACCCATCATCTTCCGAGCCCCAGACACAGACAGAGCCCGGTTTGTCCCTCGCCAACAGAACATGCCCCGGCGTCGAAAGCAATTGGAAAGCGGACGATATTACATCGGATCGGTAACCATCCACCCCAAGCCCAACAACGGCAGAAAAGCCAACACAACAATACCACCAGCTTTCGCCAGACACAAGAAGGTATTCGACGAAGAACAGTCACAACGCCTACCACGACACACCATTTGGGATCATGCAATAGAACTACTTCCCGATGCGCCAGCAACCTTACCCGCCCGCCTACTACCTCTCAACCGCGCAGAACAGGAAGAGATGCACCGCTTCATCGAAGAACACCTGCGACGAGGAACCATTCGAGAATCTTGGAGCCCCTACGCCGCCAACTTCTTCTTTGTTAAAAAGAAGGATGGTAAACTACGCCCTGTCCAGGACTATCGCCCCATCAACAAATGGACCAAGAAGAACCGCAATGTATCTCCCCTCATTCCTCAAACTATTGATCGACTCAGTGGTTGCACCCTATTCACCAAGTTCGACGTCCGATGGGGCTATAACAACATTAGGATTAAACCCGGCAACGAGTGGAAGGCCGCATTCCTCACACCAGAGGGCCTTTTCGAGCCGACTGTAATGTTCTTCGGCCTCACAAACTCCCCAGCCACCTTCCAAATGATGATGAATACTATCTTCCGCACAGAAGTAGCACAAGGCTGGTTATCGGTCTATATGGATGACATCGCAATCCACACTAAACCCCTCAAAGGAGAAACTGACGAACAGCATCGGCTACGACACGAACGACTTACCCACCACGTCCTGGACATTCTGGAACGGCACGATCTCTACCTCAAACCCGAGAAATGTACTTTTGCCCAACCCGAAATTGAATACCTCGGCGTTATCGTCGGCAACAACGCCCTCCGAATGGACCCTTCGAAGCTTGACAGCGTCGCCACATGGCCAATCCCGCGCAAGCCCACCGACATCCGCAAATTCCTCGGGTTCACTGGCTACTACCGCTATTTTGTCAAGGACTACTCTAAGATCGCCTGACCACTTCTTGACCTTACAAAGAAGACCACAACTTGGCACTGGGGCCCTGCGCAAGACCAAGCGTTCTCCCACCTCAAAACGCTCATGTGCTCCCAACCGGTCCTTACTCAACCTGACTTTGAGAAACAGTTCTACCTCCAAACTGATGCATCTGCGTACGGCGTGGGCGCCGTACTCTCACAGGCGGCAGAACCTAGAGCACCCCTCACAACCACAACTGGTACCACCCGAAACTTCAAACCCAAGCTACACCCTATAGCGTATTACTCGGCGACCTTCACCCCCACTGAATGGAACTATGACATATACGAGCGAGAACTCCTGGCCATCATGAAATCCTTGGCACACTGGCGACCCTATCTAGGATGGACGAAAGAACCATTCACCATACTAACGGACCATGCAAACCTCTAGTACTGGAAATCCCCGAAGAACCTAAATCGACGGACGGCCCAATGGCACGCCGACCTACAAGAATATGATTTCAATATCGAATACGTACTGGGGAAGACCAACACCTCCGCCGATGCCCTGTCCCGACCAAACGACGCTGATGAAGGAAAGAATGACAACCAAGCAGTAACAATGCTCCCATCAGACAAATTCATCAACAACATCACATCTAAGGAACAAGACCGACGAGCGCTGATGAATCTAATACACGATCACCCCACCGCCGGACACCCCGGCAGGGACGAAACCATCCAGAAGGCCAAGCAGCACACCTCATGGCCAGGGATGAACCAGTGGATCGCCAACTACATCAAGGGCTGTGCCACCTGCCAGCAGAACAAAATCCTAACCCATCGGAAGAAAACTCCAGCGTTCCGAATCCCGACAGAGGATGGAACGCTCCCCTTTCAGCAGATAGCCATGGACCTCATTACGGGTCTACCCAAGCACAAGGGGAAAGATGCGATACTAACCATTGTCGACCATGGATGTAGCAGGGCGGCGGTCTTCATCCCCTGCACTACTACGATCACAGGACCGGGCATCGCCCAATTATACCTGGAACATGTCTACAGATGGTTTGGGCTACCACGCAAAGTCATCAGCGACCGTGACCCCAGATTCACCTCCCACTTCGCAAAAGGAATCAATGAACAGCTCGGCGTCCAACAAAACCTCTCCACAGCATTCCACCCTCAGACGGACGGCTTATCCGAACGAAAGAACCAATGGGTGGAACAGTATCTCCGTCTAGTCACCTCCGCATCCCCGGAAGATTGGACTCACTGGATACCTGTTGCAACAGCCGTACACAATAACCGGCGAAATGAGACCACGGGGCTATCCCCAAATCAAATACTGCTAGGCTATGAAATCAACGTCTCCCCTCCGACGGTACAACCATCAAAGAACCATGAGGCGCAACAGCGCATCACTGTCATGAAAGAGAAACGGGAAATGGCCATCGATGCTATCAATAAGGTGGCAAAGCGGGGACAACCGATCGCGTCGCAATACCAGATCAATGATCAAGTGTGGCTTGATGCAACTAACCTGTTGATCCGCCACCAAAAGACCAAGTTAGCTCCCAAGCGATATGGGCCATTCCGGATCATCAAAGAAATCAGCCCGGTGGCGTATCAGTTGGAACTACCTATCTCATGGTGAATCCACAATGTGTTCCATGCCTCATTGCTGTTCCCCTACACCGAAAACCCCGAGCACGGACCAAACTTTACCCGACCACCTCCGGAGTTGATCGAGGGGCAACAAGAATACGTAGTGGAACGAATCATCAATCACAGGTGGCGAAAGCGCCCGAGGAGACTGGAGTACCTCATCAAATGGGATGGATGGCCGGATTCCGACAACACCTGGGAACCTGAGGCCAACGTACATGCCCCTGACCTGATAAAGAAGTATCACCGCCACACGCCCTTGGAACAGATAAAAACGGCCAAGGTAAACCACTTTGACCAATGGAATCCGGTACCCCTACAGTCCCAGTCAAGGCCCTGGTCAACGCATCACCAGGACTTCGGCGCATCTTCGCAGAAAGGAACTTCTACCCTGAGCCAGACGAGCCTGCCCATCTTGCCCTCTTCCGTTGCCAGCATAACCTCCCCATTGACCACGCCCTCCTCACCCGCTACTGGTGCTTCCTCGACTACTGTCCCTGGCATCACCTCTACTAACTTATGGCAAATGAACGAATCGAGCGACTCATCGACGAAATACTGGAGGAAGGAGGAGGAGGAGAGACTAATCAACGAATTAGCTACTACGACGATGGAGAGGGCCCAACACTACCGGGCCCAGGGGTACCACCGCGATCCTCGACGCCCTCCCTTCCAATCCGAAACCCGGAGATCGAAGTGGCATACATACCATGCACTCCCACGCCAACCCCACCATCCTCCGCCACCTCCCTCAACGACGCCCACACCGGCCACCTATCAATCCCAGGACGAGAGTCACCACGCCCAATCTCCCCAGCAACAGCCAATGTCGCCCTTCAACTCGACCCCGACACCCCTACCGCCATCAGTATCGCTAGGGGACTCGTGGCCACTATACAGGAGCGAACACAGGTCGAGGCACGGTTCCACGCCATCCAACAAGAGCGGCTCGAACGGCTCGAATACCTCGAAGCCCGCCTCCCCGAGTACTTGGCATCTCTTCCCCGACCCGAGCCTCCCCCAGGTTTCGTCCGCAACGATGGACGGAGGGCCCCATCCTTCCTTATCACTGACAGAGGGCAGACCACAGTCGCCTGGTGGGTGCGACAACTCGCTGACGGACGCGTCGAAGGCCTCCCCGGAACAATGGGCCAGATGACGAGCCAACTGTGGGGGAACTATACGCAGAACCCGATGACGACAACGAAGAACCTTACCGACCCCTCGCCCCCTGGCTCCTCCGTCTCCTCACCGGACCCCCTTACCTCTACGCCCCGCTTGTGCAGCGCATGCAAGACACCGGTAATTGGGGACTCATGGCAGAGATCCTTCGATTCTGGCGTTGCCACCACCTCCAGCTCGACCTGGCTCTGCGAATCGACGCCCTGCGTACAGAAGCGCGCAGTACCAGTGAGGACCTTGCGGCTGCAAGAGGACGTCTTGAACTCGCAAGACTCGGCCGCGTCGCACAACCCCTCCTCTCCCTCGCTGGTCCCTAGTGTTGAACAAGGGTAAGGGTTTACCCGCGGTGCCTGTCAAATGGGTCCCACGGGTATGGGTACGGTACCCAATTTGATGTACCCGGACCAGACCGCAGACCCCCGGCCCGGTGTCTCGGGTATGAGCGGGTATTTCTGATTTTGATGACTGGACCGCCACAAGCCACAACTATATACAGTTTTCCCACATCATCATCATCATCATCATCCACTTCCATCGCATTGATCATGCACGATCACTGCCCTTCCTGTCAACCTCCGGTGCAAGATAACTGCGAACGAATCGAAGCTGTTCCCACCCTCACAGCCCCTCATTCCATCCCGCCTTCCCCGACTCCTCCCCCTGTTTTTGGACTTCGGACAGCGATGATCAGCTCTAGCTGCAACAACATGGCGCATGCGAACGAATCAAAGCCATTCCCGCCCTCAAGCCTTTCATTCCATCCCACCTTCCCGACCCCTCCTACTCCTTTTAGACTTTGGACAGTGATGATCAACTCTAGTCACGACAGCACATTGCTAGTATGTCTCGCGTATTCAGTGCCTAGCGTCACTTCATGGTTACTGACATTTTTCTACATTTTCTCTGACAGTTTTCATACATTCAGTGAAGCGTCAACATGTGCATTATGGCCTTTTCTCTCACCGACACTGACACTCACCGGGGACAGTCCGGACAGATAATGTATTCAAGCCTCCCTCACTTGTTGAGGGAGGACCATGAACAACTGGTCGTACTGGGATTCAGGTATTTTTTCTCTTTTCATACCCGCTAACTCGTGTGTGTTTTAGATTTCACGCTGCTTGGCACTCGTGCTGCCATCTGCAACGTGTCTGCTGTCTTGTCTTCACCCTCTTTGCCTGGCACTCGCCGTCACCCTCCTTCCCAAGCGCCCGCCTTCACCCTCCTTTCCAAACGCTATCTTAGTATACCTGGTAATGTCTTTCTTTTCTTTTCTTTTATATGTAACTGATTTCACTCTCACTAGCTACATCCACGGCTGTTGAACGCGTCTTCTCACAGGGCCGCCAACTCCTTACTTTTACCTGCAATCGCCTTCACACCTCGTCCATTCGTGCCTTTCTTTGCATGGGCTCCTGGGGCCGCAATGATCTTCTCTTTTTTGAGGATCTACTGGCTGGCGTGAAATCAAGTTCTAAGAGGAGGAGGGACTTGTCGGACATTGAGGTAATTGAGTAACTACAGTATTTCATAGACCTAGTCGTTCCCTTATCATTTTTACAATTATATACCCAATACCCGCGGGTGAAAGTGACACCGCGGGTTTCGTTTTATACCGTGTGATATAAGAAGGGTCGGTTATTACCCATACCCCTAACGGGTATGGTATGTTAGGGTAAGGGTACGGTGCGGGAAAAACCAACCCGCGGTATACCCGTTTTAAACCCTGCTGGTCCCAATGCACCCCGAGTTCCCCGAGGCGTACGGTGGTCAGCCAACATCCAACCCCACTCTGCCTTCCCATGACGATGTCTTCATGCGAGACGCCCTCGACGACGACCAATGGATGACGTTGTGGGGCACATGGTAAGTTGAAGGGTCAACTTGTCTAGGAGGGGATGTGGTGTAACCGGCTCTCTGGGGTAAGGCTAGCTTGTACGCCTTACGGACAGGGGTAAGTTCCATTCAGGATCTGGGCTTCAGGGTTTGTTCTCGTTTCGGTGTCTTGTGTTGTGTGATTCCCTTGATCGTCGGCTTGTGAACCTAAATGCATAAGGATTGATAGCAGTGCGGGCTGCTTCTGGATTTCTCAGTGTTTGAGCTATTGATACGGATTGTCCGGGGTTTGTAATTGTATCCATTGGCTTGTTATCGTTCTGTCGGGCATTCTTGGGACAGTCGGGTAGTACAGTTGAATTAGTTACTTACCCCATACTGGTTTCTCCATCTACGGGTTCGCGTCTCCATTAGTCCAGTCAGGGATGTATTTATACAGCTTCAACTTGGATTGGGAAGCTCCAAGTTGAGTCTCCTGTCTATCAGAATATGAGGCTAGTGACCACCAACACTCTTCTCCTTCCTGCTCGAGTCTTCTACTTCACAAGGGGAACCTCTGGTATAATGTACAGAGGCTACATACCCTTACTCAAATGCACCTAAGGGGCATCGCCCTTAGCTCTTCTACTTCAAGTACTACCCAAAAGTCTACTACACGGCAGTCGCTAGCTAGCGGCGGTGACACAAGGCATCGCTGTCAATCCTGGTCAAGTCCATCATGACAAAGTTTTGAAGTTAAAGCAAGTGACGACGGCCAAGACCCTTTGTATGGGTCTACCACCGCCGTTTATCAAGTTTATTCAGCACATACGTTCCCTCGGCTTCGAAGACAAACCAGACTATCGGTACCTGCACTCTCTCCTCGCGCAGTGCATACTGCCGCTCAATCAGATGCCACCAACAACACGGACCGAGCCCTTACTCATCACTGGCCAATAGGGTCGTCACTCGTAGAAAGGCAGTTGCAGGTATGTGATCTCTGATAATTTGTTGGAAGCGAACTCAATGTACCATAGTTGCCGTTGTCACCGTCTCCCCAATGTAAGCAGAGACCCGGTGATGTGGGTACCTCTCAACATATCAATCCTATCATCCCATGTATTGCCAACATCTCTCCCCCCTTTTGTTTTGTTGTTTTGAACTTAAGAGTCGTGCACTGTATCTGATCTTCGTCACCGCCATATCTTGCCATTGCCATATCAACGTGCTGTGACTGTGACCCTAGCCCGCAGGCCACGATCCCTTGTAGTACTGTGCTGTGTGTGAGAGATGAATGCAGCCCGTATTGTAATAGAATCCATCATATCTGAAGAAATTGGATTGCGTGGATGCGATGCGTGTTATGATTGTTATCAGTGTGCAATCAGTGTACGGCTCGGAGCCGAAGTTGAGCCAAGCCACGTGTGAGCCAGTGGAGCCGGTGGAGCCATAACAAGTAGCCGTAAACCGGCTAGGCTAGGCTATTTAGAAATTAGCCGGCACTCGGCTCCATTCTAAGCGAAAAAAATTGGCTAGGAACCGGCTAGGCTCTCAGCTAGCTCTGGCTTCAGAGCGGCCGCAACACTAGGCTGGGGGAAGAAGCGTGCCTACGGTAAAGTCGACAGCATCAGTCCCCTTGCCTGGCAATGTCTGTGCTCACACCTGCGCCCCTGCACCTACTGTACATGTCCTGCCCATGCTCCGCCCGCCTGCATTGCTCCCCTTTCCCATGCCATCCCCATGTGTCTCATTCCCCCGGTATACACCGACTATTCATTTCCATCCCTCCGGCCCCTCTATCCCAGTTGTATTACTCCCATTCTCAGTCCCCTTCTTTTTCAACTTAGTCATTTCCACATGTAGCTTAGGTAATGTGTTTATAGCATGTGTTTGTTTGTCGAATAAATTTTTATTAATTAGAAATATTACACATAAGAAATTACTAATTAACATGAGCTTGATGCACACATGACTTGGCCGAACTCTGGGAATTTGGAGTTCGGGTGGATCCAAGGTGGGCCAGGGCCGGTGATTGAACTGCCACGGAACATTCCTTTTCTGGTCAACTCATCATACTATGTCAAATCACAACAGTTATGGCATCACAAATCTATCCTACAGTATACAACAAGACTTATCAGTAAGAGAAGGAACAATTGTATGGATCAGTCTACTGTTATCTTTAACCACCCTGCATCCTTGCCCGAAGATAATAAGACAGACCCTTGAGGTCGCACAATATAAAAAGATTTAGGCTCCTTTGGTGGGTTACTATTTCGACCACAGTTGGGATTCTTGCACTCAATGCCATAAGCTTGTATATCCTTCACATAAGCCGAAAGCCAAGGATTGAGTATCCCACACTGTGAGCACTGTAGCAGCAATTTTTCTCCCCAGGGCTGGTATACTTTGTGAGCCCAAAGAAATTTTGTAACACGCTGAGGGGTAATGTGAATGACAGCAGTGTGCTTGCCCAATGTAAGGCACTGCTTGAGTGTGTGTTCAAGGGCCTCATCGAATTTGAATCTATGAATCACCACCGACTTTGTCACTTTAGTGAGCAAGTCAACAGTGTTCACTGTTGACAGAGTTGGCGCATTAAAGGCAAGAGCATCTGCTACCTCAAAACTATTAGAATTCTAGTTAGTAATACTATATATACAGTATAATAAAACATGAGACCCACCTGGCCAAGCCTTGTCTTAATTCACGGAAAGCATCGGGTTGGTCTACAATTGCTCCACATGCCAACATAAACAATATGGAACCGTGAAGTATAGACTTAAACGGTCCTAAAATAACATTAAGCCACTGTTAAGTTTATAGTTAATATTAGTGTGGAATGATAAAATAAATTAGTACTTACATCACCCACTGGGGTGGCACAAGCTTCTTTTTTCTCATCCATCCTAAACCAGAGGTCACCGCTGAGGGTTGAATGCATGGTAATAAAAACAATCACATGACTATACCCGGAAAGCTTCGCTAGAACCTTTTGGGCATCCCTGTTCCACTTTACCAAAGCTTGATTTTGTCCAACATCAAATGGCAAGTCAAAGACATCAAGTTGATTGTTTTAAGAATAATATTCGGAGAGAAGGTCATTCACTATCGTAAAGTGGGCGTCGTGGCTGATAGAGTTAAGACGAAAATGTATGAGGATGGTAGGGGGGAATGGACAGTGGCGCCGATAGAGGCTTCAAAACCTCCTTTGACCTTGAGAAAAGTTTTAAGAACTGGCTTGCCATTAATTGTAAACCCCTATAAGAAATTCAAATATATTTTTGTGCCAACATGAAAAGAAGCAGAAAAGCACTCACAAAATAAGGATCATTTCTACCATTTTTTACATTCCAACTCCAACTGCATCGAACACAGGTAAACCAAACATTTGTGCCACTAAGCTTGCTGCACACCTCAGCAGGTATTTCCACACAGTTGGAACACACTGCGCACCCGCAGTCTGGCTCGTCGCATTCCCAAAGCTCTCCCCCATCCGAACACATTGAACAATGCTATAAAAATAACAGTCATTATATCTTACAAGTGCTCTATAACATGATGAGTACTTACTTGAAGGTTTAGTGGCAATATGGGCTCCCGCATTTGAACATCACAAGTGACCACTTGTTGTGTAAGTGTGACACGCTTGGCAGTGCCGCCTGTGGTCATCCTTGCAGTTACTGATGTGCGTGGCATGATGTTGAAGCAAAAGCTACTTAGAAGAAGTGGGTCAAGTTGCAGCAAGAGCGCAACAGCAATGGCACGATGGCGATAAGTGATAAGCAATCAACAGCTTTCCCACGCCACTTTATTTGCTTTGTCATGCTACCATCACACACAACTTGTTTTTTTTACACGCTTCTGTACTTTAACCACATTTTTATCTCTATGACATCCCCAAGGCCTGACAATATGTTTGTATCTTAGTGTCTGCCTCTCAAGTACCATCGTTCAACATCACAACTGGGCCTGAGTCATGCATTCAATACTCCCAATGCGCATGGTCATGTGCAAACATGGTGAAACATGAAATGTAATATATTCAGTGAACTAGCTTATCATAGGTAGACTGTACTGTGCTGTACTGGTGAAACGTAGAAACATATTATATTTGGCCAAACTATGCAATGTAAGACAGCAGCAGCAACTGTTGTGAAACGTGCATATGGTCACATGCAATCGTGATGATCTATATACATAAAAGGAACTCACTAAATTATTGCTGCTGACAAAGCATGGAAAAAGTAGGCCGTAAGTTTTCCGCCTAATGTCTGAAGAAATGGATAAATAGTAGGACCAAAGTATTTTTTTTTACTTGTTCTGAACCTTTTCAGTGTTATTTCTGTTGGAATATAAGACGTCCAAGTGACGCTTCGTGGTCTGATTATGACATCAGTATTTTCTATTATGTGTATTTAATGGAGCTCAGTAGGAGCCCCTAAAAATATATATACAGTATATGCTTTTGTGCTTCATGCGCTCACACTCTTTCCTTTTGCATTGCTCATATTTTTCCCATTTTCAACTTGATGTGGTGCCCCCACACAGGGGACAGCAGCCGGGCCGAGTGTGCCACTGAGCATGCCACCTCCGGTGTTGACTTAGGCATTGAGCCCAGGGCTCAGGAATTACCAGGCAGTGTAATTCCCACCATAGCGTGGGAGTTTCGGGGCTCGTGGCTCCTGAATCCCCATGCGATGGTCCTGAGAGCATCGGTCAGGTAAGCACGCCAAGCCCGATGCATGGTCCGCAGCAGCACAAGTCCTCCCATTGGGCATCCCCCTCCCATTGGGCATCCCCCTCTCATTGGGCGTCCCCGTCCCATCTAGTGTATGGCCCGGGTAACCCTCGGGTTTTTTTTTCATACCCTTACCCTTACCCACCAAAACCCTTACCCACAGTGAGGGGTAAGGGTACCCGTCTAAATAGCCATGGGTCAGAAAGGGTTTTAAGGGTATATTACCCTCCATACCCATGCACTAATTCAATAATATATCAAATATACTTGGGTTGCAAGTTCTGAGGGGAGAAGAGTGCTTGGAAAGGTGCCATGCAGGCCTCCGCGGGGTACAAAACTTGGTGAAGATGTTTGAATAAGTCTTGTACTTGTGGCCGTTACACCGCTAAGTCCGCATACAAGTGCAGCGGTATTGATAAAGAGAGGAAGGAGGGCTGTATGGATTTCGGTAATTTGCAACGCGGCAGGCCTTGCACCACCGTGCACGTCTTGCTATTTCGTATCCATGGTCACACTATGTCTCTAAAGATGCTCCTGAAGTTTCTAAGCCCGCGGACATGTGCAGCACTCTCACAAGTGAGGAAACTGAGCTGCACTGAGCTCTGCTGTCGCAAAAAAAATCTGACTATTATGTAATGTGGCAATCTGCATTTCTGCTTCATCGGGCCACTTTCCTGCTGCTTTCCCGTGCTTCAGCATGGCCTGGGAAATACAGTGGGCTCAAAAACCGTTGCAATGTTTGGCCATTTTTGACTGGGTGCGATATAGCGCTTAACAGAGTAGGAATTGCACTTAGAGTTGGCAGGGTAGAGTAGAGTACTTAATCTTGGAGGCCTTACAGGGCATAAAAGCCCTTTTAATGGGATTTATAAGTTATAGAAAGAATTAAGCCAAACTGGGAGAAGCTAGCAGTTGAGAAGTATCAAAAATTAGTAAAAGGCATGTTCAAAAGGGTTAGGGCAGTGCTTAAAGCAAAGTAGGACTTAATAAAGTACTGATACACTCTAAATATTGCATATTTACAATGGCTAAGAATCATTACAAGGATACCCTACATTAAACTAGACATATCTCTACAACTGTTGGATCAAATGATATGGTTAAAAGACCATTAGAAAGCCAGGATTAAATACTTTACTCGACCCTATTTGCACTAAGCACCATTCTCACTCAGTCCAGCACTACATTGCAAATACTCCAAAACTGTGACAAAACTGTTGCAATGGATACACCAAATTAAACTGGGCATATCTCTACAACCATTTGGTCAAATAATATGATTAATACACCGTTAGAAAGCCACGATCTAATACTATACTTAATTGTATTTACACTAAGCATGATTCTCCGTCCATCAAGCGCTACATTGCACACTTTAAACAGTTGGATATTTACAACAGCTCTAAAACCGTTGCAATGATAACCCTAGATTAAAATGGTTATATCTCTACAACTGCTCATTCAAATCATATTATCAAAACACCATTTGAAAGCCAAGATTAAGTACTCTACTCTACCCTGCCAACTCTAAGTGCAATTCCCACTCTGTTAAGCGCTATATCGCACCCAGTCAAAAATGGCCAAACATTGCAACGGTTTTTGAGCCCACTGTAGTTCCCTGCTTCACCGGTACAGAGCTAAGTGCAGCTCAGTCCCCTCAGTCCTGAGAGTGCTGCACGTGTCCGCGGCCTTAGAAACTTTAGGAGCATTTTCAAAGACATAGTGCAGCCCTGGATACGAAATAGCAAGACGTGCACGGCGGTGCAAGGCCTGCCATGTCGCAAATTACCGAAATCCATACAGCCCTCCTTCCTCTCTTTATCGACACCGCTGCACTTGCATGCGGACTTAGCGGTGTGAGGGCCACAAGTACAAGACTTATTCAGACATCTTCATCGAGTTTCATACCCTACAGAGGCCTGCACAACCACTTCAAGTACCATTTCTTACCTTAGATACATCATGTGAAAATAAAGTGAGATAGTATAACTCGAAAATGAATTCATAAGCATGTAAACACAAATACTGTAAAAAGGTGATCAGAATTATTGGATGTCTGATTGCAGCAAATAGAGAGGAAGGGAGTGAAAATACATGGGTATACACCCGCTAACCCGCCTTAGGGGTACAGGTTTAGTGAGGGTTTGAGAGGCTGTACCCTTACCCCTACCCTCACATACCCTTCAGCCAAACCTGGGTGGGTATTAAAACCCATGCCAATCACTAGTCCCACCTATTCCGTTTCCCTGTGCGATCTGCATGTGCCCCCTCCGGCACTCCCCATGCCCATTCCCATGTCCACATGTCCCGTGCCCCCTTCCACATTCACATGCCCCATTCCCGCTCCCACGCTTGCACGCCCCATGCTCCCTCTAGCGCTTGAACATCCCATTCACCCTCCCGTGTCCACATTTCCCATGCCCTTGGCGGCTCGGGGGCTGTGTCTTAGCGATTAGAAATACATAATTACATTTATTAGTATATAGTACTCTTATTAGAAAAAAATAAAATTGTAAATAATAGTTAATTACTGCTCTAAAATGTTAACTTGTGGGAAATGCCGTTCAGGCCATACCTTTCCTTTTTAGAAGCTGTCATTCAACAGGGGACACACTTATTTTTGCGCTGGTGGTACGATCACGGATCACGTGCAAACACGTTGATGCGTTGACGCGACTAGAGTCAACGCAGTCACGTGACGGATTCAACATTGGCCGTTGAAAAAAACTCCGCTTTGACATTTTTTCCCCAACTTCAACCACTTCCTCGCTTGCTTCTTTCTTCCACCCCCCACTCTAACGCTTCTTTTTTCTCACCCTAATGCTTGTTTATTTTGTCTTTTGTTTGCGGCAACACTTTGTTGTGATCTATGGAACTGCAGTCCATAGATCACAACAGAGTGCTTACTTTGATAGGTATGCTTCCTTGGTGTCTTTTTTTGTGTTGCTGTGCCGAGACAACCGTCCCACTCTCTTTTTGACAAGTTACTTTTGTGTTTAGGGTTTGTAGGGCAAAGTGGTATGTCAGGATGGTGGTCCTGCTCCCACTTCTGCTTCTTTTTTGGACAAGGGCATAGGGCAATGTGTCAGGACGGTGGTCCCGCTCTCACCCTTGCTTTTGCTTTTCTGGATAAGCACTGGGCGATGTGTCGAGATGGTGGTCTTGCTCTCACCCTTGCTGTTTTGGACGAGGGCAGGGCAATGTGTCGGGACGGTGGTCTCGCTCTCGCCTTTGCTTTTTTGGATGAGGGCAGGGCGATGTGTTAGGACGGTGGTCCTGCTTTCACCTTTGCTTTTTTGGACGAGGGCAAGGCGGTGTGTTGAGACAGTGGTCCCGCTATCGCGCTTGCTTTTTTGGATGGGGGTGAGGCAATGTGTTGGGACAGTGGTCCTGCTATCGCTTTTACTTTTTGAACGAGGGTGAAGCAATGTGTTGGGACAGTGGTCCCACCATCACCTTTGCTCTTTTGGACCAGGGCGGGGCGATGTGTCGGGATGGTGGTCCCACTCTCGCCCTTGCTCTTTCAGTCCTGGTCAAGGCATAAAGTGGTGTGTTAGGACGGTGGTCCTGCTCCCACTCTTGTCTTCCGATGATCATACTTACAAAGCAACTGTGTAACGCATCAAGGCTGTTGACATATGTTTTTTACTTTTTCGTGCTCTTAGTGCAGCTAACCCCTTTACATCGTGTTCCAGTGCTCACTATAACCTTGTTACCGTCACTGTCCCTCTCGGTTATCGTCACTGCCCCCTTATTGACAAGGTAAGTTTGTTCTAGTTCCCTACAATTTTTAACAGCAACTGATACTTTTTAGTTCAGCGGATCAACTGCTGGCATCGCAACTGTCTTCTTTATATCAGATAAGTCTCATTTCTGTGCTATAAAATATTACTCATGCCCTTTATAGATGTTTGTATTGTCCGATTGGATATTTAGTGTGATTCAGTTTCAGTTTCATGTCGCTTTTATTTTTTTAGTGTATAACTTTCATTTTGCTTGAATGGCTTGTCAAGGAGAGGGCCCCCCTTGGCAAGCTACCCCTTGCACCTTTTTTCTGTCTTTTAGAAGAAGTTGAACTTTTGAGATGTATATCCAATATGATGTAACACAATTGTGCAGTCATGTCTATTATGTGGTTATGTCACTATTATGTGGTCATGTGACTATTATTTGGTCACGTGACTTCGTTGATTGAGCAACTTTGAAAAAGATATGGGCACGATTCTGTACAGTGTACCAGCACTAGTTTTCACACCATCACTAGTTTTCACACTGATAGACAAAGTCACTCAATTCTTGTCTGATTGCCATCAAACTTTTTTTGAAAAGCAAGACCATATGTATCTTACACCTCGTAAAATTTGAGGCTGAACGGACATTAAATGAGTTCTGTGAATTTTGTGTTATGAGGCATATACCCCTTTTTAGTGTGATCACAACTTTTGTGTGTCTTGCTGCACAAGACATTCACACTTACAGGCCTAAAAATTGGTTCTCTGACAGAATATAGGTAATAATGAATACTTTTGTCCTTTAGGCCAACTTGATCTGGACACAATTACATGGTACAGACTGGGTTTTGGATAATGAAGTGGTACGCGCGGGCCACATGGCATTCAGATGCGCTTTAAGCGCTTCTCCATGTCACACACCTGTCTTCAACTCTTCTCATCTGTTTCTGCTCCTTCTGAATATCTAAATGTCTTGTGATGGCCAATGAGGCACTCTCTGAGCATGTCAAAGCACAAAAATTTCAAGCACAAAAGTCTGAATCATTGTTGAGTGATGAAGCTGGGCATATTCCCATGGTGTGAAAAGTAGCCATTGACACGCCACACCACATTCATTATAATTCATAGCTGTATTATTTCAATTTTCTTTATGTATGATGCCAGTAAAATTCCATAGACATCTTAATATATCATACAAGCCATCTAGGTACTCAGAATTACAATTGGGGGAGTGTGGTGAGTGCAGGAGACTTAAAATATATCTGGTGTGAAAACTAGTGCCGGTACACTGTATGGGTGTCAAATTGTCAGCGTTAGCTCAAAAGCCAAGGGTAAACTGCATTAAACCCTAAGCCCTCATCCGGTACTGGAGGATATGCAATCGGTTAAGTGAGTTGGTTTTGAAGTGTCCAACATTGTATCGAGAGTGTTTATGAGCGTATCACGGTACTGCACCTACACTGTCTCGGGTTCTGGGTTCAACAATGATGAGTGGATTTAGTTGTCAAATGTCTACTGTCACAGAAGGCGGATCTGAAGTCCAAAGAGTAAGAAGAGTAGCTGCATTATAAGAGTCAAAACCTTCTGGAAGTGTGTCAAAGTGTCATTAAATGCTTGTATAGAGAGGGTACACGCGATCAGGCGCATTCAAAATCTCACAATAGAATACAGAGAAGTTGAGTTGAGGGTAAGCACGGTACAAACCTGAGTCAAGTCCTGCATATCTAAGGTTCAAAGAGTAAGGTTATCCTGGAGTAGCTGCATGATTATAGGCGTCGCGTCGAATCCTTGTACCTCTCCAAAAGTGTATTAAGTTCTGCAATAAGCATCACTGAATGTTTGTTTAGCAAGATGGCTTACACGATCAGGAATATTCAAATAGAATGCAGTGAAGCTAAGAACAAGTCCAAGACAGATGAGGTGTGCTGGAGGCAATTCAGTGACAGCAACATCGAAGGCAGCCATAGGTATTATGGCCAGAGGATGACAATGCACAGTTGCAGACCTCAGGAGTGATAATGTTGCTCCATGGGTGAGAGTTGGTAATGAAAGTAGAGGTGACGGTGGAATCAGCCTGAGAGCCAGGCTTGTCTGGTAGGACGAGGGTCAGAATGGGTTAGAGTCTTGGGTCATGTTCACCTGAGGTACGATGTCGGAGTGCCTGTCAGCCACAACTGTACAGTTTTCCATTCGTTCTGTCATTGCAGTCTTACATCATCTTCCACCAAGGGTCAAACTGGTCAAGGGAAAGGGTGATGAGCACAAACTGATGAAAGAAAGATTGTGACTACTGTACTGTACAAGCAAAACAGATTGCTTCCCACCCTCATAGCCACTCCTTTCCTCCCTTTCTCTTTGGTTTCATTTCTTCATCTTGACCTTTGGACAAAGAAGATCAGCACTAAGCATGGTAGCGGTACGTCGAATACAATCCTTAGCTTTGTTTCCAAGATACTAACTACTTTATTTTACAAAATTTGTACATCATTTAGCGCTGCGTTGACACACACATTCACTTGTTCCTGGCATCGTCCTCACTGGCTCAGATACCATTACTCGTCACCCACGTCTGTGGCACCACCATCTGCAATGCCCCCATCATCAACATGCCTCGTCTCTCCATCACTCAGCACCCACGTGCCAGTGGTACTGCCATTCACAACATCTCTGCTCTCTCCCTCAGTGTTTCTTCTTTCTTCGACAACACTCCCCTTTCGTGGCTGCTAGCTTGGTCCATATGGGGATGCATTTGGTTTGCCAATATAAGAGGTATACAGTCATGTATTTAGAAACTTTGCAATGGCAGAACCATGGGTCTATATGGACCCATGGGTTTACAACAAAACCACCAAACTACAGGTACAGAGTGTACCCATGCCCTGCGCATGCGAGTGCGGTGTTGTCCAGTCTGACCCGTACCACCCTGTGTTGGACCCTATGTGATGATGAGGCAATGGTGAGGACGCAAGATAAGTAAAGAAGGCAACCTTGAGACATTTGTTCACAGGCCTTGGTGATGGACTCTCCGATTGCGTGGTGTTGCCGTTTGACGATGCCATTAGCTCACAAGTTGTAAGCTGAGACTCATATACCAGATACCAAAGCACCAGCCGAGCGTGGTGATAAAGGTCGTTCTGTCCGCAGTTTCCCATCAGCACAAGACTTCCCCAAAGAGAACACGCCATCAGAGTTATCCCCCGTAAAAGAGGGCATACTTACTCCGTGTGGAGCTTACCAGTCAAGCTCAAAATAGGTCCACCACCTGCAGTAAAAGAGGGGATGGTGGTCATACTTTGAGGTTGACAGGCACTGTAATCGCAGCACAGTCCATGAGATCTTGAGGGAAACTTGAAGTGAATAGCATAGCAGTGACCAAGCAATGACAGTGATAGGAGCGATAGCCAGAAAGCACCGGAAAAGCGGGCCGGAGTGGTAAAAAGTGGAAGGGCAGCGAGATAGTGGATGCTGGGTGACTGCAGTGCTCAAACACTCATTCCTCCACATGGTCCTGGGGCTTTGGCTTCAGTGTATCAGCAGTGAGGGAATTGAGACTTTCTTTCTGCCTAAGGATTGAATTGTGTCATTACGGGGAATGTGAGCTGTGGGAAAATTGAACCATGGGAACTATAAAGCCACCCAAACAGAAAATTTTCACGTCTTGCGACTCAACAACTCAACTTAACTGATTCCAATTGGCGGTCAGCACTAGTCAGCATTTGATATGGATACAAGTTCTACTTTGGTTACCTATATAGGTAGCGTTTTAAATGAGCTTGTAAAGAGCCCTATCATCATTGAGGGTAAAATTTCTTTCGAAAAACTCTGAAAGCCAAAGTGAGACCCAATTCCTAAAACACCTTATTTTCCTTTCACACTCTAACATTTTTAGGATGAGAGCTCAAGTTCTTGTTGAAACTCCCATAACATTACCTTTGAAGAAAAGGGCCAGAAATGAGACCTTTAATGGATGTAGAAGTACAACATTGTGCTACCGTTATCGCTGCAGCCTTTTTAAACCCAAGTAAGTAAAATTATGATTGGAATTTGAATTTATTCTAATGGATTAGCTCCTACTATAGTCTTGGTTAACTGGGATTATGACAGGTTTGCTGAGTTAGCTAAAAAGCGGGAATCCAATAAATATTTTGCCGACGTACACGTGGGTTTAATTACAAAGCCAACAACAATTGTCAATATGCACGGAAAGATTTTAATGTGGTATCTTCCCAGTCTTCTTTCCCATCGAGTGGTGCATTGTATAGTTTCTGTTCAGAATCCCTCATATTAACTTTGTGGTCAGGAAGAGCTGAACAGGGTTACCAAGTGCCTTAAAGAACCTTTGTATCATTCAACCAAAAAAGGCAAAGACATATCAAGTTGGCGGATGGATGGTTTCACTTGTGATGGTACAGAGGCAATTTTTGGAGCAGGAAAGCTATCATTGTCTATTGGAAAGTTCTTACCAGGGCAACAGGTATGTATACTTACTGTCTGTGATTGGGAACTCCTACTTATATCTAAAACTAGTGACTTCAAGATGCTATATACGCCTAGCCACATCTTCGCACTGAAGCTGTTCGCCAATGGCTTCAGCTCATCGACCCTGTTGAGCAACTACTAAATGCAGTTCTGCAGATTGTGCATCCAGATATGTATGAGGCAAACAGCAAGGCTACTCCTTTGCTGCTCCAGCAGCTGGATGACCCTTCGCTAACTTGGCCAACTATATATCCTGGCTTAGATATCATTGCCAATCGGCTCACACCTGAGCATTGTGATAAGGGTGGGGCATTATCTTTTTATGACCATCTAATTAGCTTTGGTCAGGGTCATGATGCCCATCTCCGGCTTCATGATTTTAATGCAGAGTTTGCATACCAACCTGGAACAAGTATCTTGTTTCCAGGTAAGGTATTGACTCACTCAGTTCCGGAGTGGTCTAAGGGGAGAGGTTAGCAATTGCTCATTATGCAAAGGATGATGTGCAGAACAGATTAGAGGTGGCTAGACCCTTGTTATCAACCCAGTTAGGTTGGTGGTCCATGTATAATGTAGCTAAATAGACCGCAATGGGAATGACTAAGCATTTTTAAAGTTAGAAATATCCCACTGCCCTGGCCCGCCTTAGATTCACCTGAACTCCAAATTCCCAGAGTTTGGCCAAGTCACACACATATCAAGCACCACATAATTCCTCAACCACTGGCACCGGCCCGCCTCAGATGCAACGGAACTACAAAGTCATGCATGCATCCTCACTTGGCCTTCGGGCTGGCCTCAGCGTGTCGGATAGAGCTGATGCCTTCCCGTCTCCTGCTACTGGCAGTTATTCTTAGTTTACCTATACGTAGTACTGAGAATAAACACTTTCCAAAAAAAAAAACATCATGCATGCATCATTAGTGTATGGCCCGGGTAACCCTTGGGTTTTTTTTTCATACCCTTACCCATACCCACCAAAACCCTTACCCACAGTGAGGGGTAAGGGTACCCGTCTAAATAGCCATGGGTCAGAAAGGGTTTTAAGGGTATATTACCCTCCATACCCGTGCACTAATTCAATAATATATCAAATATACTTGGGTTGCAAGTTCTGAGGGGGAGAAGAGTGCTTGGAAAGGTGCCGTGCAGGCCTCCGCGGGGTACGAAACTTGGTGAAGATGTCTGAATAAGTCTTGTACTTGTGGCCCTCACACCGCTAAGTCCGCACGCAAGTGCAGCGGTGTCAATAAAGAGAGGAAGGAGGGCTGTATGGATTTCGGTAATTTGCGACGCGGCAGGCCTTGCACCGCCGTGCACGTCTTGCTATTTCGTATCCAGGGTCGCACTATGTCTCTAAAGATGCTCCTGAAGTTTCTAAGCCCGCGGACATGTGCAGCACTCTCAAGAGTGAGGGAACTGAGCTGCACTGGGCTCTGCTGTCGCAAAAAAAATCTGACTATTATGTAATGTGGCAATCTGCGTTTCTGCTTCATCGGGCCGCTTTCCTGCCGCTTTCCCGCGCTTCAGCATGGCCTGGGAAATAGATCCCTGCTTCACCGGTACAGAGCTAAGTGCAGCTCAGTCTCCCCAGTCCTGAGAGTGCTGCACGCATCCGCGGCCTTAGAAACTTTAGGAGCATTTTCAAAGACATAGTGCGGCCCTGGATACGAAAAAGCAAGACGTGCACGGCAGTGCAAGGCCTGCCGCGTCGCAAATTACCGAAATCCATACAGCCCTCCTTCCTCTCTTTATCGACACCGCTGCACTTGCGTGCGGACTTAGCGGTGTGAGGGCCACAAGTACAAGACTTATTCAGACATCTTTACCGAGTTTCATACCCCGCGGAGGCCTGCACGACCACTTCAAGTACCATTTCCTACCTTAGATACATCATGTGAAAATAAAGTGAGATAGTACAACTCGAAAATGAATTCATAAGCATGTAAACACAAATACTGTAAAAAGGTGATCAGAATCATTGGATGTCTGATTGCAGCAAATAGAGAGGAAGGGAGTGAAAATACACGGTATACACCCGCTGACCCGCCTTAGGGGTACGGGTTTAGTGAGGGTTTGAGAGGCTGTACCCTTACCCTACCCTCACATACCCTTCAGCCAAACCCGGGCGGGTATTAAAACCCATGCCAATCACTATGCATCATTGACATCAAGCATGCATTAATTAGTAATTTTTTAAGTGTAATATTTCTAATTAATAAAATCTATTTATTCTACAAACATGCTATAAACACATTATCTAAGCTGGGGGAATGAGATGCATGGGGGTGGTGTGGGAGGAGGGAGCGACGCAGGCGGGCACATAGGCAGGACATGTAGGTGCAGGGGCATGGTGCAGGCATTGCCTGGCAAGCAGGGGACTGATGCTGTTGACTTTACTGCAGGCGTGCTTCTTCCCCAGCCATCTCTGGCCAGTTATGCTGATTGGATGCAATATATTCTTTTTATAGAAGGCAGGAACCATTGTCAGCCATTGTTGCTGAGAACATGGGCACTGAGTCGCAATTGAATGACATTGAGTGATTTTGCTAATTTTAGATCCCTGTACTATGCTGTAATAGGCTTATACTCCTATTGGCTGCCAAAATGATGGATGCAGCGTTATCATCCACCGCCGCGCTGTCAGCGACTGGCTGGCCTGATTGTCCGGCTCGCTTGCACTTGCATCGCTTCCATTTGACAGGTGGTAGGGGTCCATCGGAACGGGGGAGTGGATCAGGGGCTAACACTACAGTATAGGGAGATGACAGGGAAAGGGAGTAATGGGTACTATAGACGCGTGAAGACATGTTTTGCGACACATTCCCCTGCTCATCCACATTCCCCCATTGTGTACAAATATTTCTGATATAATACTTATTTTTTATTTTTAAGTACATTATGACACTAAACATAATGCGCCAAGTTGTTGGACTTGTTGGACTTCGAAAGGTGCTTCTGTCCAGAATCGTGTGTTCCAGAGAGCACATGCACCCCCGTCTGTCATGCCCCTGGGCGGGTGGGAAAGTTCGGAAAGCACTTGCCCACGCATGAGAGCGGGTGACCCCACCACAGATGGGAAACCACCTCGGTTTTGTCAGCCCTGTCAGCACTCCCACACACTCCCCGGTCCCGCCGGTTGGGGCGAACGATAATGGCAGGATGGACAGGACAGACAACAAGGCCACACAGAGCCCATGACTGCCCGGCCCGCGACGCGCACCCCCCAGCCAATTAGCCAAATCAGGCCACTCGGGACCATTTTTCTTTACCCATTCATTCCCAATTTTCTATGATAACACGTGTTTTTTTTGGGCTGACATCCCCCTGTTTAGATCAGCATCTCAACAATGCCACGGTCCGGAGCGTGGACTAAGTTACTCGGACCCTCCCCAGCACGCTCGCACTTGCACTCATCAAAGTTGTCGCATTCGTGAGATGCACGACTCGTAGCGAGACCTGGGCTTGCTGCTCATCCCCCCATTGCTAGTCTCCCTGTTCCTGCTCGTTGTCTCTGCGCTCAAATCTCAACCACTTGTCAACTTGTCTGTTTGCTCTGGTGCGACTGATGTAAACAGGAGGATGGAAGACCACAACGACAACGACAGTGACAGACTTGTTGGACTTCAAAAAGTGCTTACTAAGTGGTTGAGGAATTGAAAGAACTGAGTAACTTTTACAGCTGGTTTATATCGATAGACTCACTTGCCAATGTAGCTTACAACACTGTTACTGTCAAATAAAAATTAACCAAAAGTAGTAAGAGCTGCCTTGGCTCCATATGCAATGCATATCATTAGCAGTAGAGTAGCGCTATGTAGTTGCTGGATGTAACTGACATGCAGTTGAAGCAGAAATAATGACAGTTAGCACAGAGGCTGATAGTTCAGTGTTAGAGCACCTGATACATATTTTGGGGCCCAGGGGAGGGTCTGGGTTCGAACCCTGGTCTAATCACTTTTCTTGCACATATCTGCAATTTAAAATAACTCATATTATGTCATATCACTGTCACATTAGTCACTTGCAACTGTTGCCGTTGGAGCCCAGGCAGCGGCTCATTACTACTTTTGGATTAGTTTTTATTGTACAGTAAACAAAGTCAGTAAGCTACATTGGGCAAAGTGAGTCTATCGATATGAAACCAGCTGTAAAATAATAAAATTTATTCATTCTACAAACACATTACCTAAGCTACATATGTGTCGAAAAAAGGAATGTGGAAAAGGGGAATGTGGGATGATATGAAGCTGACTGGCACTGACCCCTGTCTGGAAATAATATGGATTGTATGTGTAAGGGGAAATATGGGAGAGCTATGCAGGAAAGGGGAGAGATGCAGGGAGGGAGCTGCATGGATGGAGGGAGAGGAAGTGGTGTGGGAGAGGAAGTGGCGGAAGCTGTGTGGATGGGGGACAAGGAAACTGCATGGACGGCATCGGGGAAGCTGGACAGGGGTGCCTAGGGGACCGCCTGTTCGGCTGCTGTGAGCTCCATATGGGTAGTTATCGGCGATACACTTATGGTTAGGCTCGCCAATGTGCTGCCGCCATGCTGTCAACTTTACTGTATCTGTCCTGCAGCTCTTGTTACCCCCACGTTACTCCCATTCACATGGCTGTCTCCAGCCATGAACATTGATGAAAGCTGATGATTTCTTTTTTTGGGAGGGCTGGGAGGGAACATCACCATTCTGCCAGCACAATGAGTCACGATCAAATTGAATTAAGGGATTTTGCAATTCCCAAATCACGCAGTGGCTTTGAAATGAGCTAGACTAAGAAAGGGAAAAGATAAGAAGTAATGTCATTGGCCACCGAGACAACGGAACCCGTGGCGCTGTCATACGTACTGCCGACACTACCATCCTGCTGGACCGGGGAATTAGGCAACTCACTTGCGTGTTGTTAGATAGTTGGGGTCCAAGATTGGCATCGCCAAAAAAGTGCACAATGGCCACTATGTGCTTGCGCAGCCATATACGAGGGAAGTCACTATAAGTGCAAGTTGTAGTGACCAAATCTATATGATAAATTTTAGTTATTGCCGCTGGTGCTCCTCGGCTAGGTTCGGACTTACCATCCCTAATGTTTGCCATTTATGGCAGATCTTAATCCGTGAGGAATTCCATCACCAGTATATGGATCAAATGTATTCGGCAAGGGGACCGTAGTGTCCCCCTGGATCTAAGACAAATAAGCTTTGAATTCACTTGTCAGTGACATCTCAGGAACTCCTTCACATCAGATGCCCATCTTAGATAAGTGACATAGGTCAGGGAATTCCTTTGTATTGAAATAGGTCCAGATAGCTTAGAATTCAGAAATAAGTAGAGGGATGTGCTCAGTGTTAGTATCATCTGGCATTGTTAGACATAAAAAGTGCTCTGTTTGATACTCTCCTTACATTTCCTTTTCTCTTATCAGTTACAGCATGACATATGACGTAAAAAACATGTACCTTAGTAACCTTATTGCAAATCAAGACCCAGAACTGTTTAGTAAGTGTGGGTACACAGCCCACAATAACCACATCAGTGGATACAGTACACAGTACAGGCCCTAAGAGCTATTTGCAAATTGACCCTGAGTTTTTTTTTTATCTTGAGATCCCCTAGAAATATTTCCTGTGCTACAAGGTGCAAAGTCTCAATCAGTGCTCACTCAACAATGACCCGTACCTCTCAAAATGCCAAGAGAGCCAAAATTTCTGTTTATAGGCCTAGTGGCAAGAAACATAGAGCTGGTTCTGAATCTATGGTTGTCCTTACCCCTACCAAAACCCGAAGGGGAAAGACCATTTATACTGAAGTAGATGCTGCCTCCTATTATAAGCCATCAAATGAGGAAGATGAATCGTTAAAAACAAAACCATCTAACACCCCATCCCACTCTAAAACAACTCTTTCTGCTTTACTAGAGGATACAATTCAATCAGAGGCTTTTTGCTTCAATGATCAAGAGCCTTACATACCTAGGATTACCAAAGTAAGATTGAGGTTGTGATATATACTATGATTAAGGTCTAACAAGAAGTAGTCTCAGAATGATTTTCTCTCAGAATGGATTCCTTGGAGGACTACCTACCTATCCATTCTTTTAGAATCTGAAGCCCCACAACAACTGCAAGACAAATGTACCCTTTGTCTTCAAGCTGACAGTAAAATCCGTTGCCTTTCATGTATTGGGCATCATGGATGGTGTCACCGCCGCTACTAGCGACCGCAATGGAGTGAACTTTGCGTAGTACTTGAAGTAGGAAAGCTAAGAGCTAGGCCCCTTAGATGCGTCTGAGTAAGGGTCCGTAGCCTCTGTACGTTATACCAGAGGTTCCCCTTGTGAAGTAGAGAGCTCGAGCGAGGAGAGGAAGGTTGTTGGTCACTAGCCTCGTATTCTGATAGACAGGAGACTCAACTTGGGGCTTCCCTACCCAAGTTGAAGTCGTATAAATACATCCCTGATAGGACTAATGGAGACGCGAACCCGTAGTCGGAGAAACCAGTATGGGGTAAGTAACTAATTCAACTGTACTACCCGACTGTCCCAAGAATGCCCGACGGAACCATAACAAGCCGATGGATACAATTACAAACCCCGGACAATCCGTATCGATAGCTCAAACTCCGAGAAATCCAGAAGAGCAGCCCGCACTGCTATCAATCCTATGCATTTAGTTCACAAGCCCATGATCAAGGGAATCACACGACACAAGACACCGAAACGAGAACAAACCCTGAAGTCCGGATCCTGAATGGAGCTTACCCCTGTCCGTAAGGCGTACAAGCTAGCCTTACCCCAGAGAGCCGGTTACACCACATCCCTTCTCAGACAAGTTGATCCTTCAACTTACCACGTGCCCCACAGCGCCATCCACTGATCGTCGTCGAGGGCGTCCGGCATGAAGACGTCGTCATGGGGAGGCAGAACTGGGTTGGATGTTTGCCGACCACCGTACGCCTCGGGTAGCTCGGGGTGCATTGGGACCGGCGAGGGAGAGAAGAGGGTGGGCGACTCGACCGAGCCTGGCAAGCTCGAGGCGTCCTCTGGCGGCGGCGAGGTCCTCAGCGGTGCTGCGCGCTTCTGTACGCAGGGCGTCGATTCGCAGAGCCAAGTCGAGCTGGAGGTGGTGGCAACGCCGGAATCGAAGGACCTCTGCCATGAGTCCCCAGTTACCGGTGTCTTGCACGCGCTGCACAAGTGGGGCGTATAGGTATGGGGGTCCAGTGAGGAGGCGGAGGAGCCAGGGGGCAAGGGGCGGTAAGGTTCGTCGTCGTCGTCGTCTGGTTCTGCATATATGTCGCCGATGGTTGGGATGTCGTCTGGTCCATTGATCCTGGGGAGCCCCTCCACGCGGCCGTCAGAGAGTTGTCGGACCCACCAAGCAACCGTGGTTCGCCCGCTATCGGTGATGAGGAACGATGGGGCCCTCCGGCTATCGTTGCGGACGTAGCCAAGGGGTGGCTCGGGTCGGGGGAGAGAGGCCAAGTATTCGGGGAGTCGGGCTTCGAGGTACTCCAGTCGTTCGAGGCGGGCCTCTTGGATGGCGTGGAGCTGTGCCTCAACCCTAGATCGCTCCTGTATTGTGGCCACGAGTCCCCTTGCGATGTCGACGGCGGTGGCGGTGTCGGGTTGAGCTGGAGGGCGACGTTGGCTGTTCCTGGAGAGATTGGGCGTGGCGAATCATGGAGGGGGACTGGTAGATGAGCGGGATCGGTACTGCTCCTTGTGCCGGGGTGGATGGTGGGCTTGGAGTGGGAGTGCGCGGTATGTATGCCACTTCGATCTCCGGGTTGCGGATCGCCAAGGTGGGTGTCGGGGATCGTCCTGGTGCCCCTGGGCCCGATAGTGCCTGGCCCTCTCCAGCGTCGTAGTAGCCAATTCGTTCATTAGGGCTTCCTCCTCCTTCTCCCTCCAGTATCTCGTCGATGAGTCGGTTGATTCGTTCATGTGCCATGGACTAGTTGGGGTGGTGCCAGGGGCAGTAGTGGAGGAAGCACCAGTAGCGAGAGAGGATGCCGTGGTCGGGGGGAAGATTGTTCTGGCAGCGGAAGAGGGCGTGGTGGGCAGATTCGTCCGGCTCAGGGTAGAAGTCTCTTTCCTTGAAGAGGCGTTGAAGTCCTGGTGATGCGCCGACCAAGGCCTTGCAGGGGACAGTAGGGATGGGGATTCCATTGATTAAAGGGGATCGTCTCAGTCGCCTTTATCTGTTCCAATGGGGTGTGGCGGTGATACTTCTTTACTAGATCGGGGCATGTATGTTGGCCTCGGGCTCCCAGGTGTTGTCGGACTCCGGCCATCCATCCCATTTGATGAGATATTCCAGGCGCTTCGGGCGCCTTCGCCACCGATGATTGATGATTCGTTCCACTACGTATTCCTGTTGCCCCTCCACTAGTTCCGGGGTGGTCGGGTAAAGTTCGGCCCATGCTCAGTGCTTTCGCTGTAGGGGAGAGCAGTGAGGCGTGGAACACGTTGTGGATCCGCCATGAGATAGGCAATTCCAATCGATACGCCACTGGGCTGATTTCCTTGATGATCTGGAACGGTCCGTATCGCTTAGGAGCCAGCTTAGTCTTTTGATGGCGGATCAGCAGATTGGTCGCATCAAGCCACACTTGATCATTGATTCGGTATTGCGACGCGATGGGCTGTCCCCGTTTTGCCACCTTGTTGATGGCATCAATGGCCATTTCTCGTTTTTCCTTCATGATGGTGACGCGCTGCTGTGCCTCATGGTTCTTTGACGGTTGCGTTGTTGGAGGGGAGACGTTGGTTTCATAGCCCAGCAAGACTTGATTTGGGGATAGCCCCGTGGTCTCATTTCGTCGGTTGTTGTGCACAGCCGTTGCCACGGATATCCAATGAGTCCAGTCTTCCGGGGACGCGGAGGTAACTAGGCGGAGGTATTGTTCGACCCATTGGTTCTTTCGCTCAGACAGTCCGTCTGTTTGAGGGTGAAACGCTGTGGAAAGATTCTGTTGGATGCCGAGTTGCTCATTGATCCCTTTAGCGAAATGGGAAGTGAATCTGGGTCTCGGTCGCTGATGACCTTTCGTGGTAGTCCGAACCACTTGTAGACGTGTTCTAGGTACAGCTGAGCGATGCCTGGTCCTGTGACGGTAGTAGTGCAGGGAATGAAGACTGCGGCCCTGCTACATCCATGATCGACGATGGTTAGTATCGCATCCTTCCCTCTGTGCTTAGGTAAACCCGTGATGAGGTCCATGGCTATTTGCTGGAAGGGGAGCGCTTCACCCTCCGTCGGGATTCGGAACGCTGGGGTTTTCTTCCGATGGGTGAGGATCTTGTTCTGTTGACAGGTGGCACACCCTCTGATGTAGTTGGCGATCCATTGATTCATTCCTGGCCACGTGGCGTACTGCTTGGCCTTCCGTATGGTTTCATCTCGGCCGGGGTGTCCAGCAGTGGGGTGATCATGTATTCGGTTCATCAGCGCTCGTCGATCTTGTTCATTGGTCATGATGGCGTTGATGAACTTGTCTGATGGAAGCATCGTTACCGCCTGATTGTCGTTCTTCCCTTCGTTGGCGTCATTTGGTCGGGATAGGGCATCGGCGGAGGTATTGGTTTTCCCGGGTATATACTCGATATTGAAATTGTACTCCTGTAGGTCGGCGTGCCATCGGGCTGTGCGCTGGTTTAGGTTCTTTGGGGATTTCCAGTACTGGAGGTTCGCGTGGTCTGTTAGTATGGTGAACGGTTCTTTTGTCCACCCCAAGTAGGGTCGCCAGTGTGCCAGGGATTTCATGATAGCAAGGAGTTCTCGTTCATATATGTCGTAGTTCCGCTCAGTAGGGGTGAAAGTTGCTGAGTAGTATGCTATGGGATGCAGCTTGGGCTTAAAGTTTCGGGTAGCGCCAGTTTTGGTCGTGAGGGGTGCTCTGGGTTCTGCCGCTTGCGAGAGTACGGCGCCCACGCCGTACGCGGATGCATCAGTTTGAAGGTAGAATCGTTTCTCGAAGTCGGGTTGGGTGAGGACCGGTTGTGAGCACATGAGTGTTTTGAGGTGGGAAAATGCCCGGTCCTGCGCGGGACCCCAATGCCAGGTGGTGGTCTTCTTTGTGAGATCGAGGAGGGGTCAGGCGATCTTAGAGTAATCCTTGACGAAGTATCGGTAATAGCCAGTGAATCCGAGGAATTTTCGGACGTCGGTGGGTTTGTGTGGAACTGGCCATGTGGCGACGCTATCGAGTTTTGAGGGATCCATCCGGAGAGAGTTGTTGCCAACGATGACGCCTAGGTATTCGATTTCTGGTTGAGCAAAGGTGCACTTCTCGGGTTTAAGGTAGAGGTCGTGCCGTTCCAGGACGTCGAGAACGTGGTGGGTCAGTCGTTCATGTCGTAGTCGGTGTTGTTCTTCAGTTTCTCCGCTAAGGGGCTTCGTGTGGATTGCGATGTCATCCATATAAACCGACAGCCAGCCTTGTGCCACCTCCGTGCGAAAGATAGTGTTCATCATCATTTGGAAGGTGGCGGGGGAGTTGGTGAGGCCAAAGAACATTACAGTTGGCTCAAAGAGGCCCTCGGGTGTGAGAAATGCGGCCTTCCACTCGTCGCCAGGTTTAATCCTGATGTTGTTGTAGCCCCATCGGACGTCGAACTTGGTGAACAGGGTGCAGCCACTAAGTCGATCGATGGTTTGGGGAATGAGGGGGATACGTTGCGATTCTTCTTAGTCCACTTGTTGATGGGGCGATAGTCTTGGACGGGGCGTAATTTGCCATCCTTCTTTTTAACAAAGAAGAAATTGGCGGCGTAAGGACTCCAGGATTCTCGGATAGTTCCTCGTCGTAGGTGTTCTTCGACAAATCGGTGCATTTCCTCTTGTTCTGCGCGATTGAGGGGTAGGAGACGGGCGGGCAAGGTTGCTGGTGCATCGGGGAGTAGTTCTATTGCGTGGTCCCAGATAGTGTGGCGTGGTAGGCGTTGTGATTGCTCTTCGTCGAATACCTTCTTGTGTCTGGCGAAGGCGGGTGGTATGGTTCCTTTGGTTTGTTTGCTGTTGGGTTTGGGGTAAATAGTCACCGATCCGATGTAGTACCGCCCGCGTTCTAGTTGTTTCCTTTGTCGAGGTATGTTACGCTGTCGTGGGACAAACCGAGCCTTGTCTGCATCTGGGGCTCGCAAGATGATGGGTAGTTGAGTATGATCGATCCATCCTTTAGCCCAGTCGATGTTCGGTTGCACCGCTGCGAACCATGAGTATCCTAGGATTGCTTGGTTTTTGCCCAGATCCGTAAGGAAGAATCGGAGGTTGGTGCGCTTAGTTCCCGTGGTGACCTGTAAGTCCGTATAATACTGCAGTTTTCCTGCCTTATTTTCCGTATTATCCACGTTGTAGAGCGTCCTTGGTTCATCTAGTTGTTTGATAGGAAGTCGTAACCATTTCGCAAGGGAGAGGTTGAGGAAATTTTCCGTTGCTCCTGAGTCGATCAAGGCGACGATTTCGGCCCTTTTCGCTTTTGTCTGAGTATAGCAGCGGACTGTCATTGATTTTCGTGCTGAGATATATACATCATCTTTAAGCATCCGTCTAATTAAGGCCGACCTAATTAGACTGTTCAAAAATCCGGCTGAGGTCCTTGCCCCAACTCCTGGATAAGTTGTTTTTGATCGTCGAAGGTCATGGAGTCCATTTGGCTTTTTATGTGGGCCACACGGTCGACTTCGGGTTCTTGGTAATTATCCCCGTACGGATCTTCTGGCTCGAAGTCTATGAGGTTGATTCGTTTCTTGTTCCTCTGATTTGGGCGATTCGGACATTCCCTGGCAAAGTGGCCATGTTGTCCGCACTGGAAGCATGCTCCGCTGCGAGCGGGTGTTGTTGGTCCTGCAAGGTTGATTCGTCCCGGGCCTCGCCTCGGGGGCGTTCGGTTCCTTCCCAAGTCCATAGGGACTGGTTGGTTGTTCATCCAACGCGGGGCGTTCGAGGAGTTGTATGCAGGTCGCTGGGGCGGTCTGTAGTTCGAGTACTGCCGATTTGGGTTGTTGTGATCGTAGAATGGTCGTGGGGGTGCCCTTTGCTGGAATCTCCCTTGCCCTTGATAGAGGGAGGGATGGTGCGCCCTGGTCCCCTTCAATGCCTGCTGCTGGGCTAGAATTTGCTTGACCTCATTCTGTGCTTGGACGCTCTAGACCGCCCTTTCTTTGATGGCAGGGTAGGTTTCAACCGTGGGCACCCTTTTTACGTCTTTGAGGGTCTCCGGCGTCAATCCTGCTAGGAACTGTCGTATGGTCTCGGGGTTTCCGGTAGTGTAGTTTGCCAGTCGGGCCAATTCTTCGAATTTGCTGATGTATTCGTCAATTTGATCCCCTTTCATAGAGTGGGTTTGTAGTTCAGTGCGTGCCCGTTCTTCTTTGGCCGTGTCCTGGAATTGTGCCTCGAATTCGTCCAGGAATTGCTCCCATAGGGCTGGGACGTTGTCCACGGCGGGGTCCAAGTGGTCTAAAAATTCTCCTGCATCGCGTACCCATCCTGCAACTCGTGGTCCTTTCATGTGTGTAAGGGTGAATGCGATCTTCTTCATGGGGGAATTGTGTCCTGCGACGTCACTGTTAAGCCTGAAGTACATTTTGACGTCTTCGATGAAGGCGTCGGCTTTCGTCCTGTCCCCATCGAAGGGATCTGGTCGGCTTCCCATTGTTCGTACATCGGCTGCTGCGGCCACTGGTACCATTGCATTTCCTAGTCCCCCTCCTCCTCCACCGCCTCCACCTCCACCTCCACCCCACCGCCTCCTCCCCCTCCTCCGCCCCTGCCTCCTCCTCCAGGGTTGGAGGGTGGGAGTCGTTTGAAGGCTTTATTGAAGGCGGTTTTGAGGGATTCGGCGGTAGCGGGGTTTCCCGTTCCCCTTGCGGGGTTGGAAGAGGTTCCTGTGCTGGTATGGGCGGTTGACGTCGTTGTCATTAATGTTCGTTGCTGGAGCGGTGGGTTACTGATTTTTGATGGGGTGGCTAGGAAGAAATTTCGGTGCTGGGAGGATGGGTTACTCGGGTTCTTTCAATTTGCACCGGGCTGTGCCTGATGGTCTGGTCGATCGGATCTGTCTCGTCGTCCGATGGTTCTTCCCCTATCTCCTGGGGATTTCCTGAAGGGCTTGGTGCTCTGTCGTCTTCGTTTAGGATGTCTCTTTGGTAGGCTGGTGGAGAGTCTGGCTTTGGTGCGTCTGCTGCTTCGATAGTCGTATCGAAATTATGTGCGTCGTCGAATTCTTCTCCTAATAAGAAGTTTCTGTTGTCTGGAGTGACGTGGATCTTGTACCACCTGTTACTGAATAGCACCACCGGTATGCTTCGTTTGATTCGTAGTTTGTCGCTTTCACAGAAGACCAGGTACTGCTTTCCTGTCTTGTTATGTTCGTTGTATCGTTCGACCAAGATGATTCTTGAGTTTGGTCGGTATCCGACTAATTCCTCGTCCTTGAGGTAGAACTCCTCGAGCTCGTCGTACGGATCAGCCACCGTAGCTTTGTGTTGAAGAAAGTTGAGTCTAGTGTCACCGCCGCTACTAGCGACCGCAATGGAGTGAACTTTGCGTAGTACTTGAAGTAGGAAAGCTAAGAGCTAGGCCCCTTAGATGCGTCTGAGTAAGGGTCCGTAGCCTCTGTACGTTATACCAGAGGTTCCCCTTGTGAAGTAGAGAGCTCGAGCGAGGAGAGGAAGGTTGTTGGTCACTAGCCTCGTATTCTGATAGACAGGAGACTCAACTTGGGGCTTCCCTACCCAAGTTGAAGTCGTATAAATACATCCCTGATAGGACTAATGGAGACGCGAACCCGTAGTCGGAGAAACCAGTATGGGGTAAGTAACTAATTCAACTGTACTACCCGACTGTCCCAAGAATGCCCGACGGAACCATAACAAGCCGATGGATACAATTACAAACCCCGGACAATCCATATCGATAGCTCAAACTCCGAGAAATCCAGAAGAGCAGCCCGCACTGCTATCAATCCTATGCATTTAGTTCACAAGCCCACGATCAAGGGAATCACACGACACAAGACACCGAAACGAGAACAAACCCTGAAGTCCGGATCCTGAATGGAGCTTACCCCTGTCCGTAAGGCGTACAAGCTAGCCTTACCCCAGAGAGCCGGTTACAGATGGTGTCATACCTGTGCTGTCAAAGCACACCTGTCTCTTCCATTTCATAGGCTTCAAAGGTGGAATGGTCTGTTCTATGAGGCTATATCTCTTCAGGACTTGGGCTTCATTCTAAACCTTGGACACAATGGAGATGTCTGTCCTTCAAGTACTGAAGAACATGATGACCGGATAACCATAGTGGACTCGGGAGGAATCTTTGTTCACTTAGTGAAATGGTGCAGATGCAATGGGTTCAGTGATCAAGACAAACATTTGCAGCTTTTTCGACATCGCCTTTTTCCCTCAACTGTCTTCAAGCCTCAAACAGCCTTTACATTCAATGTTTTGGATGAGTTTCTCATAGATTCTCTGGAATGCAAGACCTCAGCATTTAGCTTTTATTCAAAGCTTAAAAGGCTCACCAATAATGCCTTTCCTGATACCCTTCCTGTATGTTTTTAGATTTTATTATAAATAAAAGCTAATACCATAGTATCAGGATCGTTATCGTGAATTAATGAGAGTGTCAAGGACTTGGAGAGACCTCTCGAATCGAAAAAGAGCTGGGTTTGGTCATGATGCTCAGAATGACCCTGGAAAGGGGGAGTTAGCAGTCTTTTGTCCTGCATGTCCTCAGCCAGGAATCAATTTGCCTAAGGACTGGGCTGAGCAATATAATAGGTCAGTGCACTTTTATGCCCCATTTAGATTATTTCTAAGTAGCTAACTATAAAACAGTGATGTTGTCTCATTACACTATGTGGTGGATGGCAACTTTACTGCTCAACACATGAAAATGCGTAAGCCTGAGGATGATGTGCCTCTCTCGGATGGGTTAGCATATATGGTGGCTAATGAGCCATATCAAAACCATATTGCTCAGGCTGCAAATAATGAAGAGGTATGTATTGTTGAATCTTAAGGCTGTAACTTATGCATTTATGCTTCTTTTGCATCTCTTAGAGGTCAACATGTCAAAACCATAGGGCTGTTAATGATGCCAATACCAACAAAACTCACTTGCGTGCCACTGGTGTGGGTGCTACTGCCTGTGCTCGTCATGGTTGTTTTGTTCCCCATTCTGTGGTTGATTTTTACAAAGGAGAACAGTAAACTCTTTTCCATTCCTTACATAAATATTTACTAATTTGGATCTAATTTAAAGGCAAAAAAATATTGACTACTCCATTTGTCAAGCAATCTCCTACAACTCTAATGGTATACAAAGAGCCCTTATCACCTATGATGTGGCTTGCCAATGGCACAAGAACTTCTTGGCCAGAGTAGAAAAATCATCTGGCTTGCTCTTGCCGGATAATTTGGAAGTGGTGCCAGCAGTTGGGAAATTCCATCTGAGTGCCCATAAGGCCCTATGTTTCTCCAGGTTCAGTCTCATGTTCCTTAAAGGGGCAGGCCATATTGATGGAGAGATATTGGAAACCCTTTGGGCTTCCTTTAATAAAATCTCACCTTCGGCAAGATCAATGACTTTAGCCCACCGTCAAGAGATTTATGATGACCATATGAGAGACTCAAACTGGAAAAAGCTAGTAGGAATAGGTGAGTTAAATTTCAATTTTAGCTATAGATATGTAACTTAAAACTTACTTTAAATGATAGTGAAAACTTTATCAAGGAAATTCAAAGCTGCTTCTGATGGAGTAGATTCCATGAAAGGTCCATTTGAAGAGCTTAGCTCTGTTGTAGATGCCAACAAATTGAGACTGTGGACCAAAGAGGCAGAGAAAGCTGACAATGAAAGAGGAGAGGCTTTGGATATATATAATTTACAAATGGACAAAGGTTGGTTATCTTTCTTTTCTTTTCTTTTCTTTAATAAAGTGCTTTTGCTTATTATTCTTTCATCTCTTTTATAGCTCCAACATTGGCAGAGATGAGACTTAATCTCTTAAATGCTAAGACATCAACCTCTGGAACACAAGGTTCTGTAACCTGGTTGATAGAAGGTATTAGTATTGAGGATGCCCAGTGAGTGACTATGTTATATAGTTATAAGGGCTCTAATATCAATGCTGGCCTTTATAGAGATTCATTACGGGCAGATATACGGTGTTTGCCAGTAAATCATACAACAACCCAAAGTGCCAACATTCTTCAAAAGCGACAAAGGCTTTATACTAGAATAGCCAAGTTCAATCAAATGGCTCAACTTTTCATGTCCAATTTGGATATGGATGTTACCTTCTCCCATCAGGATGATCCTGCTTTCTGTCTTGAGGAGAAAGGGGAGACCCTGAATGATGAAGAGCCTGAGAGAGAGAGGGCATTCTGGGAACCCTAGTTGACAAGGATGCTGAAGAAGAAGATGCCGAAGAAGGTGGATATGAAGATGATCTCAATGAGAGCTTTCCTGAAGATCTCACCCTTTGGATGCCATCTCATATTGGGGCCTTCTATCTAAAAGAGGCAGGCCTAAAGGATCTGATAAAGGAGGAGGTCCAATTGCGTATTGGGCAGGCCAATGACAATTTAGAAAAACTGAGAACTCATTTAGGTTACAAGTCCATTCTTTATAGGATGAAGTTTCGAAGTTCAACTTCAGTCAGAACTGACACCAGATCCAAACAAGATATTCGAAGGGTAACCTTGAAGATTACTGGAAATGTTCGAAGTTACCATAGGGCAAGGGAGTCACTGTCCCGTTTGGAAGCTTCTCAAGACATTCTGCAAAAGTATCAACTTATACAGCCTAATGAACTAGGAGTGTCTAAGGACATTACCGAGGAAAATCGGTTTGGTCAAGGTTCAGAAGCTCTTCCTTGGTTTTGGAGAATCAGGAGAAATCAGCTTGAGCCACTTGGGATGTGGAATGAGGAATGTAAGTGCTATAAGGCATTAAACTCACATTTTCCTTTAAAATTCATACATTTGCTTTAAAGTTCATAGAATTAGCTGGTTAAAAGCCAGGGCCAGACATGAAAGATGGAAAGAAGAGTTGCAGATAGTGAAACATGAGATGGTTTGGACCATTTTGTGGTTTAAACATTATGAGCAAGACTGGGAGAGGCGGTATAAAACTTATCCAAAACCAGGACTTAAAGCATATGCTGCAAAGCAAAAAGATGTTTGGAAAAGGTTTAGGGAAAAGGCTAAAGAGAAGTTTGGAAAGTATATAACTCTAGATGAAATCTAGCTTAAAATATGTTTAATGGAATCGAGGTGTCTTTTACAGTTTTACTTAGATATTTAAGTTGACTTTATTTGTTCAAGCAACATAATCCTCTAAACTAGATACATGTGACATGGATATCATGGACAGATCTATATCTACATAGCAAGTATGATCACACATGTGGTATCGGCCGATCTCATCATATTTACCATGGTCGGCCGATACCATACCTACATAGCAAGTATGATTCACACATGTGGTATCGGCCGATCTCACCATATTCACTATGATCGGCCGATACCATACCTACATAGCAATTATGATTCACACATGTGGTATCGGCCGATCTCACCATATTTACTATGGTCGGCCAATACCATACCTACGTAGCAGGTATGATCACACATGTGGTATCGGCCGATCTCACCATATTTGGTATGATCGGCCGATACCATACCTATGTAGCAAGTATGATTCACACATGTGGTATCGGCCGATCTCACCATATTTGGTATGATCGGCCGATACCATATCTACATAGCGAGTATGATCACACATGTGGTATCGGCCGATCTCATCATATTTGGTATGGTCGGCCAATACCATACCTACGTAGCAAGTATGATCACACATGTGGTATCGGCCGATCTCACCATATTTGGTATGGTCGGCCGATACCATACCTACATAGCAAGTGTGATCACACATGTGGTATCGGCCGAGCTCACCATATTCACTATGATCGGCCGATACCATACCTACGTAGCAAGTGTGATCACACATGTGGTATCGGCCGATCTCATCATATTTGGTATGGTCGGCCGATACCATCCCTATGTAGCAAGTATGATCACACATGTGGTATCGGCCGATCTTACCATATTCACTATGGTCGGCCAGTACCACATTCATGTAAAATATATAACCACCATATCTTACTATCAACTACCAATGCAATACTGTTCTATCATTCTAATCTGAGAATACAACATTGGCGGGGTCGGCCGGACCCACATATACGTTCCCTCGGCCAACCGTCGGGTGGACCCACTTTCATGACCATTTGTACATGTCGGGTGAACCAGATGTACGAGGGTTTTTGACTGAATGGTCTGACCTGCACCTCTCCACCGTTCTATATCACTCTCGGTATCCGAATGGGAGCGGGAAAGCAGTGGCGGCGGATTCTTCAGTAGTATTGCTGGACTGTTTCATGGTGGTGGCCGTTTTGGCGAGCCTGAAAAGTGGCGTATCCCTGCCAAGCGTCGATTCTGGCAGAATAATGTGGGGTGCTTGCCTCTCAGCTCTTGGCTGTCAACTACAATATAACACTCACCCCATGTTGCAGATTTCCCCCAGTCGTCTGTTCCATTTTCGCCGCGCGCAAGGCTCAAAGAGGACTTTGTTCAATCAATGTTGGTGAGTTTCAGTTGCGCCGATGCCACTTCGACTCTCCACTGATAAAAACTTTCTCTGTGAAGGGCCGCAATCAATCAATCAATCGATTTGTTCGAGCACCTTCCCCAGCTTTGTCTTATATCACTGCCAGTTTGGCCACACGTTCCATATTACTTTACAACCAGGAGAATATCCACACCACGCGCCGCACCGTTCTCGCTTTGGACTTCCCAGATGTGGTACCCGGAATGACGGCATCCTGCTACCTTTCCATTTAAACCATCTTCATACAAATCCATTCAGTTGAGGTATTTGCGCGAGCAGGCTACCCTAGAATTCTAGATATTCTGCTACAGTAGCTAGTATGAATTGCGATTGGTTTTTGACTTGTGACAGCTTGCGTACTTGCAATAGCTTGCAACCGCTTTTGAAAAAAAAAAATCATCGAGCTTTCTGAAATTTAGACCTAGCTGGCAAGCTTTTCAAGTTTCAGACTTTTTTGGACTTTTATGGACTTTTATGGACTTTTAGGGGTTGTACAAGCTCGTAAAAGTGCCGAAAAGAAATTTGTAGGAATACTGATGCATGCACGGCCTCCCGTACGGCCTCACACAGTGCTTTGGGCACTGGGTGCCACGTGGGCGGGCTTGTTGGTGAAGGCACGAGCAGGCCATTGCTTAGTGGGGAGGCGGCTAGGACGTGGCGTATGCATATGCATGCGCGTGCGGGGAGGGGCCCGGGCTTGCCGCCGCTTGTGCGAAGGGGAGAGGCTTAGAAAGAGGCAATGAGGAGGTAAGTCTGGACAACTTGTTCGTGGTAGAAGAAGATGTATAACGAAGTATGTCATATTGTTGCGAGCGATTCGGAGCGAATTTACGCGTAGAACGCTATTTGTAAGAATAGAGTCATACAGTGTACCAGCACTAGTTTTCACACCAGATATATTTTAAGTCTCCTGCACTCACCACACTCCCCCAATTGTAATTCTGAGTACCTAGATGGCTTGTATGATATATTAAGATGTCTATGGAATTTTACTGGCATCATACATAAAGAAAATTGAAATAATACAGCTATGAATTATAATGGATGTGGCGTGGCGTGTCAATGGCTACTTTTCACACCGTGGGAATATGCCCGGCTTCATCACTCAACAATGATTCAGACTTTTGTGCTTGAAATTTTTGTGCTTTGACACGCTCAGAGAGTGCCTTATTGGCCATCACAAGATATTCAGAAGGAGCAGAAACAGATGAGAAGAGTTGAAGACAGGTGTGTAACATGGAGAAGCGCTTAAAGCGCATCTGAATGCCGTGTGGCCCGCGCGTGCCACTTCATTATCCAAAACCCAGTCTGTACCATGTAATTGTGTCCAGATCAAGTTGGCCTAAAGGACAAAAGTATTCATTATTACCTATATTCTGTCAGAGAACCAATTTTTAGGCCTGTAAGTGTGAATGTCTTGTGCAGCAAGACACACAAAAGTTGTGATCACGCTAAAAAGGGGTATATGCCTCATAACACAAAATTCACAGAACTCATTTAATGTCCGTTCAGCCTCAAATTTTACGAGGTGTAAGATACATATGGTCTTGCTTTTCAAAAAAAGTTTGATGGCAATCAGACAAGAATTGAGTGACTTTCTCTATCAGTGTGAAAACTAGTGATGGTGTGAAAACTAGTGCCGGTACACTGTAACCCAAATCGGACGTATCGTAACGTTCAGTAAGTTCCAGTCCTTTCGATCCAAAAGAGGAAATATGATTCTCGCACTTGCGAGAACGAGGCTTAAACTACCAGAACCTCCTAGGCTCGCCTCGAAGGCGTAGCAGAGGTATAAATACTCAACCCAACTTGCTAGCGCACTCACAAATCAGCTAGTGTGTCTGAGCACACAACACTCGAGCACTCACCACTTCATCACCACATAGCCGACCAAATGTCTCTCGCCCATCACTTCTTCAACGATAACTACAATGGCCTCTGTGCCTTTGACCGCTTCTTTGACGACGCTTTCCACCCGCGAGCCTTGTTCCAAGTCCAGGAAAGGGACACCTTCAAGCCAAGGTGAGTATCAAAGCTCGATCACACCATAGAAGACTATCTCACCGTTGCACACGACCCACACACAGGATAGATGTGCATTACGACGAAGAAATGAATAACTTCAACGTGACCTTCGAACTTGCTGGCTTGAACAAAGAAGATGTGTCGATCGATGTGCACAACAACATTCTCACGGTGTCTGGAGAGGACAACACATACTCGGAGCGTAGTGAAGGCGGATACGTGATTCGTGAACGCCGCTACGGTAAATTCTCGAGGAGTTTGTCGTTGCCACAAGGCATCAAGGTGAGCAGTTGAGTGAGATATGGTAGCGGAGATACTGATGAGTTTCCGTGCAGAATGAGGATATTAAAGCGTCGATGGCAAATGGCGTTTTGAGCATCGTCTTTCCGAAGTCAACAACTGATCCAGTACCAAAGAAAGTTACAATCGCTTGAGGCTCCCGTCAGTATGATGACGGCGCTCTGAAGAAGGAGAAGAAGACAAATTTGCAGTTGAATTTCTCACGTTGTGTATTACTAATTTACTATGTGTATTTAATCGTCTACTGTATACAATACGTGAAATGTAAATTGAAGTCTTGAGAGCCGCCACGGGAGGTTACGCTAGAGTGAAACGTGCTTTGTATATCCATGATCCATCGACATAGCGTGGGCCAAATGATGTTGGATATTACATGTACGTGTGACGAATGCAGTCAGAGACCCGGAGCGAGCGGGAATGAACGTACACGGGTACGATAGACGCGAAACATCATGCTACAAAAGCTCTTGGCAACTGCATCTAGAAGAATGTCAATCAAAAGCACAGCCTAAAAGGTCTTCATTACTGTACCTTAGAACTCAAACTGGGAGAGAACAAAGAACACTTACGGTAACAGACTCGGAGCACAGCCGCCACAGTGGCACGGACTTAGCCGTTATCATTACTGTGACATACCTTAGAACATCATCCTGACGACCGGCGACGACTCGCCGGAAAGCGGCCAGTCGGCCACCGATCTGGTGATGATTTGCTGTATCGTACCGTTCAGCACGTTGGACTCGCTCCATCGAAAAATGGAGCCTGAGTTGAAGTTTTCTCTGACTCTATTTCCCACTTCATCACAAAACAGTTCTGAATCGGTTTATAAATGCACAGGAGCGCAATCTTCATCCTTTTGACAATCCGATCTCGGTCCCTGGAAGTCGCTATTCTGCGCTCACCCTTGTGCCCACTGTTCTCTTTGCTTTCTTCCGCCCATGGCCGTCTTCACTTTCGTAAACAACGAGCATGCTGATGGCTATTATATCGCATCAGATCGAGATACGATGGGCTGGTGAGTCAAAAGTCGCTTCCCAACTGTTAGTATGTCACGGAGCAACATGTAGGCGAAAACTTCCTTACGATTTGGACTGTGAGATGGAGGACGTAAGACGAAAGGGAGAAGAGGTAAAGGAGGTTTCTATCGGACTTAATGGGGACTGGTTCCTCCGTACCAATGCTCGACACGGTACGTTCCGAGTCCCTCCCATGTCCAAGCCCCGCACTCCCATCAACCCCATCATTCTTTGGCTAAAACAAGAAATACGATACTGCAGCATGCAAAAAAGAGCACGAGCGTGCGGGCATGACTTCAAACGTGGAGCAATTTGTGCAGCTCGTCCAACAGGCCGGACTTAGTCTCTCGGACTACGCAATCCAGTTCTTCACTTTTGTGCCAGATGCAACTGGCTATGTTGTGGTGCTGAACAAAACGGATGGCTCGCTCACTCGGTGTGGTTGGAAAAATGTCCCCCCAGAACTCGATAGGGTTCTAGCACGCGAGGGACAGAAAGGGGTTCGTCATGTGACTGTGGGCGCCAACGGCGCCTACGTCGTGATCTTGAATTCGGGAGCCGTATTGTGGGGGCTGGTGTCCCTGAACGCCTACACCAACTATTAGAAGATGCCAGGAGGAGGAGGCGATCAGTGGCAGTAAGCACCGTACTCTTTCATTTGCCGAGCTATAACTCATTGGTTAATCTGTTGATTTAACCCTCCCCCTCAAAGGCTGTCTCCCTATCCCTCGTCCAACCTAACCGGTATTTTATCCAATTCGCAGATGGAGCCACGCATTTCGTCCTCCCCCCAGATTGGCACCAGTCTGTCCATTGTTACAGCGCGAAAGCCATACAGACTAGTAGGGTCCCCAAGATGGTCACGTCATACAGCCACGACGCGCCTTCCCCGCAGCAGCCGGTGTACAACATCACCCATATACACAACAACCCTATGCCACAGCAACAGCAACAACAGCAACAGCAACAACAGCAACAACAACAATCGTCGACGTCGAAGTACAGCGACGTGTTGGCTCCAGTACTCAAGGGCGCACTCAATTTTGCGGGCACAGCGTTAGAATCTAAACTCAAGAGCGAACTCAAGAAAGATAGGAATCCCTCCAATGGCAACAATTGGAATTCCTCCAACGGCAACGATTGGAATTCCTTCAATGGCAACAGTTGGAATTCTTTCTGACCCTGTCGGTCTGTCGAGAGGGTGTGAAATGTGTTTTGTTTCTTCGGTTTTCTGCTGAGCTTCCTGTTGATTCTTTGACGTATTTATTCAAGCTTGCTTCGGTGTATATGAAGGCACAGGTCATATTTAGTGTTTATACCCTTTTTTTGGTCTTTTTGGTCTTTACCTTTGTTTTCGCCGCACCGTATCAAATTGACAGTGTCACTATAAGACAAAAAAGAAAACTGTGCTTCTATGCCAATACTACAGTATAGAGTGAATAGAGTTCAAGGCATCAAGTTTGAAGGATATGCATCCATTGCATAAAGTTGTAAAAGCAAAAGATTTGAGTTCTTACACGATAATCGATAATACTGTACACGAGGCTGTAATGTGCTATCTAGGCGACGTACCGTACCCCCTTGTTGCCGCAGGTCCGGTGTTCCGGTGTTGTCACACCGGTCCGGTCTGACTACCACCACTCGGTATTTTCACTAACTCGAACCGCACTGGGCAATCGAGTTCACACCGGTCCAACTCTGAACGTCTGAAGATTCCCATGGATTCGCCGTTCGCGGTGACGTCGTGCGTGAACATGTATTTTCATTCATTACACTGTCCGAGTCCCGACTCGGAGTTACACTGTCCCGAGGCTCCATTTGCACCCCATGTACAGAGCAAGCCAGCAGTAAAGATTGCCAAGGAAGGGGCTTTCTGCCGCTTTCAAGGAATGGGTTGAATGGCTGATCAAATACCTGCAGTAAAGAGGCGTCGTCGAAGGGATCCCGACTTGTTCGTGGTGGAAGACAAATGAAAAGGTTGTATAACGAAGTATGTCATATTGTTGCGAGCGATTCGGCGCGAATTTACGCGTAGAACGCTATTTTTAAGAATAGGGTCACAATTCACGTCAGACGTTCTTGTTGCTTGAAATGAAACAACGTCGCTCGTTTCAGAAAGTTCCAGTCCTTTCGATATCCAAAAAAGGAAATGCGATTCTAGCACTTGCAAGAACGAGGCTTAAAGGCGTTAAAGCTACAAGAACCTCCCAGGCTCGCCTCGAAGGCATAGCAGAGGTATAAATACTCAACCCAACTTGCTAGCGCACTCACAAATCAGCTAGTGTGTCTGAGCGCACAACACTCGAGCAGGATGGATGTGCATTACGACAAGGACACGAATAACTTCAACGTGACGTTCGAACTTGCTGGCTTGAACAAAGAGGATGTGTCGATTGATGTGCACAACAACGTCCTCACGGTGTCCGGAGAGGACACACTGCGGGCAAACCGCAATGAAATCCAATTCAGTCGGCTATTTTGCGAGATCTGATTGGTCAGTTTTCTCAACTGAATTGAATTTTCATTGCGGTTTGCCCGCAGTGACAACACATCATCGCCTTCACTACGCTCCGAGGCGGAGAGTGAAGGCGATTACGTGATTCGTGAACGCCGCTACGGTAAATTCTCTAGGAGTTTGTCGTTACCACAAGGCCTCAAGGTGAGCACTTGAGTGAGATAAGGCAGCGGAGATACTGATGAATCTCTGTGCAGAATGAGGATATTAAAGCGTCGATCGCAAATGGCGTTTTGAGCATCGTCTTTCCGAAGTCAACAGTTGATGCAGAACCAAAGAAAGTTACAATCGGTGTTTATATACTCCGCTAGTTGCGTCGTCTCAATCTCCCACAGATACCTGACAAGAGGCATGGCACGGTCACATTCTGGCGTAACCGTTGGTGAAGGACCATTGAGATGCAATTTAATGTGCCCTTATAGGTTGACAACATGTTCTCTAGCCAACTCTCGAGAAACTTCGATTTTTCCTTGTCTATTTGCATCCTCTGCACCGCTTGCTCCCTGAACCTGGTATTCGGCTCTTTGAATTCCACCAGCTCAAAGTCAACCATAACCATACGCAAGTCATCACAGTCTACCTCAAGAGCTAGCAGGCATCCCTCTGTGTCGCAAAGCCGCATCCCTGATACCGATAGCGACACATGCCTTGGCAACCGCAAGATGACATTCCGGGGCTGCATGTCTTCCTGGCGGACGCCGCAAGCGAGGACGTCATAAAAAAGACGGAGCGCGGCATCGATGATAGCACCCTTATGCTTGACGCATACATTCTCTGTAAAGTCCGGAGGCACAATGACACGCAAGTCCCTGCCCGGCACTTTCTCGAGGAGAATGATGTAGACTGTCCTGCCGTGCTGGGCGGGAAGCGCCGCAGCGAAGTATCCATAGAACCGTGGCACCTTCGTTCCCTGAAGGGACCCGAGCCGCCGATATGCCTCTATCTCGTTCGAGATGCAGAAATCACGCAGGACGAAGGGCTCATACCACTGGGTCTCGTCGTCGTCGAAAAACACGGGGTCGTATATTTTCGCCACCAGCTGCGGCGGGTATGTGGTGCATGTCGTCGTCCTCGTCGCCACTCCATGCGAGCTGCTGCCATGGACATGGACGGACCAGACGTGGGGACGCGGCGGGTGCTGGATTCAAGTCGCTTTTCGAGTGTGATGGACAAAGCTGGCGGAGTGGAGGGGAGAGCAACGCGCTCGGCGATCGATTTATTGTAGCGCTCGCTGAGTTGGGTGGGGAGGGCGGGCCGTCAAACATACAGCGTGTGGTGGTAGGCGGGGCGGGGTGTTGCCAGGCGTGGAGGTTGAGGGTTGCTCCTGGGTGATATGTCTCTTCGAGCTTTGGCATCACTTTCGCATGCGTCTATGTTGACGTTGTCGTCCTTGTGGCGGGACGTGGCATGACCTTGCCTAATTAGGTAGGTTTGGCAGTTGTTTCCAACGGTGGCGTATGCGTGCAGGTGCGGGGCCCGGGTTTGCCGCCGCTTGTGCGAAGGGCGGGAGGCTCAGAAAGAGGGAACGAGGTAAGTCTGGACGGGACACTGCATACCTCGACAATGTTGTCATTCGTCTATTCTAAGCGTCCTGCGATCAGTTCACTCTACATAGGAACAACCACCATTAGCGGAGGAAGAAAAAGAAAATAAGTGCACGGGCGGCACGGCATATACGCGTGTGTCATGACATACATCCCCTACAGTACTAGCCGACTATTGACAGTGTCCTAGGAAGGCTAGTCACTCTAGCACGTGTCATCTTGCTGATGACTTGGCAGTTGGTGGTATGCAATTCTCCCACTTCTCCCTTGCTCATTTCCCTGCATGTCGTCCGAGGAAGAGGAGATGCCCTCTTCCTTTTCGGGCTCGCTCAAGCCAAAGCAGTCCGAAGGACAGGACTCTCCTTCCATCACTTCAGCCGGCGACCCGCCATCCATTGAAGTGAAGGTTTCTCAACCAGTTGCGGATGATCTTCCACCTGTTTCCTTCTTTGGTTTATTCAGGTCTGTCTTTATCTTTGTCCCTTTCCATTTACGTTTTTTTACATCATCCCTTCCCAGATTCTCCACTCGTAAGGAGGTGACACTCAATGCCCTTACTATTTTCGCCGCAGTAGGTGCTGGCGCGTCGCAGGTCTGTTTCTCAGGCCTTTTCTTCTTTGTTTCATCTGACTTCCCGGCTGATGGTTGCTTTCTGTAGCCTCTCCTGAGTCTGATATTTGGTAATCTCACCCAGGCCTTCATCAATTTTACCAACGCCATCCAAAGCATCAGTTCCAATGACCCAGAGTCGTCCGCCAAGGTCAACGAGGCTGCTAGCCATTTTCGTCATGTCGCTGCCAACGATGCGTCCTACCTCACGTATATCGGTGCGTGAATTTTACCATCTCGGTATACTTCCTTCTTATTCACAGGCTATCAACCCTCCTACAGGCGTGGGTATGTTCATCTGCACTTACATGTACATGACTGTTTGGTCCTACACTGCCGAGGTGACTGCTAAGCGTATTCGCGAGCGTTATTTGAAGGCCATCCTCCGCCAAGATATTGCCTTTTTCGATAAGGTTGGTGCTGGTGAGGTCACCACACGCATACAGACAGATACCCGTACGTGGTTCTGCTCATCTTTTCTCATGCCGAGGTATCAACAGCATACATCCCAGATTTGGTCCAACAAGGTATATCCGAAAAGGTCCCTATTGTGGTCGGCTTCTTCTCTGCATTTGTTACCGGCTTCGTCTTGGCGTATATCAGGAACTGGCGGCTAGCTTTGGCTATGAGTGCCATTCTACCTTGCATTGCTATCTCGGGTGGACTCATGAATAATTTCATTGTCAAATATACACAGTAAGTTTGCTCCCGGACATTCTAATTTACGGTAAGTTCATTTAATCCAGGCTCTCGCTCAATTATGTTGCCGAGGGTGGAACCCTCGCGGAGGAAATCGTGTCCACAATCCGTACCGCTCAGGCTTTTGGCACCCAGAGTATGCTGGCGTCTTTGTACGATGTTGCCGTCCAGAAGGCCTACTATGCAGACTGCCGAGGTGCGGTGGTTCAAGGGATGGGTTTGTCTTGTTTCTTCTTTTCCCTCTATGCTGCGTATGGCCTTGGTGAGTTCTGCGCCCTATTATTTCGACAAACTTACTCATTTTTATGTACACATACCCAGCGTTCAGCTTTGGGACCATGCTCATTAATGAAGGCCATGCTACTCCTGGCCAGATTATAAACGTCATTATGGCAATTCTTACTGGTTCCTTTTCGCTTGCTCTTATGGCGCCTGAGTTGCAAGGTACGAGTACGTTTTATTTTTCTCTTTTCAAAACATTTATATGGTTACGTGGAAGCCGTTACCACTGGTCGCGGAGCAGCTGCAAGGCTCTTTACCACTATCGATCTGGTTCCTTCTATTGATTCTGGCAATGAAGGGGGCCTCAAGCTGAGCACAGTCGTTGGCGAAATCACCGTTGAGAATGTCGACTTCAATTACCCTGCGCGCCCAGAGGTCCACATCCTTCAGAACCTCAGCCTTAAGTTCCCTGCAGGCAAGACGACGGCTCTCGTGGGTGCTTCTGGATCTGGCAAATCTACCATTGTCTCCCTGATCGAGCGGTTTTATGATCCCCTTGGTGGCTCTGTGCGCCTAGACGGCATCGACATTCGTGAATTGAATGTGAAGTGGCTCCGATCGCAGATCGGTCTTGTGTCTCAAGAGCCCGTCCTCTTCTCGACTACCATCCGTGGAAACGTTGAGCACGGCCTCGTAGGTACCCCTCATCAACGTGCATCCCCTGAGGAAAAGTTACGGCTTGTCAAAGAAGCATGCATCAAGGCCAATGCAGATGGTTTCATCTCTAAGCTTCCCCTTGGCTACGATACCGTAGTGGGAGAACGTGGATTCCTTCTCTCTGGTGGCCAGAAGCAAAGAGTCGCCATTGCCCGTGCGATCGTGTCGGACCCTCGTGTCCTACTTCTTGACGAAGCTACATCGGCACTCGACACGCAGGCGGAAGGTGTCGTGCAGAATGCCCTTGACAAGGCCGCGGCTGGTGCGATACCTTTACACGATTATTATTGCTCGTTAATAGTCTGGCAGGACGAACTACCATCACCATTGCTCACCGCCTTTCGACTATCAAGGATGCCGACTGCATCTACGTCATGGGTGATGGCCGTGTGCTAGAGAAGGGCAGACATGATGAGCTACTCAGCAACGAGGATGGCCCTTATGCGCGTCTAGTTGCCGCGCAGAGGCTCCGCGAGGCACGCGATGAGATTGATATTGCCGATGTGGTCGTGGGACAAGAATCTGGCGAGAAAGCCGTTGAGAGCAGTGCGGACATCGAAAAGGCGGCAATGGAAGAAGTTTCCCTCGGCCGTAGAAACACATCCAGGTCCCTGACAAGCGAGATTATTGAGCAGCGTAAATCGCAAGGGTTATCAAACCAAGAGAAGGACTATTCCTTGTTCTACCTCTTTAAACGGATGGGCAGGATCAACAGAGGAGAGTGGAAACATTACCTCTTTGGTTGCCTCTTTTGTATTGGTAAATATTTCCCTTTTCTTGGACAATCTTGGCCTTTGATAATCGGTTCGCAGCTACTGGTGCTGTCTTCCCGGCGTTTGGTATAGTTTGGTGTACGTAAACACGTGGGTTACATTTTCTGCATGGGCAGGGAACTAACCTTTCCGTACTTCAAAAAGCTCAGGCTGTCACAAGCTTCTCGGAACGTCGCCGTGCTGGTGACCCCAACGCCCCGGGCCTTTGGTGAGTCATCTCCGTGCATCTTATACTCTCACAATCGCTCAATAAGCTCGTATATGCAGGGCATTTATTATTTCTATCCTTTCTATGATCAGCATTGGCTCGCAAAATTATTTATTCTCCGCTTCTGCATCGTCACTCTCCTACAAGCTACGGTCGTTGTACTTCCGTGCTATTCTGAGACAAGACAGTAAGTCGGTTTCGAATATCATAGCATACTCTCATCTCAACTTCCTCAGTTGAGTACTTTGACCTGGAGGAAAATAATGTGCGTGCAGTGGCTTTGAGAGAAACATATGCGAGAACTCACTGTTTGCTTTAGTCTGGCACCATCGTGGCCAACTTGAGCGACGGCCCACAAAAGATTTATGGATTGGCGGGGGCCAGCCTTGCAGCGTGCGTGCACTATGATCTCCCATATGCGTGCATCTACATACGTTGACCATCGTGCTCAGTATTGTTCAAGCTATTGCCACTCTTACGATAGGCCTCATCATTGGTATAATTTATATGTGGAAACTTGGCCTCGTTGGACTTGGTGAATACTTATGGAATTAATATCTCCTATTGGTGCTGACGTTGGTGCTGACGGCTTACAATAGCATGTGTCCCTTTCTTCATGTCCACTGGCTACATCCGTCTGGTATGTAGCCCTGGTTCGACCTTTTTAGTTTAGAGTACTAAATTCTTAAATTTTCAGCGCGTCGTCGTTCTCAAAGATCAAAAAAACAAGAAAGCTCACGAAGAATCTGCTCGAATTGCATGTGAAGCTGCTGGAGCCATCCGCACTGTCGCGTCTCTCACACGGGAGGATGCTTGTCTAGACCTTTACAGCGAGAGCCTTGAAGAGCCTCTTCGCAATTCCAACCGAACCTCTATTTGGAGCTGCCTATTGTATTCAATCTCCCAGTCATTTGCCTTCTTCGCTATCGCACTGGTGTTTTGGTATGGTTCCCGGTTGGTGTCATATCGAGAGTTTACCTCGAAACAATTTTTCACTGCCCTTATGGTGAGTTAAAGTGGGCTATTGAGACTGACGTGCGCTCACCTTTGGCATGATTTAAATAGTCGACCGTCTTCGGTGCCATTCAGGCCAGCAATGTGTTTGCGTTCATGCCCGATATCTCTTCGGCGCGCGGGGGTGCTTCAGGCATGATTCGACTACTTGACGCGCAACCTGAAGTTGATGCCGAATCGACTGAAGGCAAGGTCCCAAAAAATGTCAAGGGCCATATCCGTCTTCAAGATATTCATTTCCGCTATCCAACGCGCCCTGGTGTACGTGTGCTTCGTGGTCTTGACTTGTCTGTGGAACCTGGCACGTATGTTGCTCTTGTCGGAGCCAGTGGCTGTGGTAAAAGCACAGTGTGAGTTCGTTCATCTGATGAAATAGCCATCTTCTCATATATCGACCTTGCTTTAGCATACAGCTCATTGAGCGATTCTACGATCCGCTGTCTGGTACTGTCTGCATAGACGATCAACCTATCTCGGACCTCAACGTTCAAGTATATCGCAAACAACTTGCTCTCGTATCTCAGGAGCCGGTGATTATTCGATATCGTTGATCACCCGTTGATCCTGTTGACTGATTTTATCAGACTCTTTACACAGGGACCATTCGCTTCAACGTCCTCCTCGGAGCGACGAAACCTGTCTCAGAGGTGACCCAAAAGGAGCTCGAAGCCGCTTGCCGAGATGCCAACATTCTCGAGTTCATCCAGTCCCTGCCCGAGTGGGTTCTACCTTCCGCTCTGCCTTGATTGTGACTAATTCCTGCAGTGGCTTTGAGACTAATGTAGGTGGCAAAGGATCTCAACTGTCAGGTGGTCAGAAGCGTATGTCGTACCAGCCAATTAAGTTTTCTACTCCTTGTCTAACGAGTATTCAGAACGCATTGCAATCGCCCGGGCACTCATTCGTAACCCTAAGGTCCTCTTACTTGATGAGGTGAATGTTTGTCTCGTAAATCCCTTTCTAGTACTTACAGTAAATTATTTTTCAGGCAACTTCTGCATTGGACACGAATTCAGAGAAAATTGTGCAAGCTGCGCTTGACAAGGCAGCTACTGGCCGGACTACGATTGCCGTCGCACACCGTTTGTCAACGATTCAGAACGCGGATCGGATGTGAGTCTTCCGTATACTCATATCTTTACGCAGTCTGATCTTCACCACTTTATAGATACTTCATTAAGGAAGGCACAGTAAGCGAGTCTGGTACTCACGATGAACTGATCGCGAGACGTGGAGACTACTACGAATACGTGCTACTTCAAGGGTTCAGCAAGAAATAACGATGTTTTATAACTTATTACAATCTACATATACACAAGACCTACAGTGTTCTCACGTTCCTTTACACACCACTATTCCTTCCTTTACACACTCATAGGAGAGCCTCCTCACATCACATTCGTTTTGCCAATTTTAATAAAATTACTACTAATCTTTGACCCTCTTACAAGCATCTATCAAATAAATCACACTATTTTGCACATTTCTTCCTTTTGTATGATAGGGATCAGAGGAAAATTGTGAGAGCTATAAGGAGTTTTAGCTGCGGCCGCAATCCAGTGTGAGCTGCATGACAGCCTCAGTTTCGGCGTGACAGCCCGTTTGGTCCTCTCACAATTGTGTTCTTCTCAGACGGATTTTGATTGCCGCTCCACTTGTTTCCTTTTGCCCAAATCTGCTGTATGGTTGGAAGGGCAGTCTCAGAGAAACAAGGCGATGAGAACTCAACATATTTTGAAAAAAAAAATTTGAGTATCACAACACACGCCATGTATATACGAAGTTATGAAGAGAGAGAGGAACTGCACGACCTGCGGGCGATTTATGTCAATTTGATGAATTTGAAAGGGTGTAGAGAATTTGTACCTGTTTGGTCTGGGAGGTTAGCCCTTTAGCCCATAATTGCTTCGCTCAACTCGCAACAAAGCTCTTGGCAACTGCATCTAGAAGAATGTCAATCGAAAGCACAGCCTGAATGCACAACAAGCCTAAATGTCTCCAAAGACGTCTTCATTACCTTAGGGCTCAGGCTAGGAGAACAAAGCATTTACTAAGCACAGCCGCCACAGTGGCACAGCCGTTGTTGCCCTCATTACTATTGACTGTGCCAGTGACATACGACCCTGACATATCATAGATCGAACATCATCGTGATGGGTCTCAAAGCTGTTCAGTTCACTGCTCTGAGTCTCCGGCGAGTCGGAATAGTGGCCCCATTGGTGGGGGTTTAGTGCTATGAAGCCATGGATAGTTAGCTAATAATCGTGATGATCATGGATCAAATGAACTATCGTGATGAAAACCCTGAACAAGGCAATGCTAGTGCAAGTGACATGATCTGAATGGACCGACCGACCGGCGTTGGACTCGCTCAATCGACAAATGGTGCCTGAATTTTCACTTAAGTTACTTTATTCACCCTTCGTGACAAGACAGTTCTGACTTTGTCTATAAATTCACAGGAGTATAATGTTCATCCTTTTGACGATCCGATCTTGGTCCCATCAAGTCGCTATTCTGCGCCCACCTTTGTGCCGACTGTTTTCTTTGCTTCCTTCCGACCATGGTCGTCTTCACCTTCGCAAACAACGAGCATATTGATGGCTACTTTGTCGCATCAGATCGAGATACGATGGACTGGTGAGTCAAAAGTCGCTTCTAGGTTGCTGTTGTGTCACGGAGTAACATGTAGGCGAAAACTCCCTCATGATTTGGGCCGTGAGATGGAGGATATAAAACGAAAGGGAGAGGAGGTAAAGGAGGTTTCTATCGGACTCGATGGGGACTGGTTCCTCCGTACCAATGCTCGACAGGGTACGTTCCCTCCCATGTCCAAGCCCCGCACTCCCATCGTTCTTTGGCTAAAACAAGAAACTACGATGTTGCAGCATGCAAAACAGATCACGAACGTGCGGGCGTGGTTTCAAATGTGGAGCAATTTGTGCAGCTCGCCCAACAGGCCGGTTTCAGTTTCGCGGACTACGCAATCCGGTTCTTCACTTTTGTGCCAGACGCAGCTGGCTATGTTGCGGTGCTGCACAAAACGGACGGCTCGCTCACTCAGTGTGCTTGGCAAAATGTCCCACCAGAACTCGATACGGTTCTAGAACGCGAGGGACTGAAAGGAGTTCGTCATGTGACTGTGGGCGCCAACGGTGCCTACGTCGTGATTTTAAATTCTGGGGACGTGTTGTGGGGGCTGGTGTCCCTGAACGGCTACACCAACTATTGGAAGATGCCGGGAGGAGGAGGCGATCCGTGGCAGTAAGCACCATCCTCTTTCATTTGCCGGGCTAGAACTAATTGGTTGATCTGTTGATTTAACCCCCAAAAGGGCGTCTCCCTCTCTCTCGTCCAACCTGACCGGTATTTTGTCCAATTTGCAGATGGAGCCACGGATTACGCCCTCCCTCCGGATTGGCACCCGTCTGTCAATCATTGCAGTGCGCGAGCCATACAGGTTACTGGGGTGCCTAAAATGGCCACATCATACAGCCATGATGCGCCTTCCCGTTCTCAGACTTATCCACAGTACACGCCACAACTGGCGCAAGCGCAGTTCGAATCATACAGCCACGGCGATTCTGTCCCGTCATATGGCGGCGGGCTCAACCCTGGACACAAATTCATCCAGTCTAATCCACACCTTTCCTCAGCCTCTACTGGCATCCCGCAGCAGCCGGTGTACAACGTCACCCATATACCACAGCAGCAGCAGCAAGAACAACAACAACAAGTCAAACAACATAAAGAATCGACGTCGAGTTTGGAAAAATATAACGAGGTGTTGACTCCAATACTCAAGAGCGCACTCAAGGGCACACTCAGGATTGCTGGTGCAGTATTAGTATCTGAACTCAAAAGCGATCTCAAGAGAGATTTGAATTCCTCCAATCGCAATAATTGGAATTCTTCCTGATCTTGTTGGTCTGTCGAGGGCGTGTGAAATGTGTTTTGTTTCTTGGGTTTCCTGCTGAGCTCCCTGCGTGTCAGGTTGGAGGCTTGTTAATTCCTTGACGTATTTATTCAAGTTTGCTTCGGTACATATGAGCGGCATAGGTCATATTTCAGTGCCTATACCTATTTTTTTTGTCTTTTTTGTCTATACTGTACCTTTGTTTTCGCCGCACTGTATCAAATTGACAATGTCGTGCTAAGACAAAAAAGAAAACCGTGCTTCTATACCAATACTATAACTTAGAGTGAACAGAGTTCAAGGCATCATACAAGGAGATTTAATACAGTCACTATCGTACGGCAATAGCATTGAGAGTGGAGTGCTAGTCGCTGATCGATATAATCAGTAATCAACCAGCCGCTCCCCCACAGAGACTAGACTCACTGGCAGACTCCACGGGCCCACCCTCTTGGGACCGTCCGATTCCTTCTCGCTCAAACAACGCCAACTGAATGCCCACACCAGCCGAGCTTCCGTCGCAAGCAATAAAGCTATGTTGAGATGCAGTTATCAACTTCAGCGTGCAGTGTAAGCACAAGAACTGAGGTAGCCCGGTAACTACATGGGCTGTAATATATGTAGTATTATGTACGACGTGGGCCTAATGCCCCGAAACTACGGTACGGACTAAAGAATGTATTGCAGGCACATTATGGTGCTGTCGTGGCACTGTCCACTGTCCGTCCGATGAGTTTGTGTGTTGTGTTTTTGCATGAGCGCTCCGACGTTCCGTGCTCTGAGTCAATTCCGACAGCTTCCGCCGCTCAGGTACCTTCACAATCAGACATCTGTATTTTCTCAGGTGATTACTTCCCTGTCAAGTCCCATTCTTAGACTGACGGCTACTGTCTCAACCTTCGTACGTTCTCCTCCTTTAATTATCCCGTCTCAATCGTCTGCCTGACGCCGACGCGTCAAATGCGAGCTGGCTGGGACATCATATCGCCAGTTCCTGAATACCCGAGATGCAAAATCGTGCAACTTCAGTGCATTGAAACAAGGTGTATCGCCAGTCCTCAGCTGCAGAGGTCTACTGTATTCCCACCGAGGCTGTCGCGCTAGCCCCTTCTATCCCAATCTCACGCTCTTGACACTCTCGCGGCGCTCATGCCCCTCCAATATGATAGCCTCGCAGCACTGAGGCTTGGTTGGACCCCACCGGCTTATCCTCGTGGACACTTAAGCTCATCAATGTCTCGACGGGTTTTCCTCGTGGGCATGCTCTTCTCGTGCCTGCTACTACTCCCCGTTCAAGTTCTCTATCAAGCGGCTCTGCAACTCTGCAAACTCGAACCGCACAACCACATCTGATCGAGCTTAAGGAGGAGCTCGACCACGCGTACAAGGCCAGGACAAGCTCGCGGTGCAACGTGTCGCATTCAAGCAATGCAAGGTGTACGTAGTCGGGTGCGAGCGTGTTGTCAATGTTGCTGATGCTGTTCGTGCTGGTGCCCGTCATGCTCAGGATGTTCTTCGGTATCAAGTATCTATGCACTCTTTCTCTCAACTTGAAGCAGTTCCATTGAAGCGGCGTCTCATTCCTCCCCGATCTCACGGTTCCAGACCCATTCTACGTCTTACACATGACTCACGTCAAAGAAGAAACTGTATACAGTACTCTATATATACATGATACAGTGATGAAAGCATAGGACACGAAACGGAAACGAGTGGGAAAGTCGAGTGGGACCCCAGATGTTGATGGCCCACGCACTGTCAATGTCTGCCATCATTCTACACACTCAGGAACGCTACTTCGAGAATCACAAATCTACTGTGGACGAGCTGCACAAATTATATGCGAGTACGGCGCAGAGTACTGAAGTTAAGGTATTCAATGGAACTCGACACGCTCAAGGTGGGATGACGATCAAGCGCTGGTATTGTCTAACATCAGTATTCCTACAAATTTCTTTTCGGCACTTTTACGAGCTTGTACAACCCCTAAAAGTCCATAAAAGTCCATAAAAGTCCAAAAAGTCTGAAACTTGAAAAGCTTGCCAGCTAGGTCTAAATTTCAGAAAGCTCGATGCTTTTTTTTTTCAAAGCGGTTGCAAGCTATTGCAAGTACGCAAGCTGTCACAAGTCAAAAACCAATTGCAATTCATACTAGCTACTGTAGCAGAATATCTAGAATTCTAGGGTAGCCTGCTCGCGCTTGTGCTACTGCTTGTATTGCTGCCGCTTAATCGCGAGAGCGTGGAGGGCGTAGGGAAAGACGGCGTCCAATATTAGCACCGGTCCCGGCACCCACGAATTGGGTATTTTCAACGACCTCAAAGGTGCTTCGTCTATGGGCCCATCAGTGTAGATGGTAGTGCTAACTCTCAGATTGCATGTGCGGCGGGATTTGGAGGGTGAAGGAGGATGATGGTAACATAGGAAGTGGGGAGGAGGATCGTGGTGGAACATGAGCCCGGCTGACCCGCGAGTGGGGCGTTGTCACCGCCGCTACTAGCGACCGCAATGAAGTGAACTTTGCGTAGTACTTGAAGTAGAAAAGCTAAGGGCTAAGCCCCTTAGATGCGTCTGAGTAAGGGTCCGTAGCCTCTGTACGTTATACCAGAGGTTCCCCTTGTGAAGTAGAGAGCTCGAGCGAGAGAGAAGGTTGTTGGTCACTAGCCTCGTATTCTGATAGACAGGAGACTCAACTTGGAGCTTCCCATCCAAGTTGAAGCCGTATAAATACATCCCTGACTGGACTAATGGAGACGCGAACCCGTAGACGGAGAAACCAGTATGGGGTAAGTAACTAATTCAACTGTACTACCCGACTGTCCCAAGAATGCCCGACGGAACGATAACAAGCCGATGGATACAATTACAAACCCCGGACAATCCGTATCGATAGCTCAAACACCGAGAAATCCAGAAGAGCAGCCCGCACTGCTATCAATCCTATGCATTTAGTTCACAAGCCGACGATCGAGGGAATCACACGACACAAGACACCGAAACGAGAACAAACCCTGAAGCCGGATCCTGAATGGAGCTTACCCCTGTCCGTAAGGCGTACAAGCTAGCCTTACCCCAGAGAGCCGGTTACACCACATCCCTTCTCAGACAAGTTGATCCTTCAACTTACCACGTGCCCCACAGCGCCATCCACTGATCGTCGTCGAGGGCGTCCGGCATGAAGACGTCGTCATGGGGAGGCAGAACTGGGTTGGATGTTTGCCGACCACCGTACGCCTCGGGTAGCTCGGGGTGCATTGGGACCGGCGAGGGAGAGAAGAGGGTGGGCGACGCGACCGAGCCTGGCAAGCTCGAGGCGTCCTCTGGCGGCGGCGAGGTCCTCAGCGGTGCTGCGCGCTTCTGTACGCGGGCGTCGATTCGCAAAGCCAAGTCGAGCTGGAGGTGGTGGCAACGCCGGAATCGAAGGACCTCTGCCATGAGTCCCCAGTTACCGGTGTCTTGCACGCGCTGCACAAGCGGGGCGTAGAGGTATGGGGGTCCGGTGAGGAGGCGGAGGAGCCAGGGGGCAAGGGGGCGGTAAGGTTCGTCGTCGTCGTCGTCTGGTTCTGCATATATGTCGCCGATGGTTGGGATGTCGTCTGGTCCATTGATCCTGGGGAGTCCCTCCACGCGGCCGTCAGAGAGTTGTCGGACCCACCAAGCAACCGTGGTTCGCCGCTATCGGTGATGAGGAACGATGGGGCCCTCCGGCTGTCGTTGCGGACGTAGCCAAGGGGTGGCTCGGGTCGGGGAGAGAGGCCAAGTATTCGGGGAGGCGGGCTTCGAGGTACTCCAGTCGTTCGAGGCGGGCCTCTTGGATGGCGTGGAGCTGTGCCTCAACCCTAGATCGCTCCTGTATTGTGGCCACGAGTCCCCTTGCGATGTCGATGGCGGTGGCGGTGTCGGGGTTGAGCTGGAGGGCGACGTTGGCTGTCCCTGGAGAGATTGGGCGTGGCGAATCATGGAGGGGACTGGTAGATGAGCGGGATCGGCACTGCTCCTTGTGCCGGGGTGGATGGTGGGCTTGGAGTGGGAGTGCGCGGTATGTATGCCACTTCGATCTCCGGGTTGCGGATCGCCAAGGTGGGTGTCGGGGATCGTCCTGGTGCCCCTGGGCCCGATAGTGCCTGGCCCTCTCCAGCGTCGTAGTAGCCAATTCGTTCATTAGGGCTTCCTCCTCCTTCTCCCTCCAGTATTTCGTCGATGAGTCGGTTGATTCGTTCATTTGCCATGGACTAGTTGGGGTGGTGCCAGGGGCAGTAGTGGAGGAAGCACCAGTAGCGAGAGAGGATGCCGTGGTCGGGGGAAGATTGTTCTGGCAGCGGAAGAGGGCGTGGTGGGCGGATTCGTCCGGCTCAGGGTAGAAGTCCTTTTCCTTGAAGAGGCGTCGAAGTCCTGGTGATGCGTCGACCAAGGCCTTGCAGGGGACAGTAGGGATGGGGGATTCCATTGATTAAAGGGGATCGTCTCAGTCGCCTTTATCTGTTCCAATGGGGTGTGGCGGTGATACTTCTTTACTAGATCGGGGCATGTATGTTGGCCTCGGGCTCCCAGGTGTTGTCGGACTCCGGCCATCCATCCCATTTGATGAGATATTCCAGGCGCTTCGGGCGCCTTCGCCACCGATGATTGATGATTCGTTCCACTACGTATTCCTGTTGCCCCTCCACTAGTTCCGGGGGTGGTCGGGTAAAGTTCGGCCCATGCTCAGTGCTTTCGCTGTAGGGGAAGAGCAGTGAGGCGTGGAACACGTTGTGGATCCGCCATGAGATAGGCAATTCCAACCGATATGCCACTGGGCTGATTTCCTTGATGATCCGGAACGGTCCGTATCGCTTAGGAGCCAGCTTAGTCTTTTGATGGCGGATCAGCAGGTTGGTCGCATCAAGCCACACTTGATCATTGATTCGGTATTGTGACGCGATGGGCTGTCCCCGTTTTGCCACCTTGTTGATGGCATCAATGGCCATTTCTCGTTTTTCCTTCATGATGGTGATGCGCTGCTGTGCCTCATGGTTCTTTGACGGTTGCGTTGTTGGAGGGGAGACATTGGTTTCGTAGCCCAGCAAGACTTGATTTGGGGATAGCCCGTGGTCTCATTTCGTCGGTTGTTGTGCACAGCCGTTGCCACAGATATCCAATGAGTCCAGTCTTCCGGGACGCGGAGGTGACTAGGCGGAGGTATTGTTCGACCCATTGGTTCTTTCGCTCAGACAGGCCGTCTGTTTGAGGGTGAAACGCTGTGGAGAGATTCTGTTGGATGCCGAGTTGCTCATTGATCCCTTTAGCGAAATGGGAAGTGAATCTGGGGTCTCGGTCGCTGATGACCTTTCGTGGTAGTCCGAACCACTTGTAGACGTGTTCTAGGTACAGCTGAGCGATGCCTGGTCCTGTGACCGTAGTAGTGCAGGGAATGAAGACTGCGGCCCTGCTACATCCATGATCGACGATGGTTAGTATCGCATCCTTCCCTCTGTGCTTAGGTAAACCCGTGATGAGGTCCATGGCTATTTGCTGGAAGGGGAGCGCTTCACCCTCCGTCGGGATTCGGAACGCTGGGGTTTTCTTCCGATGGGTGAGGATCTTGTTCTGTTGACAGGTGGCACACCCTCTGATGTAGTTGGCGATCCATTGATTCATTCCTGGCCACGTGGCGTACTGCTTGGCCTTCCGTATGGTTTCATCTCGGCCGGGGTGTCCAGCAGTGGGGTGATCATGTATTCGGTTCATCAGCGCTCGTCGATCTTGTTCATTGGTCATGATGGCGTTGATGAACTTGTCTGATGGGAGCATCGTTACCGCCTGATTGTCGTTCTTCCTTCGTTGGCGTCATTTGGTCGGGATAGGGCATCGGCGGAGGTATTGGTTTTCCCGGGTATGTATTCGATATTGAAGTCGTACTCCTGTAGGTCGGCGTGCCATCGGGCTGTGCGCCGGTTTAGGTTCTTCGGGGATTTCCAGTACTGGAGGTTCGCGTGGTCTGTTAGTATGGTGAACGGTTCTTTTGTCCACCCAAGTAGGGTCGCCAGTGTGCCAGGGATTTCATGATAGCAAGGAGTTCTCGTTCATATATGTCGTAGTTCCGCTCAGTGGGGTGAAGGTTGCTGAGTAGTATGCTATGGGATGCAGCTTGGGCTTGAAGTTTCGGGTAGCGCCAGTTTTGGTCGTGAGGGGTGCCCTGGGTTCTGCCGCTTGCGAGAGTACGGCGCCCACGCCGTACGCGGATGCATCAGTTTGAAGGTAGAATCGTTTCTCGAAGTCGGGTTGGGTGAGGACCGGTTGTGAGCACATGAGTGTTTTGAGGTGGGAAAATGCCTGATCCTGCGCGGGGCCCCAATGCCAGGTGGTGGTCTTCTTTGTGAGATCGAGGAGTGGTCGGGCGATCTTAGAGTAATCCTTGACGAAGTATCGGTAATAGCCAGTGAATCCGAGGAATTTTCGGACGTCGGTGGGTTTGTGTGGGACTGGCCATGTGGCGACGCTATCGAGTTTCGAGGGATCCATCCGGAGAGAGTTGTTGCCAACGATGACGCCTAGGTATTCGATTTCTGGTTGAGCAAAGGTGCACTTCTCGGGCTTAAGGTAGAGGTCGTGCCGTTCCAGGACGTCGAGAACATGGTGGGTGAGTCGTTCATGTCGTAGTCGGTGTTGTTCTTCAGTTTCCCCGCTAAGGGGCTTCGTGTGGATTGCGATGTCATCCATATAAACCGACAGCCAGCCTTGTGCCACCTCCGTGCGAAAGATAGTGTTCATCATCATTTGGAAGGTGGCGGGGGAGTTGGTGAGGCCAAAGAACATTACAGTTGGCTCAAAGAGGCCCTCGGGTGTGAGAAATGCGGCCTTCCACTCGTCGCCAGGTTTAATCCTGATGTTGTTATAGCCCATCGGACGTCGAACTTGGTGAACAGGGTGCAGCCACTGAGTCGATCGATGGTTTGGGGAATGAGGGGGATACGTTGCGGTTCTTCTTAGTCCACTTGTTGATGGGGCGATAGTCTTGGACGGGGCGTAATTTGCCATCCTTCTTTTTAACAAAGAAGAAGTTGGCGGCGTAAGGACTCCAGGATTCTCGGATAGTTCCTCGTCGTAGGTGCTCTTCGACAAATTGGTGCATTTCCTCTTGCTCTGCGCGATTGAGGGGTAGGAGACGGGCGGGCAAGGTTGCTGGTGCATCGGGGAGTAGTTCTATTGCGTGGTCCCAGATAGTGTGGCGTGGTAGGCGTTGTGATTGTTCTTCGTCGAATACCTTTTTGTGTCTGGCGAAGGCGGGTGGTATGGTTCCCTTGGTTTGTTTGCTGTTGGGTTTGGGGTAAATAGTCACCGATCCGATGTAGTACCGCCCGCGTTCTAGTTGTTTCCTTTGTCGAGGTATGTTACGTTGTCGTGGGACAAATCGAGCCTTGTCTGCATCTGGGGCCCGCAAGATGATGGGTAGTTGAGTATGGTCGATCCATCCTTTAGCCCAGTCGATGTTCGGTTGCACCGCTGCGAACCATGAGTATCCTAGGATTGCTTGGTTTTTGCCTAGATCCGTGAGGAAGAATCGGAGGTTGGTGCGCTTAGTTCCCGTGGTGACCTGTAAGTCCGTATAATACTGCAGTTTTCCTGCCTTGTTTTCCGTATTATCCACGTTATAGAGCGTCCTTGGTTCATCTAGTTGTTTGATAGGAAGTCGTAGCCATTTCGCAAGGGAGAGGTTGAGGAAATTTTCCGTCGCTCCTGAATCGATCAAGGCGACGATTTCGGCCCTTTTCGCTTTTGTCTGAGTATAGCAGCGGACTGTCATTGATTTTCGTGCTGAGATATATACATCATCTTTAAGCGTCCGTCTAATTAAGGCCGACCTAATTAGACTGTTTAAAAATCCGGCTGAGGTCCTTGCCCCAACTCCTGGATAAGTTGTTTTCGATCGTCGAAGGTCATGGAGTCCATTTGGCTTTTTATGTGGGCCACACGGTCGACTTCGGGTTCTTGGTAGTTATCCCCGTACGGATCTTCTGGCTCGAAGTCTATGAGGTTGATTCGTTTCTTGTTCCTCTGATTTGGGCGATTCGGACATTCCCTGGCAAAGTGGCCATGTTGTCCGCACTGAAAGCATGCTCCGCTGCGAGCGGGTGTTGTTGGTCCTGCAAGGTTGATTCGTCCCGGGCCTCGCCTCGGGGGCGCTCGGTTCCTTCCCAAGTCCATAGGGACTGGTTGGTTGTTCATCCAACGCGGGGCGTTTGAGGAGTTGTATGCAGGTCGCTGGGGCGGTCTGTAGTTCGAGTACTGCCGATTTGGGTTGTTGTGGTCGTAGAATGGTCGTGGGGGTGCCCTTTGTTGGAATCTCCCTTGCCCTTGATAGAGGGAGGGGTGGTGCGCCTGGTCCCTTCAATGCCTGCTGCTGGGCTAGGATTTGCTTGACCTCATTCTGTGCCTGGACGCTCTGGACCGCCCTTTCTTTGATGGCAGGGTAGGTTTCAACCGTGGGCGCCCTTTTTACGTCTTTGAGGGTTCCGGCGTCAATCCTGCTAGGAACTGTCGTATGGTCTCGGGGTTTCCGGTAGTGTAGTTTGCCAGTCGGGCCAATTCTTCGAATTTGCTGATGTATTCGTCAATTTGATCCCCTTTCATAGAGTGAGTTTGTAGTTCAGTGCGTGCCCGTTCTTCTTTGGCCGTGTCCTGGAATTGTGCCTCGAATTCGTCCAGGAATTGCTCCCATAGGGCTGGGACGTTGTCCACGGCGGGGTCCAAGTGGTCTAAAAATTCTCCTGCATCGCGTACCCATCCTGCAACTCGTGGTCCTTTCATGTGTGTAAGGGTGAATGCGATCTTCTTCATGGGGAATTGTGTCCTGCGACGTCACTGTTAAGCCTGAAGTACATTTTGACGTCTTCGATGAAGGCGTCGGCTTTCGTCCTGTCCCCATCGAAGGGATCTGGTCGGCTTCCCATTGTTCGTACATCGGCTGCTGCGGCCACTGGTACCATTGCATTTCCTAGTCCCCCTCCTCCTCCACCGCCTCCACCTCCACCTCCACCTCCTCCCTCCTCCGCCCCGCCTCCTCCTCCAGGGTTGGAGGGTGGGAGTCGTTTGAAGGCTTTATTGAAGGCGGTTTTGAGGGATTCGGCGGTAGCGGGGTTTCCCGTTCCCCTTGCGGGGTTGGAAGAGGTTCCTGTGCTGGTATGGGCGGTTGACGTCGTTGTCATTAGTGTTCGTTGCTGGAGCGGTGGGTTACTGATTTTTGATGGGGTGGCTAGGAAGAAATTTCGGTGCTGGGAGGATGGGTTACTCGGGGTTCTTTCAATTTGCACCGGGCTGTGCCTGATGGTCTGGTCGATCGGATCTGTCTCGTCGTCCGATGGCTCTTCCCCTATCTCCTGGGGATTTCCTGAAGGGCTTGGTGCTCTGTCGTCTTCGTTTAGGATGTCTCTTTGGTAGGCTGGTGGAGAGTCTGGCTTTGGTGCGTCTGCTGCTTCGATAGTCGTATCGAAATTATGTGCGTCGTCGAATTCTTCTCCTAATAAGAAGTTTCTGTTGTCTGGAGTGACGTGGATCTTGTACCACCTGTTACTGAATAGCACCACCGGTATGCTTCGTTTGATTCGTAGTTTGTCGCTTTCACAGAAGACCAGGTACTGCTTTCCTGTCTTGTTATGTTCGTTGTATCGTTCGACCAAGATGATTCTTGAGTTTGGTCGGTATCTGACTAATTCCTCGTCCTTGAGGTAGAACTCCTCGAGCTCGTCGTACGGATCAGCCACCGTAGCTTTGTATTGAAGAAAGTTGAGTCTAGTGTCACCGCCGCTACTAGCGACCGCAATGAAGTGAACTTTGCGTAGTACTTGAAGTAGAAAAGCTAAGGGCTAAGCCCCTTAGATGCGTCTGAGTAAGGGTCCGTAGCCTCTGTACGTTATACCAGAGGTTCCCCTTGTGAAGTAGAGAGCTCGAGCGAAGAGAGAAGGTTGTTGGTCACTAGCCTCGTATTCTGATAGACAGGAGACTCAACTTGGAGCTTCCCAGTCCAAGTTGAAGCCATATAAATACATCTCTGACTGGACTAATGGAGACGCGAACCCGTAGACGGAGAAACCAGTATGGGGTAAGTAACTAATTCAACTGTACTACCCAACTGTCCCAAGAATGCCCGACGGAACGATAACAAGCCGATGGATACAATTACAAACCCCGGACAATCCGTATCGATAGCTCAAACACCGAGAAATCCAGAAGAGCAGCCCGCACTGCTATCAATCCTATGCATTTAGTTCACAAGCCGACGATCGAGGGAATCACACGACACAAGACACCGAAACGAGAACAAACCCTGAAGCCGGATCCTGAATGGAGCTTACCCCTGTCCGTAAGGCGTACAAGCTAGCCTTACCCCAGAGAGCCGGTTACAACGTCGAAGACGTGAAAGACGAAGAATCTGTTGCTGGGTTGGGAATGGATGTCCCAAACGATGAAGGTATCGTTCTTGTAGCTGCCGCGGATGTAGTACCGACAGCCTGCCAAATACGTGGACTCAGGACGTATGGCTGACCCTCATCCATTCCCTTGTAACGACCGGACCAGAAGAGGACGAGGTTCGGGATAATATTTTCCCAGATCAAATGCATGAAATCGTACGGAAACAACTGGGGAAACCTCAGGGACCCGAGAGCACTGAGAAGAGGGACCCCTTGATGCCATACGCCTTTGCAAGCTCCTCTCGCCGTACTTCTGTGGGCGCGGACTCCACTGCTTTGGCCTGTGCCATAAACTCATCGTGCGAGCGCAGCGGTAAGTTCTCGGGACGATACTCAACAACATCGGTTGGCGCGGGATGATTGCGGCGGGACAGCGGCACGTAGAGTGTCTTGTTTCGCGAGTCCGGGATGCGAATAGAGAGGATGCTGCACATTCGACAGGGACACAGGCCATTGTGTCCTTTCATGTGCATGAGCATGGAGACAGCAGGAATGTCGCCAAAGCTAGTGATGACATAGGCGTGGAGGGCGAAAAGGCTTCTCGAGAGGGCATCATATGTAGACACACCTCCCGCGAGCTCGATCAGTTCATGCACGAGTGGGTAGATAAAGGAGTCTGCGTCCCATGGCTTTTTTGGACCAGGTATGATCCCAACACAAAGAATGTTGTCCTTTCGGAAGCGTTGCTCTGGAGGGAGATTGTAGTTAAAAATGAGGAGGATCCACGCGGTATGCTTCCGGTTTTTAAAGGGAGCGAAGCCGTCGGTGGCGAAGCCGAGTGCGATATCACGATGATCTGAGAAGAAATTGTGAGGGTACGTCCGGTCTCCAACAACAGCACATTCTCCAAGAAGCGAGCGATAATGGAGCCCATAGAAAATATCCGTTATCGTTCCAGGCTTGCGGGTCTTTGCGTGCTCATCGGCACGGTACTGGAGATGAGTGGCATAGGTGCGATTCGACATTAATGCACGGAGACGAGGGATAAGGGGCATATATGAGAACGTTCGCCTTGCTTGATTAGACTTCAGACGCGATGTCCCGCACTTCGGGCAATTGTCAAGGTCGGCATACGGACCAGTATAGCATATACACGAATTGATGCAGCATGCGAATTTCACGGGCTCAAAGCGGGAGAGCACTCGAACACGGGATCGCGTCTTGGAGAGACTCTCCATGCCCGCGATGGAAAAGTTATTCGACATTGCATGAAAAACTGTGTTGGTTAGATTGTATCTGACCTTCATCCAGAACGGACGCAGGATATTCAGATCATGGTCCGAGATAGAAAACTCGCCTGAGCATAAAAAAGCCAGTGAGTCACGAGGTATGCAATAAAGAATGCCCAAACTCACCAAGTTCCTCGGCCTCCACAATGAATTCTTCTGCCAAGATATCCCAATCCGAAACAATGCCCTCACGCGGATCCGCATCACCTTCCACGGCAACGTCCCTCCGCCATCAGTTTCGTTACTGTCACTTTCGTAATCAACGTTGTCGGCAACCTCAAATACATCCTCTTCGAGAGCACCTTCGGAATCCTCGTCATCACTTTGAGCAGTGGTTCGATGTGTCCGAGAATGAAGATTCAGAAGAAAATCGTCGATCCAGAGATCAGACGCTTCAGAAGGTGCATCCCCTGGCCGTTGAAGTAAATTCGATGCTGGTGGTGGATTGAGCAATGGCAGGGAAGGGTTGAACTCATCGAATGAGGGTGCATGTAATTGGGAGTAGAAAATCGGGAATGATCACTAGCGTCTACACTGGAGTGGGAGGTGGAGGATGCGATGCGACGCCGCTTGAGAGGGCGAGGGTTTCCAGGCTGTACGGAGGAGGGAGGACGGAGTTTTTTGTGACGCCACACCGTCGATCGGGAAACCTTACGATTGCATCCACAAGTGCATTTACGGCGGGAGTTCTTTCCTGACCGTGGCTTTCCTGACCGTGGCTTTCCTGACCGTGGCTTTCCTGACCGTGGCACAGGCATGACGATCTGAGGAGGTAATTCAGCGAGAGAACGACTCAAAGTGTGCTGAGACGAACTCAGACTGCATGGGTGTCCAGTTCGTGCAGAATGCACAAAACTCACATATAAAAGAACCACGACAAGGCTGCGGAGGGCTTTAAATTGACGAAGATGACCGTCAGGGGAGGTGTAGTGAGAGTGAGAGGGCGGCGGTGAGAGTGAGGGGCACAATCCTACCGCGGCTGCCATCTCGAGTCAGACGGTTCATCACCCATGATCCGAAGACACCAGGAACCCGCGATGACGTCGAAATGAATGGGAGTAGTTCCGGTGCTGGCAACAATCATATGATATCGCGGAAAAGCGGGGGTCATGGGGTTGGGTGTCAATCGACGTGTTACAGAACTGAATGTAGTGGGGTCGATTCATCAGCCGTGGGAAATCATCACATGACTTAGCGTGTTTTTCCGACGTCGCCAAAGCAAAGTTCCACGTTGTCCCTAACCACAACACCGTCTACCAATTGATTTGGCTGCGAGAACTTGATCGATGACTTGGTAATGGTGCTCGGAACTTGAGCTGATTTCTCACAGGTTGACGGCAATGGTGCTCAGAACTCGAGCTGGTTTCTCACAGGTCGACGGCAATGGTGCTCAGAACCTGAGCTGGTTTCTCACAGGTCGATGGCTATAAAGCTGGGTGTTGGTGCGTCATCACTTCACCCATCACTCCTTTTCTCTGATTTATTATGCCCTCTAAACGTATTGCAGCAGCCAAGAAGAAGCATGTGAAGGCTTCCGGACTGAAGAAGGCGGAGGTGGCAGGGACTTCGAAGACCACGGAGTCATATGCTCAGAAGGCTACTTCTAGGAAGCATGCTTATGCCACTGAGGACGAGGAGGATGATGCTTCTGTGACAACTGCCCCTGCGTCGTTGGCCTCTTCACACTCGACATCTGCCCAAACTCGGTGAGCTAATGCCATACTGTGCTTACATTAGCCATTTCTGAGATCCATTAGGATTCGAGCTCTGCGGGGACAAATATTCTCGACCGCCTCCCACGTGAAGACGTTCAAGCTGCTGAGATTACTATCTTACGCAGTAAGTACTTAACTTTTTTGTGCGCGTCTTATTAACCTTTTCTTTTTTAGCTCGGATTAATATGCTGACGAAGGAGCTCGACGAAGCTCGGAAGGCAGCCAGTGGGCCTAATGGGAGACGCGCTCGGGTGGAACGCCCAAAGAATCCCAAGAATCTTAGGGTGTTAATGTCTCTTAGTGAGGCCCGCTATAGAGAATTCCGTGTAAGTCCAATTCTTATTAAGTGTGTTAAAACTAATTATCATATTTATTATAGAATGATGTAAAAAGATATGCGATCGCTGCGGGTCTCAGCGCTGAGACTCTCTGGTATCATCAAGATGCTGATAAGATTGCACACGTCTGTCATATGGTAAGAGTCTCTTTGTCATCTTACCGTAGGCTTGTGAGACTGACACATCTCATAGGCCAGAAAGTCGCACCCATTCCTCCAGGACTACGTAAGTGACTGGCCAGTCACAGAATACCTTAAACGTCACTTTGCCAATAAGCGAGGTCATACGAGCCGATGCAAGCGTGCCGATAATGCATCAGATGCAGATGCACCAGCCAAGAAAAAGAGAAAGAGGAAAGTTGTGGAGGTCGCAGATGAACTCTGGGATTTTGGCACCAACGACGAGCAGGAGAAACAATAGTATGTTTCAAACAAAAATAATAATTTTTTGTTACTAAAATTACATTGAAAATTGAATGAAAAAAAGAGAGGTTATTAGTCACTTTCAGTTTATTAAAATAATGATTTTTTTTACTACTAAAACTAAGTTGAAAAAAAGCGAGGAATTTAAGGGTGCAAGTGTTTCACTTTTACATTACTTTCATTAAATAAACTGATGAAAATTCTCGGGAAATTAAGGTTATTTTTATACTGAATCTTAGTTGTTATTTTGGTCATTTTTCACGCACTATGGCCTACTGAAAGTCATGACCTCTAAACTTTACAGTGAGGCATTCCCCAGCAACGCGCACAGTGTTTCTCTCTTCGTCTGTGAACTCGCCATAGGAATCACCATCGTAATCGTTGTCAAGTAAGCGACCAAGTATGTTGTCCTTTAATTTCGGAATGAAACCCTGACGTTACATTACTCAATGACACTCTTATAGTTCAAATGAAAGACGTACTGCGATTGCTGGATCATCACGGTGTTCACGGACAAAGTTGTATATGTTCACAGGGTCATTTCGGGAAATTGGAACCTCATGACGTGCGTCAAGGTTCATGCCCATACCCTCATTTGTGTCTATATTGACGCCAGAATATCCTTTCACTTTCATTCCTTGCCTTTCAGCAGCAAGTTGTGCACGCTCTAACCGTCGAAAGCGCCTTCCAATTTGCATCACCGCATTGCGCTTATTGGTTCTTCCATAGAGCTGCTTTACAAGTCGATGAGCAAGCTCACCCTAATGAATATCGTCAGACATTGGATCAAGAAAAAGGGAGTTTGTAACGTACAACTTGGGTTGAAAAAGAGTCCGTACAGCCAATCATTTGAATGGTTTGTACATAGTCTCCGAGGAAATGAAACTTGGGCGTGAATAGGTTTAATGTTCTATGCTTTCGAGACGATGCTGTGGTGCCTGTCTTGGCCTGATCGTGCTTTTGTTGTCGTTTTCGTGCTTCGAGTTCACGTGGTAGTTCAACTGTTGGGAACTGTGAACATGTGAGATCGCAAAACTGCCTCATGAGAAGGCCGAATTCTTTTGTGAGTGATCCCAGGTGCTTTAAGGTGTCGTCGGTATGCATCCTTAGTTTTCCTAACGCGTGCCACTCTGCGGTCCTATATAATAGTTTCATAATCCTTCTGTTGTGGGGCTCGTCAAGGAGACCTTCAAACGCTGGGATGGAACACTAAGAGCAGACGTCAATCAGACATTCAAGTTTAGTACGGTTCAAAAAAAACTTGAAACTCACCTGTAATAGATCCTCGTAATCCCTCGCTGCCAGCCTTTTCATTTCAGACATGTTATCAGTGAATCTACGTATTGTCTGGCTGAACTGGGGTATGTCACGAAACCTAAGATCACAAATCAGGGAACCATGTAACGATACGAGTACTAGGATCATACCTTTCATCAAGAATAGCTACTAGTTTTCCACCCGGAGCCGCAGCATGAAGGATGCGTATTAGATGCACAAATAGCGCTTTCCATACGCCTAATTCAAACTCGTGCATAAAGTCTACGACAAGCATCTGGGATAAGTTGAATTCGGGTCCAAGTTTCTCTATAAACGCGTTCTGGAATACAGTAATGGTTGCTATTATTGGATCGTACAAGTGTAAGATGAGACTCACCGATGTAGGAACAGCAGAAAAAGGCTTAAGCAAATGCTCAACGTCGGCACCACCAATAGGCTTCCCTAGCTCATAAATAAAATTTCGGGCCTTGTTAACTCTATCTCTGTCATACTTGCGGGCTTTGTCAATGCGATTCTTGCTATCTGATATAAGTCCGAGACGATCACACTTTGATTGTGATATGAGACAACGTGGGCAGGGGCAAAGGCCCTTGTCTCGAATCGTGGCAAGTAAGACCCTACCAAGTATGTGAATGACTCAAAGCGAAAGAAAAAAAATGGAAAGAAGGCTCACTTTTCGGGATAGTCCGCAGAATATGTAAATATCCTTGGATAGATGCGTCGTTCAATTCCATCTCGACACCGTAAAATCATTCCAAACTTGTAAGCATGGAGGAAATCATCATCAAGTAAGAACTTCCAGACGGCGTGCATAAGTTCCCGATGACAGTGAGTGAGAATGTCCTTTCGTTGTGTATCCCATTTCGAATGAAACTCCTTTAACTGATCCTGGAGCGAGTCGGGGAATGGTGGAATATATGCAACGTGTTTTATTGCACCAGAATTCGGTTGGCATCGGATATATTTTGAGAGGTTGCCAAAGAGCATGTATATTGGCCACATTTTAGCGGTACCGAAGGCTGCAACATGCGTAGCATCCGACCAGAACATGAGGCCCACCACAACCTTCTCCCGCTTGCAAGAAGGATCGTCAGTTGGCGCACGTTGAACCCTGTCATGCTCGTCCAGAAAGGCGTCCGAGTTGTACATCTCGGAGTACACACGTTCGTCGTCGTCACCACTAGGAAGCATTCGAGTCCGAAATAACTTGAAAGGGGTGAGGTGGAATTGTTCAGAAAGTTTGCTGACAAACGCCTCCTTGATCAGCACGACAATCTTGCGATGGTACAGACCTGGTATAGTGAACGGTCTGGAGGGTACGCCATTAATACCCGAGGGTACTTCGATGTCGATGTCAGCACGGTGGAAAGAGCATAAGAAAGGGGACTGCTCCTCGGCCACATCTGCCTTCCGGTTTTCATGCGTGGCATTGAAGGACTTTAGAGCATCAACCATAAATTCCGGGTGATGTAAGACCGTGTGTACGAGGCGATTGATTTCTTCGTTGGATTTTGCTGAGCTGCCTGTATTTTGCCAGTCCAGCAGTAGTTCGACAGATTTGCTACTGTAGTGGGATGAATCCTCGGGCTCGAAATGCATCTCCTCATCTTCAGGGACAATGGTGGAGGTATGAGGGCGATATAGATCCTGAACAGATATGAACGCATCGGGATCATAAGACGGACGATACATGTATTCCTTCCAAAGCCCAAAACTGTTCTTCGCAGTCCGAAATGGGTTTCGTACGATGAGAGATACACGTGAGACAATAGGCGCAGCCTCAGTGGGTGTTGGAGCAGCAGGTGGTGGCGGTTCAGGTAACGTATCCCGATATCGAGCAGGTAAACGGTGACTACGCTGTGGACGACCTGTGGGAGGCAGTAGAGGGGGATGGAGTGGAACGGGGGCCGAAGGAGGTGGTTGCTCTGCGTCACGCATGTTAACATATGTTGGATGAGAGCTAGATGACTACAATATGTGCAGATGACGACTCAGATCGGTACAAAAAGGGAGATAGGAACTCACAGTAATGTCAGCTTGAATATGTTCCGTGTTTGCCTCCTCAATGTCATCTTGGTTGGCTTGTGAGGATACGGATCTGTGCAGTTCAGCTTGCTGCGCTAGTCTCCGACCAGCTTTCATATACTGCTGGTGAATTTTGCATACATAACGATGTCGAGCTAAGCCTGATGGTGATTTTATGTAAAAAGTACATTGAGAGCAACACTGAAACTGAGACATTGTATCAAGGGTAGGCGCTGCAAGAAGGGAATTGTTGTCCTGGAATAAGGGAGAGAGGGATGTGGGAGAGAAAAGGAGGGTGCGTGAGATAAGTTGAGCACGAGAGAGAGATCACCCAAGATTGTGTGGACAGCTGTTTCACAGGCGGTTGTCGACTCAAAATGGGGGCACGCAGGCAAGAAAAGAAAGAGGGAAAAAGGGGGACTCTTTGATTAGACACGGTTCGATTTGATTTGATGCCCCATTTGACGAGTCAAACAGAGGTATATACATCAGCAGTACCTGTCGGTAGTTTAAGTTTGTATAGTAACGGCGATCTCAGGAGTGCTGGTGACGGTGATTGAATGTAGATATGTAAGTATATAAAGGGAGAACTAAAAAAAAGGTAAAAGAGAGAGCGTACAGCTACCACATGGTAGTGGCTTGGTGTTGGTAAACGTTGTTTGGAAGAGCGAGACAAGAAACAGAAAAGAGAAAAATGAAGGGAAGGGGCAGTAAAGGCGGAAAGGACTGTGATTGGGACGCGTAGGTCATCTCATTTGCAAGCTTTGAGGGGAGTTTTGTTGTGTTGAAGCGATGAAGAGGACGGACGCGAGATAAGAGAAAATCAACAAGGTCACATGATGATGGGCACTCAAGATCATTCTGAGTGTAGCATAGCTCTAGAGGGATCGTTACACCATTCTGTACAGCGGACGTAGGATGGGCAACAGTCATCCAGAAGGACTTGTGGCCAGGGAAAGATAATATGAGTTGCGACATGAAAGTGCCGGAGATGGAGGGTCAGCATGTTGACATGAAGGTGTCAATCCACATTTTTTGGAATGAAATCGCTTAGAAATGACAGGGCAAGGTTCTCGGATGAGACGGTAACTCGTGGTTGTCAGACACAGATGGCAATTTGTAGTTGTCGGAGATGGACGGCGTCTTTGCAGGAGGGACTCAAGGTGGCAGCGGCAAAAGGGCAGTACGACGGAAAAAAACCCCGCGCTGCAGACAACCGACCTGAATTTTCTCTACTTATAAAATGTGTGTGTGTTTGTGTCGTAAGTCGTAACACACACACTTTCCCTGCATCTGGTTCTCCTCATGATGGTAGAGCGATTTCAATCAAATCTATCCATAGAAGTCGGTCCTCCCGGTCTTCAAATTATCTGGGACAATCACTGTCGCCATGGTCTAGAAGGGATTCGTCCCCATTGCCTGGAAACACTTCATTATCCCAGGCCACTAGCAGTAGCCTTTCTTCCGACGTCAACACCCAAGAAGTACGAAATGGGTTATAGATCTTATGAACGAAAGTGCCAGATATGGCGCTTCAAATGCATGCCGGTATTATAGTCGCCGTCATGGTGAGGACCCTGATTCCGATGGCAGAGATGCGGAACATGAAAGGCCCAGCAAACGAAGGTGCGATGTAATACTGATGTGCAATGAGACGCACCACTGACTCAGACTTTGCAAATAGTAAGACTTCTCCCACTCAACCAGGACGGGGAATACGAAAGATCGTGGATCTTTATCATGATCTGACTGGCCTGTTGGACAAGGCAAGAAAGCACTCCAAAATAAATGGGCTCAGCCATGAGCGGATAGAAGAAATAGACCGAAGTGACTTTATAGGAATGACGGAAGAGGAGATTGAAGAGGAGCGAAAAGAGTATGCTCTCGCTGATGATATGTGACATGTCACTGATTTTCTCAGCCGCAAACGGTGCCACACCGCCCTGGAACTCCTCAATAAACTCATACCTGGTTTCGAGGAGAAGGCGGATGCTGCAGACCACATAAGCCATTATTGTGCACCGGTAAGTCAAACCGTTTGGTCCGTTTTACATGGGATTTGGCCAGTCTAACAATAGCTTCAGTTGCAAACCGGTGCGAATGATGCTCGTAGTGATGATACCAGCAGGTTAAAGATTGCAGTCACTGAATGGCTCAATAGTCGTTCCCTTTTCGCCTCCAATGCTCCAAGTCACCTCTCCGCTAAAGGGAAAGATGAGCGTGGTATTAACCATGACCTCACTGGGCACCTTCTTTGCCCCATCGATTATGATTGGGATGATCCTTAGTACGCTGCATTCTGTTATTAAATAAGATTGTTCTAACATTTTATTCAGTATACATGCAAAGCTGCGAAATGGAGACCCTGAGTATGACTTTGCGTCAAGCTTTTTCCTCAGATGTCTCTACGAAGATGAGTTAGGAGATCCTGAGTCTCCCGATGTTGGCTTTCTAAAAGGCCCCTTCTATTGCGTGTAAGCACCTTCCCACTCTGCGTTCCTTTCAGAACTGAGACTGGCTTAGGCATATCGTCATATCTTTACGGCTCCTTCGTCAGCCTCCAGCAACAATACCTCTGAACCAACTTCTAGGCGTCGCGATGTCGCCACAAGTCTTGGTTTGAATGGCTGTGTCACCCCACGATCAATTGCATATGCTGCAACACAGGTGTGTCATCTCAACTTAATTGCTATTGGTCTCTGAGATTTTCTGTCTAAGTTCGTCTTCTCCCTGAACTCCGCACGGGACTGGAAGACTGAGCATGCAGGGTTCCATTATCCCTCATTTTACAATTTCATTGTGGACTTCTTTAAAGACGCTAACGACGACAACTCAATGGACGCTGTCAATGAGCTTCTTCAGTGGTGGAACATGTATGTTTTATACCTTTCTATGCTGAAAATTTGATGGTCTAATGAGTGCTTTTCATTCCAGTCAAATATTTCCTGCCATCCGTCAGACTGGCAGAGACGTTTCACGCAACGCGTTGAGGTCATCACGGAAGAGGCTTCGGGAGTCTCATGCAAGGCAGGAGACTCATGCTTAGTTGATTAGACTACGTGACTTCCTTATCTTGAATCTGTTTTTCATTTCATATATTGCCCGTATCTGGGATCAAGAAAGCATTATGAAATATATACTTGATCATAGTCCCGCATGCATGGATAGTAGGATCGTAATGGACATGTGCTCCCAATATACTATGATATCAAATTGTGAGTTGATTGAACGATTATACTTGGCGCACGCACTCAATACAAGCCAATATTCGCTCATGAATAACATACCTGGTAGCAGTAGTCTCACAAGTCAGGTGGACGATTGCAACTCACTTATGAGTAATATACCCGGTAGCACTGGTCTCACAAGTCAGGTGGACGACCGCAACTCACTTATGAAACGTGAAACGTAATATACTGGTCTTGCAAGTCAAGTGTACAGTTGCAATAAATCCATCCTTACGATATCGGAGTATATTGTCTCATGAGGTATATACACGGCTTGTCAATTTGACAGTGGCGTTTGAGGCGTTACCTATGTACAAATAGATCGCAACACGGATAACTACGTACAACACCTGACATTGGCTCACGACGCCTCATCGGATCCTCCATAATTTGGTGATGAAGTGGCTACTTTGAACGACCCTATTGCTGTGTTTAAAGCAGCTTGAGGCAGCTTGAGGAAAGCCAACTTTGGAACACTTGTTAATCAGCATCAACATTTCGTCGGCGCTGCGGGTATCTTGCTGTAACTTACTAGAATGATAAGAACTTCGGCCGAGATCACAGGAAGCGCGCCTCTCTAAACTTCTCATTCTGGCATTCTCACACCTCCTAACTTAGTTTGATTCAGAACTGCGCGTCTTTTTTTTTTCTTCCCATATGTAAACGTGATCACTCAACTCTACTTTGTGAGCGTCTCTACAGCTCCGCGTCAGAAGATCTCTTTAGACTGGGACGGCACACGCGCTCTGATGCCAATCCGAACACCGTGGCGGCTACCTGGGACACAGGAACATACACAAGTACCCGAGTAAAGTGCTAGTACAGCTGGTCTTACGGTACTGTCGTACAAACAAAGTACACAACTTAAGAGGCGATTACTGTATCAGGGCCTATGTAGGCGCTCTCGTCGCTCCTTCGAAGCTCATCGATCATGATCATCTACCGTATTGATTGTTCTTCCCCTGAATCGGAGGGTAACTTCAGCAATCACGGCCGCGGCGATCATTAAAGCCTACAATAGGACTCCATCACCCGTTCATTTCTGGGAGTCGATAAGCCGAATTGCTTTATCGGAATGGCTATCGGGCTGTGGCGTACTACGCCAGTGGCGAGGCTTTGTTTTCCTTCTTATTACAGTATGTTCAAACACATATGTCACGCGACGGAAGCGATGGATGGGGATAGGATAGGATCGCCGCTGCCCTCTGCACTAACTCGGAGTCGGAAAATCCTCGGTGTCAGTTGGGGATCGTAGGGTTCTCGCCTTCCGGAGTCGTCGCCCACTACCGGATGCGTTTGCGCCCAGCCAGAAAAAGTGTCGGTTGACGCAATCTTCTAAAAAGAAGGAACATTCTATCAAACCTTGAGCTGCGTCATCGTCATGTGCTTCCATCCATGGGGTCAGTGGCTGCGGATCATACGACCAGGGTCTGTGCGTATGAATGTAGCTTTGACTGTAGACGCTATGCGACTGTATGTGAGAATTAATGTTTTGAATGTTTGATTATGATTATGCATGGATTATGATGGATGGATGGATGGATGATTGCCCAATTGGGATTCATTTAAGAAGGCAACGTACTGCGCGGCGGTCTGGCAGATGCCCAACGTACTACTCTTTACCATACATAGCCGTGCAGTGCTGTATGGCATTCGATATTTTTGTTCGAGATCGTACATACATACATAGCCTCGTGGTAGTAATTCGCTTCGTTGGTTGACGAAACCACGAGTTATGTAGACTTGTATTGATCCATTCGCGCTAAATGGGGAATAGAAAACCCATATACACCCATACAATGCCTCGTGGCGATGGTGTATTAGTATTTGACAAGCGAAGCAAGGTAAATTTTTTAACCACCGCCTGATGGACGCCTGAGCTGTCATTGGATCGTGCAACACGTCCGTCCAACGCGCTAAATTACCTCATCATGTGACGACGTTCCAAACGTTTTTTTTTGTAAAGAGATTTCTGTGTTTGAGGAGATTTAAACTATACATACAACAGGATTTTTGATCTACAGCGACTGTAAGGTTAGATATGAAGGGTTTCCGTGGACATCGTGGACAGCATTTAATGAGAAATGTGGTCCCTGTCTGTCCGGGTGGCGTGGTCTTCGAGACAATAACGTAATAACGTAAGTTGACGATGGATGATGAGGGTGAGTGGGGTGGGTGGTTGTTGTTGTTTGTACATAAGCATGGGTGATGTCCTGGGATGAATGCAGCGATGAGATGAAAATGAGACAGAAGCAACAAATGGGAGACCGAGTAAAAAAAAAGGAGAGGAATGACGTATGACCAGCAAGAAAGAAGAAGCATGTGAAGACGGGTAGAAAGCGGGTGAAATTTAAATGTGTGACGCATCGGCTCCCTATCAGAAATACAGGGGGATATTGCTCGTCGTTCGCGGCAATTGCTGAAACGGCGTGAACATCAACGATGACGGCGTGAACACCAACGATGGCGGCGGTGGCGACAACAGATTGGACGGGGGCGACAACGCTGACATGGACGACGAAGGCCGGAGCTGGATTTGTGTCCGAAGCTGTGTCTGAGGATGTAGTGTTGGATTGGGGTACGTCGTCCTAAGCGGTAGCAGTGGCTGTGGCTCTGGAAACGCGCGAGCGAGCGCGTCCTTTAACCTCTCCCGTAGTTGTACCTTCTTCTGTGGCGTGTAATTGGAATACTGCATCGGCCAACAGCGTTCGGATAACCAGCGTTCCAGTACGTCGACGGTCCAGCGATAACCACGCTGGAAAGAGCCGAGACGCAGTACAGCCCCACAGTCTTCAGGGTCTTTTTTGGCGTATCGCACGAGTTTCAGTGCCACTGCCCATGGCCACGGCACAGCGACGAGGGCGAGTCCAGGCTCGTTGAAAATTGTTAGAGCTATGGCATTTTGCTCTTGAATCGCATCGTAGAAGATGGGGTCGAATCTGCGGCCTTGTTGGCTGTATGCGCGTGTGTTGTAAGGGGGAGGGCGAAGTCAGTTTGCTTATTGGGAAAGGGAAACATATGGATGATGGGACGCACTCGAGAGCCAAGGGGAGCGCTACGTCTGCGTGATCATTCATCCAATCAGCGCCGAGGTTAAACCTGTATGCGGTCTCCGCGATGCATTTCCGCAGTCGTTGTTCGGCATCGGGGAAACCCAATGCGTGATACTCCTTTACGAAAGAGCGGTGGATATAGTCGACGTCTTGTGTGCTGTCGCGGTGCATGAAGGAAGGGTGCAGGACCATCACAGCACCGCCGTGTATGACGAGGCGTACTTGCCGTCGGAAAGAACGGTATAGACGTTCGGAGAGATCCGACAGCGCCTTCTTGAGAACTGTTCGGGTGAGAGGGATATCATTGATGGGTTTAAGAGGGGAACTGCAGGTGCCGTTGTGGTTGGTAATGTTACGGTTGTAATTGGCAATGTCATCATAACCGGGGCAGGCTGAAACGTCCATTGGGAGGATTGGGGGAAAGCATACATAGCCATTTGGGAGGGTGGTCAATAATATAAAGCAGGAGGGAGTTGGAGAAGGACGGGAAGGGGTTGAAAGTTGAGTGTGGAATCGTGCGAATTTTAAGAAAGGGAGGGTGAGGAGACAATGAATGGAAATGAGATTAGGAGACGCGCTATAAATGAACATGAGCGGCTAATGTCGCTACCAGTGGTGGCGAGAGTGTGGGACAAAATGTTGGGAGGTCAATCCCAGGAAAAGGCGTGGTCTCGATCAGTTATGTGTGTCTGTGTTCGGTTGGATTGACATCTGTTCAAAAACACGCGAAGAGAACGTGGGGGAGGGACCCGACCAACTGCTGGGTGCCCGATAATGTGGTGCACCCCCTCTGCCGGCGATAAAGCTAGACGCTCACACATACCAGATGACCGGATGACCCGGAGAGGAACTTGGCTCATGAATACTTAGGCGAAACGAAAACCCACCGCCGCATACGCCTCCGAACGCCTCCAAAAACATTTACTGGATTACGATACTGTGGCAATAACGTTGCATGCAGTCCTGTGCATCCTCCATCCTCGGCTTTGCAGGGCCAACTCGGATACCGACGTAAGTTAACTCGGACGTCGGTCGGGCCCGGGTGAGACGGTGAGATGAAGACGCCGGCGGGCCGCAAAGGCCGTCTATTGTCCGAAACCGGCCTTTGTAGCCCGTTGTGTTTTGATTTTGGTTTGGGGTTCGGAATCAGATCAGACAAATGACAATGCCGCAATCCCAGTCCCGTACACACATCCAGCCAGGAACTCGACTCCCTGTTTTTCCCCCTTACCACACTTTTGGCATATAGTACAGCTAAATTAGGAATCCTCTGCTGATGCGCTGTCCCGCTTTTGGTCCTTGATCCTTTTCAGGGATAGCTCATCAACGTATCAATGCTCGTGAGATTACGCAGACAGTAACAGTAACTATTGTATTGTTAGGCCACGAGGCTGTGCTAACCAGAATAGAATGGATGTCCAGTGTGACCTTGTATTGTATCCCGTTCCTTACATTTCACCTTCATTAGGATCAAAGCCCCTACTTGATCCATCCAGCCATCAAAACAGCGAGGACATTTTCGTCATATTTCGAGCCCATCTTGGTTCTTGAGAAAGAAGGATATTAATCGCCGGTTCTCGCCTCTATCACTGCTTTTTCCAATGCGCAATCCTTCTGCCTAGCAAGAGCGCCCGCCGTTTCGTCGCTTACCCAAGCCCCCGGTCTTGGATTTGAGTGACTCTAGCAGACCAGTCCAATAGTTGGGTTCCCAATATCTCTGGAAGATGGAGATCCAGTTAGTTGAGAATCTCACAGCCACCGGGCGTCAACGCGTCAACACGAGGCCTTGGGCGCATCTAGACCGCGTCAGTGGCTCCTGGTAACTGTCCCACCCTGCTTGCAGCGCTCGACGATCGTGGAGGGTATGCCCATGGCATGCTCGCCACATACCAGGGCTTCACTCTCGGGACGGCCTCGACCATGCCGTCGTGGGGTGAACACGAGGCTTGTTCACTATGGCCTGGGAGGCAATGTCCCCCATGTGTTCAGTTCTAAAAACGGATTCCAGGGCAACGTACAACATTCCTAGGATGAGATCAACGACCTTGATCAGCGTAAGGTTCATTTTCTGAAGAGAAAGAGAACGCCAAAAGGAAATCCCACCACATCCAGCCACACCGACGTAAGTTACAAGCTCAAGATCAATTCCATCCTCATTTGTGGATGATAGTTTCCAGTGGTGTCCGACATCCTGTAGATAGGCCTACGAGGCGCAGAACAATGGCCAATTTCCATTGTAAGGGATGGCTAGTGACTGGTACCAAACTCAGCGGTACTGACTCGAGTACGAATGAGGGGTAAAGAAAAGTCGTACCCACGAACTTGGCACGACTACAGTAATTTAGCACAGACAGGAAGGAGAGCAATCTCCCCAATTTCCGGGGCTTTGTTTCCGCAAACCTCGGACAAGGTTGATAATCAAAGATGATGATACTAATAAATGATAGCCATTGATAGGAGCACCGCCCATGAAATCCGATAGTTGGGAAAGGGTTAGGGCAACGGCAGGGAGGGCGAAGTTTTTCGTTTTTGAACGAAACTTTCTTTGCCACAACCGACTAGCATGGGCGGCTGTGATGAACGAGTCATTGCGCTTGCTACTCAAGCTGTAGTCCAAAATCGACTCGGATGCGGTGGTCGCTGTTGCAGTGTCCCAATAAATGTGGCGCAAACCTACGCCCCGCGCCTTTAAACCTGGCACAGCAGAACGCTTCCTAGGAATCGCTCGAGACGCGCCTCCGTGGGCGATCACATCGGGCAAAGGCAACTAAGTAAGGGCCCCTCTCCTAACTTACCAGCGTTACCAACCAGTTGGTCGATCGATGCTATATTCGACTCGGAACATGCCAGTGGGAAGATTTGAGTTGGGGGGGGGGGGGGGGGGGATCATCATTGGCAGATTACGTTTGAATTTCGACAAGGTGATAATGGTAGTGGTGGTGGTGTGGTGACGGCGAGAGGAAAAAGGCCCCGGCGTTGCAATGCATGCTGTTATGTGGCAGTGGGCAATCGGGCAATCGCAACGCAAAACGTGTTTTTGCCTGCTTGCCACGTGTTGCTTGCCACGTGTGGCAGGCGTGGTGAAACATACAAAGAGTTTCGGGTTCGGGCGCCGCTCCGACTCGGTAATCTCGGAAGTGCACAGACAATGCACACTCCGTAGTTACAGTAATCCAGATTGCCACTTGGGACATGTTAACTTGAATACCATGTGAGACCGACTCGGAGACCGAGACCGAGACCGCCAACCCCCGCCTTTCCAAAACGTCAACCGAAGTCCAGAGTCCAGAGACCTGCCTGCACTCCCCTTAGATCCTTCCTTGGGATGTGCCATAGTATAGTTTCTCATCCCACGCATATCAACGCAGTGATCGCGGCGCCCGAATACAGTACGACTGCTCCGCGTACAGTATAATCTCCAAATGATGGTGGAGAACCCAACCCGATGTACAAGGAGTACTGCCCGCACGCTAAAGACCGCGCAATTCTGGATTGTGCCGATCTATGTGTTCAAAGCGCATCAATCGCCGCCATACGAAGCTGATCAAGAATTCATTCTCGCCTTGCGGCGGAGGTTTGTCGCTTGTATGATAGTCTACAATAACCCGAACTTCCCTTCGACTTCTTTACGCAGTGGACTACTTACTACTATATCTACGTCGACCCCACTCAACAAGATTCAAAAGCCACAACTTTGAGTGCCTCTTCGAAATCCGCGATGATATCCTTGATATTCTCAATCCCTACCGACACCTACATCAAACGTCACGCCGTCACTACGACTGATTCTCGAGCTATGGATAAATAGAGAACGACGAACCCGGATGAGATCAGGGGTTACCCCAGATGCCAACTGCTCCTCCTCGCTCAGCTGTTCGTGGGTCGTGGTCGCAGGATGGATCACGAGCGTCTTTGCATCGCCGACGTTCGCGAGGTTACTCGCCAACCTGAGCGAATCGACGACCTTGCTGCCCACTGCCGCATCCTCGCCACCCTTGACGCCAAAGCTCAACACACCGCAGAATGTGCCTTCCCTAAGCGTCTTAAGTGCCAACTGGTGCGAAGGGTGCGACTCAAGGCCCACGAAGGACACCCAGGCGACCTTTTCATGTTGCTCGAGGTATCGCGCGAGAGCGAGAGCGTTATCGGAGTGGCGCTGCGCGCGCAGTGATAGCGTCTCCAAACCTTGCAAAAGGAGGAACGCGCCAAAGGGGTTGAGGCAAGCGCCTATATCGCGCAGTATTTCTATACGTAGCTTCACAGCGTATGCGACCTTCCCGAACGTCTCTGAGAACTTGAGGCCGTGATAGCCTTCAGCAGGAGAGGTAAAGGAAGGGAATCGGCCAGAAGTCCAGTCGAATTTTCCTGAATGGAATGGAAGGTCATAAGTCAATTATGAACGTAGGCTGAGACGTCGTCTACTCACCTGAGTCGATGATTACCCCAGCGATCGTATTACCATGGCCACCGATCCATTTAGTCGCGCTGTGCACGACGATATCTGCGCCATGCTCGATGGGACGGATTAGATACCCTGACAATTGCATCCGTCAGGGAGAGCTCCAATCCTTGCGAGGACGAGTACGTACCGCCCATGCCAAATGTGTTGTCGACGATCAGCGGTACTTTGTGAGCGTGTGCAACCTGCAAACCACCTCAATATATGCACAGGTACGCTTACATACAGGTCGCATACCTTAGCTATCTCACTAATCGGACTGACATTGTACTTGGGGTTTCCAATGGTCTCCACGAATACAGCCTTGGTATTCTCATCGATAGCAGCGTCGAATTCTGAAGGGTCATCGGAGGTGACAAACTTGACCGCAATCCCGTATTTTTTGAGAAGTACTACATGACGCAAAACCGTCAGCTCTAGAGCACATGCGCGGATAGAAGAGGGGAATCTGATATAAGAAATCATTTTTGGATTAGCTACCTTTGAATTGTTGTATGTCTGAGTAATTCGGGTCAGCATAGGTTCGCAGGAAGGCACGCAGAGGATCGCTTACTCCACCATAGAGATAGGAGGTGGAGACGATGTTGTCACCTGCGCCTGCGATGTTACTGATGGCCATAAATTGCGCGCCTGGCCACTTGAGGCTGCCACGGCAGCTACGCCACATTCGAGTGCGGCAATGCGCTTTTCAAAGACGTCCTAGGAGCGAAATTTTCAATATACATACGGAAATCTGCCGCAGGCTAGACGGGCGGACGTACTACTGTCGGGTTCCCGATGCGAGAATAAATGTTTCCAAATGCACGAAGGCCAAACAGATCTGCGGCGTGCTGAAATGAACCCCGTGAGAAATCGCCATTTTTATGCCGTGATGGGTTGTAGATCATTACATACCGCGGAATCGTTGAAAACAAAGGAGGTAGATGAATAGATAGGTGGTGCACGGGCGTTTGTGGCGGGATCGACATCCTGCCCTGCGTGGAGTTGTAGTGTCTCGAATTCAGGAACTCTGAAAGCATGACGACGTATGATAAACGTAGGAAAAATTGGGATCGCTGTTGTCCATACCTGTAAAATTGCGAGGCCATCGTAAAGAAGAAAGAGTGACTTGATCCCAGGTTGGCCTACCGAACGACCCCTTTAGGCCCATCCATCGCACTCGGCTGCACTTGGCAAAAACGGAGCACGTCATTTTGCGTGATCCATCACGGATGCAGTACCCCCGCATAGTACTACTGACGGCATCGACATCACACAGAAGAATAAACGAGCATTAGGGGACGCGACAAGATCCTATGATGGGGTCTGTCCAGTTTCGGAAGCGTCAAGACTCCAGATACTGTAGTACTAGTGTGCAAGACGAGTACCTGTCATCGGTATTACGTCATTGGTTGGATATCTTCGGACAGCCGGCGGCATTTGCCGTTGATAGTATTTTAACATCACTGGCTGGCAGAGAAAGATGAAGTACGGTGCCATCGCGCACGCACAGAGAATGATACATCAGGTTCGCAGCTGATGGTTAGTCGGTTTTGTGCCCCTCACTTGAATTCCGCCATAAATTTCAATTGAATCCCAGCATGTTGCTATTGATAGATCCGCCGTATGCGCCGTTCGCTTATGACTCAATTTGCTGTGTTCGGAAATTATTGTTGTGTTGAATATTAACAACTGCAAGCGTTGGAGCACGATCGGTATCCAGACTCGACGGACTAAGCTTTTTACGGGAAACTTCATTCCAGCCACCCACAGATACTTGTACGCCGTTACCTCGAGTACCGTGATGATATATAGTATGGATATAATTCTACACGGGTAAAAATCAATATTTCTAGAACACTTTACATTCCTTCTGTCCCTTATCCCTGCCCCCAGGCGGGGTGTTCCACTTCGGGTCCGTCGGGTAGAGGCAACACCGTGGGAGACCTTGAATTCGTTAACCGCCCATATTTACGTCTTCACGTCTTTGTCTTCGACAATCAACTTGTAAGTTACGTCGGCAGTGGATGAAGGTGCCCCGTGGAGCCGGGCTTCCAGGCAATCCCGTACTCAGGCTCTTTCATAACACCAGCTCGCGGCCTGATTCACCCTTGACAGTGGGATATGTGGGCCAATTCATGGAAGCCTGAGAATCAACGCCGCAAAGATTGCAGAGATGCATTCCTGTGCGACGACTCTGGATCCGAGGCCGTCTTCGGATGTCAGGCTTCCGATCAGTCAACACCGCTAGCTCCAAAATCGTATCAAATTACATGCCTCACGTGGACCTGGGTCAGGTACATCCGGGCTCTTCGAGTTCCATTACACCTGTCTATGCAGCTTGTACAAAGTACCCGCTACTTATTGCGAGGCTGAGATGCAACCTCAGACGGACTCGGGCTTCCCTTCTCCCTCTCTTGCTCCTCCTGCAGTAGGTTCGTCATAGCACAATATGTCCACGTCCACGCCGCCCGAAGAATCCATGTCCCAAGTGCATGATCGTCATGATTCGTCAAATACCCCAACGGGCGCGACACAAACCGTGTTGTCTATCCTGGAGCAAGCCACCTCACGAGAGGGCCGACCCGACTCCACCCCCGTATCGACTGTGCTAGGCACCGCACAAAACATGCTTCATCGGATTACTTCGTCGTCGTCTTCTACCCCACATGCTCACGCTACTCCATCACCCGAGGCCTTATTAGGCACCGCCGCCTCCGCGGCACCGACTGTCCTGGGTGCTGCACAAAACGTGTTTTCCAAGCTGACCCATCATGCTACCCCGGCACCTCAAGCCCAAATACCTGGCTTAGATGTACCACGAGAACAACCGGTGGAGGCATCTTCACCCACGGAAGGGCTACAACGCGCGGCCGACTTAACTGCCCAAGGTCAGGCTCCTAGATCGGTCTCGTCCCGTGGCGGCGGCAGTGGCGAGGAACGTGCAGATACACCACCACGTGGGGTTGCGCATGTCACGCGATCGTATCCGGCACTACCTGATGCTACGCACCCACCACGCCCCATACGCGTATCCCGCGTCCATCGCCGTCCGACTGGTACCTACGCCGACAGCGAAATGGCATGGCATGCGCCTGATGACAGAGATACTGTACGTTTTTTTCCCCGGTGATGAGTTTACTGCCGTCATGGGCGACTGATTGTCCTGCCTGGGTTTTCTTCTCAGCACCGCGAAAGAAGTGTTGGACAGCGCGTAGACCCAACCATCTCCGCGGCGAGAGCAGAGTTTTTCAAGGCCACACATAAAGGTGAGTAGTAAGACACGCGCAGGAGGTACTTTTTTATTAACACTCGTGCACATGTTACACAGCACAACTGACAGGCTGGGCGCAAAACATTGCCATTGCCCTACAAGTCCTAATCGGTGCGCTTACCACCGCTCTTGGTGCAGCACTAAGCGGTAAAAAGGTACGTGATATATAAAACTTTATTTATTCCATAGTTCGCCTTAACACCGATGCTAGACGTCGTCTGTTGCGATCTCAATGCTCGGCGGTGCATCGACACTTGTAGCATCGTATCTAGCGCGCACGAAGGGCACGAATGAGCCAGAAGCTTCGAAGTACCGCGCCCGGGCACTTGATCATTTTCTGCGTGAGATAGAGGCGTTCGACCTAGATCACGGACACGAGATGGGGAACAAATGGGATGACAAGATCAGTGGTTTCCGCCTTGGCTTAGAAAGGATACTCGGGAACCACCCCGGAAGCGTCACGGTCAATGCGGAGGGCACCAACCCTACCGGAGAAAAGTGGGGAGCATCTGTGGATCCCAACGTAGGACTTAATGGAAATGGGAATGGGTAAGTGTAACGCCTGTCATCCGGTGTCGAAAATTTACTAAGAAGCACCAACTTGTGACAGGAAATACCCTATGAATACCAAGACAGGTTTCATGACTGTATAGCGTTACGACCTCTAATTGTTGTCTGTGTGTTTTCGCCCGATTCCCGTGCAATAGTATTGTTTTGTTCGTAATGTCATGTATACCACATTGTTATGACTTACTCCCCTCACATTATACGTTATCTGAATGTCCTTGCCACGAATTAAACCTTTTTACATATGATTGACGCGAACCTTCTGCTCAGTTCCATATGACAGGGGAAGACTTTGCTTATGAAACACAAAATACAATGACCGATTCAGATATGAGTCCAAGTTGGGCGCCAGAACCTGTTGACACTACCCTTCTGAGCAACAGGAGTTCTCTCTGTTCCGTATAATTTATGCCAGAAGCATCTCACCTCTGTAGGTACGCGAGTAGTAGCCGAGTACGGTGCTTCTTTTAATTAGGCGTTGCCTTAGCCAGCGCGTTGGGCCGTGACAAACCTCAACTCCGATCAAGTAAACCTGCAATCCTCAGCATCATTCATATGCGCCCCTCGCATAGGAATCACTGGCTGGATCTGACAATTACGCTGCGGAGTCTCCACTTGCCCTGCAACCCCGTTTTAAAGTGGACCCGGCGGCGTTGCTAAAATGGAAATACTGTCACGGTACCCTAAGCTGAGAGCTGCAAGAGGTTCATTAGGGCCATCAGGGATCCGCAAACCTCTAAGAAGCTTCGGTCCTAAATAAGAGCGCTAAAGCAATAAGAGAGCTATAAGACGCTCTAAGCTCTAAGAGCGTTTGGGATTTCCTGAGTAATCGTAATCATGACATCAGAAAAATGGAGGATGAGGATCTTTTGTCCAGAAAATCTCCCACCGAGTCCCACGCAACCACGCTCATTGAACTCATTATCAGCCGCCTATACGGAGGAAAGATGTCAGGACATGGTATTACACACATACCCTCGATCATATCCACGAGGCTATGAGTAGTATTTCATTAGATCATGATGATTACGACGCGTTATACAGTAGGTTGAGGATGAGGATCTGATCTTACAACCGGTACCGGTAACACTCCGGTAACTCCTGTCAATCAACTCCGCAACTTGCCGAGAACTCGAATTTTCTGCGAGTCGTGGCTGTCATCCTGAATCAGAGTGTTGTCAATGGAGTCTTCTTCTAGTACACACTTCGGCTTTCTGTTTTCCCTTCTTCCAGAATGAGGACAAAACAGAAACATTTTGTCCGGACTCGAATTTCTGAACCAATCCCATCCCAGAGTATCGTCGACTTTATGGCAGTTTATGCCCACCTTTCAAAGTACCGGGTGGCGTTGTCCCGCGTCATGCATCGACGGACGGTTCGATACATCCCGCCAACTCGTATCGTACTGTACCGCCGTTCGCGGTACAGCACATGACCGGCGCCGTTCACCTGTGTCACCTCTAAATTGACCTGGGACGGCGCTACAGATTGACTTTTGCAGTTTATTAGCCTTCTTCGGAACTGTGGCGGAACTGCCACGGCCCTTGCGGCGTTTCCACCTGTTCTGCGCCGCTCTATGACGTTGGGCGAGGCGGGGCTTTACAGTATATCGTAAGTTAGATGCCCTCTCGTCACCTGAATAGTGATTTGTAAGCCCCAGCGGCCAGCGGACGAATTATGTGGGACACCTAACCCGCTAGGAAACTGCTGGCAAAGATATGGTGCGCATGATTCCAATCAGCTCAGGTATTTTTTCAAGTCTCGGGTATAGAGACATACAGTATACCATCTATCCATCACGGCCTTCCTGCCCGGCCTCTTCCATGGCGTCATTATGTCTCCAAAGATCGCGTGTGGTGCTAGCTACTGCTACCGAAAATCCGACGCTACTTTCGAGAGTGTTCCGCCCGGGGGTTTTCTCCAGTTTCTTATGTATCATCGGCCACTCGCGGATACAGTAGTGATTTAGTCCTGTATCCCACCGTTTCCCATTTGGGCTTTCGCGAACTCAAATTCGGTAAGGACTCGGAAACGGAAGTTGGCCCTACTGCATCCGCCTAATATCTGATGAAACGCCATGTTTTCCCGTGCATCCTCTACCTCGAGCGACGCTTGCGGTATTCATTGTCATATCCCTCCGGTATTGTGCGTACGAAATTGCGGAATTGCCTTACCTCGGGCGAATCTAATGTTAACAGGAAGTAAGTACAGATGACTTCCGAGGCGAAGCGACAAGCAAAGGTGTGGCGGCACTAGTGCTGTGCCCGGCGCGTTGACGCAGCGCGACCAGGTCACACGAGAACAGAAGTTTATCAACGCGTCCCTTCTTTTCATCTGAGCACGCGAGTACTCCAGATCAAAGCTAGTCACTGTAAAAAGCAAAACGTTGATGAAGATCGCGCAGCCTGGCACTCACTGTACTTGAGCACTGGCCTGCTATCGCCCATCTTCGACCTGGGCCAGCGGCATCGTTTACAGAAAGAGCTTGAAGCTACAAAAGTCTGCTGATCAATAAATGCGTAAACAATAAAGAACCACATCTTAGCAGCATCAAGTTGTGTTCGCGCAACGTGGCCTAACGACACGATAGGAAAAGGCTCGAAACCATCTATCAATTACTAAGTTAGTACTAAACACCGAGCGGGGATTCCTCAGGTAGACTCAAGGGCTGTAGGTCCAAGTTGTGTGAAGTATTGCATTAGGTGATTTATCGGTTGATGGCTAAGGGGAACAAAGAGAGGAAGCCATTTTTAGACGAGCTGCGTCATTATCCCTACTATAGCACAGGGCTGCAATGCACCAAGTGGCGGGCGGCCCGAGAAATGGCATTTCTCTCCGGGTAGTGTAGCATGTTATCACTTCTCCCACCGAGTCGGTCATACCAAAATGGTCCTGAAATGACGATGAGTCTCAATGGTACTGGTTTTGAAGTTACGTAGAGCACGTTAATGTGGTGGGCACTTGCGATGGTGACCTTCCCTGAAGTGCAGCGCCGAGCGCAAGCCGAATTCGATGCTATGGTCGGTCGTGCTCATCTTCCTACATTCGCAGATAATCCATGTCTTCCTTACTTAAACGGAATGGTCAAAGAGGTTCTCTGCTGGCGACCCGCCGCCGGGCGAGGAACACCTCACAAGGCGGTACTACTGTAGTAGTAAAACATGACGGGTGCGAGGGCATGTTCATTCCAAAAGCGAGAGGCATCTTGATATCAAGGGCGAAATCTTACCTGGCTCGAATCGGGAGGGCCATGTGAGGTATGGATTTGGCGTATTGGTGTCGGCCAACACTTGGCTAAAGAATCGCTTTTCATAAACACTGCGAGGATCTTATGAACAGATGAGAACGGAAAGGAACCGCCTCGGATCCAAACGCGTTCGTGGGTAGTAACTACTGTAAACGAACGCTATCGTATATAGTGAGGCCCCTTCGACTCTGGACTCCGCTCGGCACTCTCCGATCACATGCCAAAGGGAATATTCGAGGACTATGAGTGCATCTGCGTGTTGACCCACTTGCAGACGCTCAAACTGTCACGATATCTCCTCCAGTACATACTCAACTCTCTTACATAGCTAGTAGAATGGCCACTCAACGAGATGTGGAATTTAATCAAATTTTCCTGAATGCGTGCGTACTATTAGGTGTCTACCTGATCCACGACTGTTCTAATAGTGACACATTACTCTAGACCAAGTCCCTCGGCATCGCAAAGCGCTGGACGAGGGTTCGTCAATCTCTTCTTTGTGTGGTGATATACGTCAAGAGCCATCCTGGAACAGCAATCAAATTACCGAATCCCACGGAAGACTATCCCGTGAGCAACGCATTGAGGTGATAGGTTCGTGCTTATTAATAAATCCCCATCCATCGATTTCTCAATAGTTTTTAATCTTTTGCTTAGTCCTTCGAGCTGTTAATGTCCCAAGTATCAAGAAATATCCTTTCCTCAAGAGGAAGCTCTTCGTCACTGTATCCAACTCAGAGACAATGGCAAAGACTGCAGAGGTTCGGGTTGAGGGACAGATGGCGAACTGGAACCAGAACCTGGAACCATTGTAGGTCTTCCCCTTTTCCCTACAATCTTATGGGTTAAATGTTCTATTCAGCCTTGTACAACCGTCTTCGAATCTCACACTTTGTCTTTATGCGAAGCGGTCTACACATCCGGACATCCTAATAGGCACCCATGAGATGCCGATACCCCCCTCTCAAAGTGGTTCGTTCTGTTGAGGATTCCCTCTCGTTCAATCAATTGAACATCTTACATGCAGATATCCCTTGTGTCCTCAAGAATGACGTTGGGGAAGCTGCACGGTCAACACAGCCGGTCACACTTTACGTAACAGTCAACATCACACCTCTGAACCTGTACAACGGCAACGGCCCTCCAAATATACCAACCAAAGATGGCTATTCTCCCGCCAAAAAAGCTATACCGGGACGCGTTCAATTCCCAGCCCTCGAACATCTGTTATCCCTGCCGCATCACCAAACCGTCGAAACTGGCAATACTATGCCACAGAGTACGGAAGAGATGTCGCCTACTAGTACCAATAATACTCGTCTTGCTCTCCATCTGGCCGATGAATCCATGAAGCGACTTGTCCCAATTGACCGATCGAATACGTGGGAAAGGGCCGTCGGGAGGATCAAGTGGGTGATGGATACGTTGGGCCCAATTGCGGAAGTGAGCGTAATTTTCTTCTGATGTCCTTGACTAAGCTAACTTACACACTCAGCTTTCCCCATTTGCAAAGATGGCACACGGTTTACTTTTAGCAATCCCCAAGGCACGTCCTTTGTGACATTTTCCGAACGAGATGCTCATGATATGTTTGACTGGGTCGTAGACGCTCCTGGAACAGTATGAACGCGACAACAATATCCAAACCCTGCTCCGAGCCATGCATGACGCGTTTGATTTTGCACATCAGGAGGATACTTTGAAATCCATCAAGCCGCAATCCGAACAGGCGCGAATCCTAACTCTCATGCTGCAGGATGTTTGCGGTTGCTGCGACTTTATCCAATCGTATGCAAAGGACTCACAATTCTGTATGTCGTCTTGATCTGCTTCATTGGCTTTTGTAAACATGGTATTTTCAGGGAAGCGTACATTAAAGAATATAGGCGGCGGACCGGAGGAAAAAGTCAACGAGTTGTCCGATGTCCTTGTCAAACGCCGAAAGGCCTTTTTGGACCAGGCTGCCATCTCTACGGAGATTACTGTTTTCCAAATTCTGGACGACGTGGCAAAAATATCGACTCAAGTTTCAGACGCCGGTAGGTATTCTTCGATTGTTTCTGGGATACCGATCCGATAATTGTCATAGAACTCGATGCAAAAATCAGAGAAATCCCATACGGATTCAACTCACGATTTAGTCCCGACAAGGGCTGTCTTATGGGAACACGCATGGCATTCCTGGACTTCATTATCAATTGGGTGAACAACCCTGCCTCGGAACGTGGTCTTGTTCTTTTTGGACAAGCAGGCACGGGAAAGTCATCAATCGCGCATGAGATCGCACGACTGTTCGACAAGATGCACCGCCTTACGTCATCGTTTATCTTTTTTCGGAGGGAACAATCCGTTCGGGAGGCTTATCACCTCTTTACGACTCTTGCTCGCGATCTCGCGGACCGCTATCCTTCGTTTAAAATCGCCCTCGGAAAGGTCGTAAAGGACAACACCGCTCTTCGAGTCGGCACTCGTGACCATCATACCCTGTTCGAGTCTCTCATTCTGGAACCACTTAAGGATCTGCACATCATCGGTCCTATTCTTGTCGTAATCGATGCTCTCGACGAGAGTGGGGACACAACCAGTAGAATTGGTTTACATGCATTTCTCGCTAGAAATCTGATCAGACTCCCATCGAACTTCCGCGTGGTCATCACCTCGAGACCAGAGCACCCCATTGTGTCTGCGTTCGTTGAAGCGCAATCAGTCAAGATCAAATATATGGATGATACAGAGCTGGCTGCTGAGACGCATGAGGACATTCTCGCCTTTTTCCAGCAGAGACTCCCTTCGAACGAATTCGGACATTACATCGAAGCGCTGTCAGTAAAGGCAGAGGGATTGTTTCAGTGGGCAGCAGTTGCCAGTCAACTTATCCTAGATCCTCCCGCGCGCTTTGGTTATAGTAACGAAAAGTGTATCAAGCATCTTTTGGGGCCCGGTACAAATCGCCATGGACAAGACCTGTTGGATGGGTTATACAAAGAAGTCCTGGAAGGGTACTTCATAGGCCAAGAAGCACATGATCTCTTCCGCTCCGTTGTTGGACAACTGATTACTTCAATCGAACCCCTCACTATCCGCTCACTCATTTCTCTGCGACAACACACCTCATATGACAAGGACAGCGATGCCGCCGTTACTGGAATACTCAGTCGCCTCGGCTCATTATTAAGTAATGTCAATTCATCCGACAAAAACCTTCCCATTATTCCTCTCCATACATCATTCCGTGACTTTGTCACAAATAAAGACAAGAGCGGCGATTTTTATCTCGATATTCGTGATGCCCACCATGAACTAGCCCATTCCTGTCTCAATCTACTACTCGATCCCCTCGGTGGCCTCAAATTCAACATCTGCGAACTCGAAACATCGTATCTCGCCAACGATGATGTCGAAGACCTTAACACCCGTGTTAATCAACACATTCCACCTGCTCTGTTATTTGCCTGTCGTTTCTGGGCCGATCATTTGAAACACACTGCTTTCAAGATGGATCTGCTTCGAAAAGTTGAAACTTTCTTCAAAGAGAAATTTCTGTTTTGGCTGGAGGTCCTTAGCTTGACCAGAAACATCGGTCTTGCTCCACCAGCGTTCGCATATATGAATATATGGTTGGCGTCTGGTGAGAGTGTGAGTATAACTGCTAGTCCGATGAGAAATGCCGATAACTAATTGCTATGTTCACAATAGGATTACCGCCGAGAGCTTGAGGAATTCAGGTCATTCGTCAATGACGCCACTGTATTTGTACGACACTTTGGGATGGCCGTTGCAAAAAGTGCCCCACATATCTATCTCTCCGCTCTACCATTTGCGCCGACTTGTTCTCTTGTCTCCACGCATTATTCCGCCTCATTTTCTCGAATCCTACACATGGAGCGTGGACAATTGTCTCATTGGCCATCATCAGAGATGGTGATTTCAGGTTTTGGGACAGATGAATTCCTATCCGTTGCATTCTCGCCAGATGGCCAACACATCGTCTCAGGTTCTTTCCAGAGAAAAATTCGTCTGTGGAATGCCGTGACGGGAGAGACAGCGGGAGGCCCTTTCGCTGGGCACACAGGTGCGGTCAAGTCTGTGGCATTCTCACCAGATAGCCAGTACATCGTCTCAGGTTCACGCGATGGAACAATTCGTCTGTGGAATGCCATGACAGGAGAGACAGCAGCAGGCCCTTTCACTGGATCCACAGGATGGTTCAACACTGTGAACTCTGCGGCATTCTCGCCAGATGGCCAGTACATCATCTCAGGTTCAGAGAATGGAACAATTCGTCTGTGGAATGCCATGACGGGAGAGACAGTGGCAGGCCCTTTCACCGGACACGCAAGTTCGGTGAAGTCTGTGGCATTCTCGCCAGATGGCCAGCACATCGCCTCAGGTTCAGGCGATCGGACAATTCGAGTGTGGAATTTCATGACAGGGGAGACAGCGGCAAGTCCTTTCGCTGGACACACAAAACCTGTCAATTCTGTAGTATTCTCACCAGATGGCCAGCGCATCGCCTCAGGTTCTTCTGATGGAACAATTCGAGTGTGGAATGCCATGACCGGAGAGATAGTGGCCGGCCCTTTCACTGGACACACAAGTTCGGTTGAGTCTGTGGCATTCTCGCCAGATGGCCAGCACATCGCCTCAGGTTCAGAGGATCGAACAATTCGTGTGTGGGATGCCATGACGGCGAGATAGCGGCAGGCCCTTTCCTGGACACACAGATTTTGTTACGTCTGTGGCATTCTCGCCAGATGGCCAGCACATCATCTCAAGTTCAGAGGATGGAACAATTCGAGTGTGGAATTCCATGGCGGGAGTGACAGCGGCAGGCCCTCTCACTGGACACACAAATTCAGTCAACGCTGTGGTATTCTCGCCAGATGGCCAGCACATCGCCTCAGGTTCTTCTGATGGATCAATTCGGGTGTGGAATGCCATGACAGGAGTGACAGCGGCAGGCCCTTTCACTGGACACACAGTTTGGATCGACTCTGTCGCATTCTCGCCAGACGGGCAGCACATCGTCTCAGGTTCAGAGGATGGAATAATTCGAGTGTGGAATGCCATGACGGGAGAGACAACGGCAGGCCCTTTCACTGGACACATAGATTGGGTCAACTCTGTGGCATACTCACCAGATGGCCAGTACATTGTCTCAAGTTCAGACGATGGAACAGTTCGTGTGTGGAATTCCATGACAGGGGAGACAGCGACAAGTTCTTTCACTGGACACACAAAACCTGTCAATTCTGTAGTATTCTCACCAGATGGCCAGCACATTGCCTCAGGTTCTTCTGATGGAACAATTCGGGTGTGGAATGCCATGACGGGAGAGGCAGCGGCAGGCCCTTTCACTGGACACACAGTTTGGATCAACTCTGTCGCATTCTCGCCAGATGGGCAGTACATCGTCTCAGGTTCTTCTGATGGAGCAATTCGAGTGTGGAATGCTATGACCGGAGTGATAGTGGCTGGCCCTTTCACTGGACACACAAGTTCGGTGGGGTCTGTGGCAATCTCATCAGATGGCCAACACATTGTCTCAGGTTCAGCGGATCAAACAATTCGTGTGTGGAATGCCATGACGGGAGAGACAGTGGCAGGCCCTTTCGCCGGACACACATCTTCGATCAACTCTGTGGCATTCTCGCCAGATGGGCAGCGCATCGTCTCATGTTCTTCCGATTGGACAATTCGAGTGTCAGATGTTACAGTAGGGAAAACGGAAACCACAGATGATGTTGACTTTACTGATAACTCCATGATCAATGATGAGGGATGGATATGTGGTAGTAAAGATGAACTCTTAATGTGGATCCCAGTTGTACAGAGGGAATATCTTCACCGTCCAAGTACTATTTGGATTTCTGGCGAACGTGGGACCATTCTTAATCTTTCTAATTTCGTGCATGGACGCAGTTGGGCTACCTGTTTTAATACCTAGATACTAGTACTACAATTATCTACGGTTTTTATCGTATGATAGATCATCCTAAGGCGTCTTATGGAACTATATGGCAGTACTGTATCCGCGCTGTTTAAGCAATTCAGTGAACTTGGCATTCAAGACTTACACTAAAGACTTCAAGGACACAATTATAGCCCAATGTTGTCTTTCCGTGAAATGACTCAGATCGTTTCCTAGAAGCCAATGTCCTAGGGGAAAAAGGTATTCGTGGGGCGGACCCTGGCGAGCGTACCTGTTGGAGTACAGCTACAGCTAAAATGAGCCGCGTTCCTGAGAAACATGCGAGAAGTCACGAGCATTCAGGCCACGACAAAGCATTGGTTCGACTTCCCCTGAGATCCTGGCGAGACCGGTGCGGTGGTGCCATGAGCGGTCAGTATGTGCGAGAATACTGGATGTGAATTCCGTCATCACGATAGACCGCCCATCCTTCCTAATGTCATCGAGTAGCCCGGGCCTAGCTTGGTATCGCGGGGAAGCAGGGTCATTCTCGCTGACGGTCTGTGCAAACACTTCCACCGCGGCAGCCTCCGCGCTCCTGGCCAGGTCCTTTCTCTCCTCGACATACGAGAGTAGATCCAGAAGCGTGTGCTCTCTGACAGAGACTGTTCAAGTTCTCACCGCCGCTGCTACTTTAGGGTGGTGGTTGCGGGACAGACGTTGGTGAATGATCTTGTGACGATATTTTTCTCTTAGCAGTTTTCTAGCCCCAGCTCACTCGCTTCCTCGCGCATTTTGCCGTCCCGGGGAGCTCCGAACAGCACGTTCGCTGACAATAGCCCACAAGTTTGAGCTCTCTCCGTGGAAGTGGCGCCACAAGAATTTGACTACAAGAATTTGCCCCCTACAAATGCCTCAGCATCAGAGAAGGCCGCGACAGCAAAGCACAGGGAGATTACGGGAAGATTAGAGAGATACTTGAAGATGAGTGAGGATATTGGGATAATACTATCGCAAATCATAATGGGGAAATATTCCTCCGAGTCTGACCACGTCACCGCGAGTGCGGCGAGTCCGCCCGCGTTGGAACTTGTTCCGACCATCGGATCGAAATATCAGGACTCAGACTCGAAAATGAGCCGTTCTCCACACTACGAGCATAACATATTGGTAAGTATTGTACTGTATATATCATGTACTGTACTGTACACGTCATGCACGGTCAACGCGTGTGTAACCTTGCCAATGCCGCATTGCCCGCAAAGCAAAATTTAAGTGACCCTGATTTATGTCGTTGAGAAGGCTGTTTGCGTTGAAAAACCATCGATTCATTCCTCGGAGAAAGAAGTAATAGGGAGTTGGGAGGTGAAGGGCGATGAATGAAGCTAATAGTGGGCGATGGACAAAGAGCCAAAGACCGAGAGGACGCGATGGTTGCAGCGACGGTCCCGGGCCGAGTCTCCCGCTTGCAGCCGACAAACACAAGGACAAACATCAGTACTGCCCAATGTTACCATTACAGTAAGTTACTATTCTGTTTACTGTAACTTGCACTCATCTATTTTCATCTCTGACCGAAATGGATATATTTTTAGAAGCAAAAAAACGTGTTTTGAGAATGGGTAGCCTACAGCGGACCAGTGGTATCCGAGTACATACAATCTTTGAGTATTACAACCAAATCGGAGAAACGCCTAAGGACTATGGCTCTATAGTCATCGTCCGGTTCCGAAACGTACAACTTCTTTTCAGTTAAGACAGCTGAATCACGTCCACATAGATAAGTTTCAACTTCGGATGTCGTCCCGTAGCAACCAGCTAACCACTTGTTATATTGACCCAACTCCACGTTTACATGATGACCACTTCTAACAGCAGTGAATTTCGCGCGGCCCACTTCAAAAAAATAAAACCGGTTATCGTCATCGCTGGTACCTTCCGTGGCCTCTGGAACGGGTGGAATAGAACCTACGACGTCCACAAGACGGATGTCCTGGACCCAGGGAGAGCGGGCCAAGTCGGCCGCAGCTGAGAATGCCTGTGGAGATATAGAGGCAAGATTGACCAAGTCTCCAGGCGACGTAATAAAATCTCCAATTCTTGTCCAAACTTCGACGGGGACTTTTGCTGTCATAGAACTGGCAACAAACGACCCCTCATGTGTGATGCGTGGGAGATTGTATGTGTCAGAGATGGGGGTGAGGAACTCTACCCCACTAGCTTGGCACCCCAACCTTGACAGCGCTTCTATACCCGGCGTAGACATAGAAGGAAGGCAGGAATTGCAATGCCGGTGTATGGGCGAATGATGTACCTTCCACATCGTTGTCCACGCGAATGACGGCACAATGGAAGATTGAACACGCAATCCCATAAATGGTCCCGACTTTGCCGTCCTGCGTTGCACCGATATGACGGACCAAATCGCCGATAGAAGCCTGAAGATTATCCTTGTCATCCAGATGGGTGGTGATGTGCAAACACATATCTTTGCGTATCCATATGAAATCTTGAGACGGGTGATGGGAAATAAACGGCAGTGAGGGAATCAGTGGTCCGACCGCGAAATTGACAAGCGATAATGCCAGCCTGAGCATACTTTTTGGAATATGCTCGCGGTCGGGGACACTTTCCAGGATGCGAAGTTGATGACCAATTCTGTATTCGAGCATGCATCCTATCACCAGAAGCTCCACGAATGCCGTGCGAGCACGTTCAATCGATGACATGCGTGGTACGCTCAGTAGATCATGCATGGTACTTGTGGACGACCGATTGTGACAGGAATTGTAAGTGGCTAATGACTCTGAGGATGGTGGTGGTGGTGGGGCACGCCAGTCATAACGAAACTGGGCGGGTGTGTGTTCATGGAATGCCGTGTGGCCGAAATGATCGTACGAGATGGATTTTAGGAATATTTCGTTGGGTGGCATGTTGTCCAAACGAAACATGGGTCGAGCGTTGACGTGAAAAATGAGATTATCAAAGTCGATTTCGTAGATCCATTCGATGGAGTCGGTGTTGACCGGCTGCATGACTGTCACGTAGTCATTCGTACCAGAGTGCTTCATCCCCTCGTATTGTGCGTCCAGATCTTCTTGAATCGCCCTGACCTACTGTTCGAACTCCTCTTTCGACACATTACGGGGGATTCGGCGGAGGACTTTTAGGCCGAGATGATCAGGATGGGTGTCGCAGTGGTCGTAATAGACAAAGTAGCGGCCTTTGTGGCGATACACTTCGTATCCGCAAGAGTCCATGAGGAAGGAAACCGAAGGAGGTTGATAACGGCCGGGCCCAGGTATGACTCGCTGGTATCCTGATGAAAGGCTGAAAGAGACTCGCGTGATACACGATCTTTGATCATTCACGTGACACATCAGTGATAATATTAGACAGTCATGCAGTCATGGTATGAAACGAGCAAGGGTAATAATAAGATCTTAGCAACACTAAGGTATCAATCATACGCCCAATATAAAAGAAATGCAGCAAGAAATGCAGCTCGCATATGACGCCGCAACCCTCCTGCATCGTCGTCAAGGTACGGCATTCGGGTGAGCCTGCGCTTGTACGAGATAAAGCATATGCATCGCCTTGCTATTCAATACTTCCCTGAGGGATAACCCTCCACGCCGAACGCCTGCCCTAAGTTCTTACCCGTAGCCGCGGGCGAGCGCCTCCCAGTAAGACGTCTTGCGAAATAGGTCAACTCTGAGCCAATTTCGACAGCAAAGTCCCCTGTAGTCCCCAGGTATGTCAGAACGAAAAAATAGTATGGGTTAGACGGCGTACATAAGTTGATTGAGTCCCAGAGTGGTCGCCAGATGCTTGTGTGGCGTTCGCCTGGTTTCACCCGATACGTGTTCCAACTGAAAGACCACATCATGAAGAGCGAGAAAAAGATCATCTGTATACTCGTCAGCCAGGAAGCACGAGCCGGGGATGGAAAGAAACCCATGCCTCGATGCAAACGGTCAACGCATTTAGTCCATCAGCAACGTTAGTAGCAGTCCAGAACTGAGTCCCGTGAATGACGCGGCCTTTCAGCGCGTTAAACTTCACCAGCACCAGCGCAAGAACTAAGTAAGAGAAGGGTGGTACGAAAAATGTAACACTTACGACAAACGACTGGTAAAATGTGAACACTACGATGAGTTTGATTGATAGAAACTTGGCAAGAGGGCGGTTTCCGGCGAGTTCTTCCTTCGTCAGACCATAGAACAAGATCAAACCATATAGCGCAATGCTGCAAAAACATCAACATAAAGAAGGCACAGAGTATTCAGACCAACGTACCTGATACAGACAAAATCTACCGAGTCTAGATATACCTCTGCATGGTGGACGCTATAGGGCCCAGACGCGCATAATACATTGTAATGTTGACAGATGATTCCCGCGATGGTGATGGCTGTTCAATATACATCAGATAAGCGTAGATCAGACCGAGGGATAAGCTCGTACCGGGCCGGATCAAAACATATTGCATGACAGACCACTACAGATTGCAAAGGCTCGAAAAGGAAACCAACATGGTTCGAGTTCGGAAACTCACTTTCAGCGCATACATAAAGTACACCTAGGAGAGGATGAGCGACGTAAAAGTACAGATTAACCCAAGGCGTACTTTCGAAGGGCGATATCGCCAACAGCAAAACTAGACACGTCTCGTTAAGAAATGGCAAGACGGGCGCTTGATGACCCTTACCGGGATGGGAAGAGGTTGTTTGTCTTTCCGGGCAAGGGCAGCCCGAGCAGAATGCCCTGTGGCAGACGAAGCGACGTATTCGACGAGTAGTAGGCTGTAGCTATGTTAGCCGGCGTTTGGTGCGGGTGTGAGTTAAGGGAAACCTACAGGAAAGCGCTTAGGGTAATAGCCTTGTGTACTGTAGTCTTGAGTCTCCTACATCTCCGAAAACGACTCGACAGCACGCACCTCGTACACTATCCGAAGAGATTGAGACACGAAAAACTGAAGAAAAACAAGGGTGTTAACTCACCGGTTTCGGCAAGAGAGTAGTAGGTATAGCTTCGGAAGTACCGGAAGGAGAAAAAGGAAATAAGAGCATATACAGGTGGCATATACAGTATTCGGATTCTGTAAACCCCGCGAAGAGACATATCAGATAGTTGCAGGAAGGACGAGGGTCTGGAATGTACATCTGTCGTTGTTCTGCACGCTTGGTATAGTTGCTACCGTACGTATGACTCGGAGGCATCGGATGTAGTGAGGCCATAGCGTACCGACAGTGTTGAAGAACGGATATCGCAGAGATCACCACAGTCTAAAAGTGATGCAAGGGAGATGAAGCGATGACTTGCAAGGAGATAAACACGCACCACAGCAGTACACGCTCCGCAACCGTCCAACCAACACGATGGGCATCCCAGTGTATGCTTCCATTGGACCAGAAATGAGACTGGTCAACGGCCTGGGTATTGTCGGAAGGGCAACTCATTTCCGTGATGCGGTAGAGACCGCAGGGCGTAAGTAGGTGTGAAGAAGGGAACAGGACTTGGGGCAGACTCGCGCCAGACTTGAGGGCAGCCGACGCTTGATGGTACCTTTTTAATCCATATGGGGCAACTACCTGCTGTCTCCGCTCACCGCCCACATGATACGTTGATGACTCCATTCTGCATATGAACCTTGGAAATTTGCAATGTATTCTTCATTCCAGCATTTTACGACAAAACGAAAATGAACTATCAACAACCGGTAAGCCATACAATTCGCTTCCAGAAACGTATCGTACAAATACTCCCGATCGGAAACCTCGTACAGATCATTTCAAAGGTACGCACTGCTTACACCTTTTCCATCATCAGATCCCTCGTGGAAACCATCGCGATCCCAATGGCCAAGACCTTTGCCCGATTCGTACGCCCAGCCTAGACGATCGAGCATCAAGCTTGCGGCGCGGACAAAGAGCGTCCCATCGAGCACCTCACGACCCTCCAGTCCGTCCTTACCACCACCTGCGTAATAGCCGGCAGGACGGCCACCCCAACGTGCTGCGAACGTGGAGAACGAGCGCACAGCCTTGCATAGGTGTTCATCCGGATGCGCAATAGCATTCGCGATGATGCGTTGCCATGGACCGCCTTCTGCACTGAGGGGCTTACGCGCTGCATCGGGTGGCACGGGCACTGCTGGTGGCGCGGTGAGTCGATCATTTGTGGCATCGTAGAAACCTTCGATCGGGACTGCGGCGTTTCCCCTCGAGACATACCACCCTGCGCACGTGGCGAGGTATGCCTTGAGAAGCGTCAGGCGGCTCGAAAGCGGCACAGGAGGATTGGGTGCTTGTTCAGAGCGAAGGACGACGGTGAGCAAGAAAATTGCGGACGTTACAAGATGAGCGCTGTTGAGGCGGGTTAATATAGAAATGGCATATAGGAATAAGAGGACGCACATGAAGAAGTCCGCGTTGAATGTACGGCCAGTGTGGCCACGAGCATGCCAACCTCCCACTCCAAACCAAATGGCATTGCCCCACACGACTTCCTCTACCATTCCTTCCAGTCTCTTCTCAACATCTGCATCTCCGTGCGTATCCTCCAACCATTCGTCTGCCCATTCGTTCACCAATTTAGTCAATGTGTCTCCCTCTTTTGCCACAACAGCAGCGTATTTGTCTTCCTCTAACGAATGGCCGAGTGAGGCCTCCGTGAATTTCGGGTGATCACGAATTCGACGAAGAAACGCGAAATTCGGCCGCTTCTCTCCCAGACTCACAGGCGTAGCCAGCGAAGTTGAGAGCGTAGACATCAGACCGGCCAGGATACCAGGCCCTGTAGGTTTGGCAAAGAACAAAGGTGACACCAGCTCAGTCTGTTCCGCTTTGTGGACGGCGGTACATGCAAGACCTAATATCCTCTAAAATTGGATCGAAGATGTTAGGGCCAAAAAACGACGAACCTTCTGCAACTTGGCCTGGTAGGCCGAATTCAAAGCCATAGATAAGGTGGATGAAAGGGTGTAAGAGTCCCGCCATGAGCCTGTTAAGCATCTCCGGATGCTTTTTCCCTTCATCAGCCGCATTTTTGATGTCGTTTACATCGTTGGCCGCAAGATCAGGGTCGAAGTTCGACGAAGACGACAGTACAAACCGTTCGAAGGCTTCATTCGGCGTATGATCACGGAGATATTCAGAAAAGTAGTCTAGGTACGCGTCATAGTACCGAGCATCACCAAGATGTTCTACAAAGTTCTTGTCCGTAATAGGCTCAGGACTATCAAATGCAGGCTTGAGGTAGTCGTGGCGCTCATAGGCATCCGCTATGATGTCTGGTGATGCGCCTAGACCATAGGTCGCTAGAACATGGTGCGCGGCATGACTTCACAAGAGTATTTTTATGAGGCCAGGATCATGGACATTACGGAATCGCCACATACTTATGATAGCCTTTATCGTTAAAAAAGATATGATTGTTCTCGCGGTTATGCAAGAGAGCAGTCAAGAGTGCCTGAGAGCTGGCGGCAGTGGGACCAGGTAGCCCTACGACACCCGTCGAGAGAGGAACGGGGTAGAGTCTCTCAAGTAGTTCTGATTTGTCGCTGCCTCGAGAAGTCATAGGGGCTAGTGGGGCAATTCCAGTCCAACAACGGTCACTTTATATACTAGCACTTTACGAAATTTTACGAAAACCTCATGACTGACTGATGAGTGTGCTTCGTCAGATGACGTCATCCACTGGGAAGAGGGCTTATTAGGACCTGTCTAACTGCCATATCACATCCGGATCTAGATTTGGCAAAACCGGCGTTTATGAATGCGATTTTGGCGGGCACCGGTTTTGAAACTGGAGCTACCGAATGGGCCTTTATAAGGAATAGACAAACTCTAGACTTTACTGTACTAAGTTACCCGGTTGGCCGAAAATATTACATTTCATAAAGATTTGGTATTGGTAAGACTCTTAACTTACCTGGCAGGGGGACTCGGAGGAAAGGGTATCGAGGCAACAAGAATGGGTTCCGAGTGACCGTATTAGTAGCATATAATACTCAAAAGGGCCGGTGTGTATTGTAACATTAGAGATGCAATATATCTGTCCATGAGTAGTCCGAGTCAGAATAGAACAGGGTGTAGCCTACTAGCCTGAGCGCGGTTGGGTCGCGCGGGTGAGATAAAGAGACTCTGGAAAGGGTGAGGGTGAGACGCACGACGGTGCTGACGACTCAGGTCGGCAGCTCGGATTGGCAACTTGAAAGGGCAGAAGAAATAAGAGCGTGCGACGAGAAAAAAGTGAGGGAAATAGATTATGAACGCGCCGGACGGCGGCGGGGACGTGGTTATATACATGATTTTCATGGCTAACTGAAGTAAACGTAGTGTTTGAGAGCAGGAGAGAGAACGAGTAAAAGAGAAGTCCAACGTGCGTCAAAGACTCGGCCGACAGGATGTGCGTGGTACAGAGAATGTACTAGCGACTAATGAGCGTGTGTCGAATCAACAGAGTCCTGATTATGATAGGAAGATTGAGTTGGAGTTGGTAAGTGACTGTCACTGACTGAGTCGGCGGCCGAGAGTGTGTGTAACAAAATTGGTTCGAAAGGAAAGGGTGTTTGTCCGAGGGAGAGGCACGGCACGAGGCGACGAATCGAAGGGGCAGCGAGACTGAATCTGAATCAGCTGAATCACCCGATCGAGCTCAGATCGTGTGAATAGGCGTGAAGTGAATAGGCATGCCGGCTGTACGCGCACAGCCGCCGTGCTGTCCATTAGCCAGATGACTTCCTTTTCTAGTAACCATCGCATGGCGCTGCTCTCTGTAACACCCTCTAAAATCCCTTAATCACAAATAAAAAAGACAGTACCCCCGCTGTCAGCGGCGCAGGGCCTAAAACACGAGCGCGTGGCCACCCAATCAGAGCATCAAAGTTGAAATTACGTTGAAAGTCCAGTCATCCGGGACTATAAACATCACGCAGTCGAACATCGACTTTTGACCTTCTAATTTCCTAACTGGATGGCCGCCTCTCCCCCGTCGTCGCCTAGCCTCGTAACCGGCCCTCTAAAAGGGGTAAACCTAGCGAGATATCCCTTTTTGGGCTCGCCGAGAGACGGTCACCGGTCTAACTTAGTCGTCGCCTGTGGGTCAGTTGGCCCGGGCCGAACGTGCCTTCAACTTGAGTCGATGCCCATGGGCCCGTGACATGGCACCATTCTCCTCCACAGCTCCACCTCTTACCGTGTCCAAACAAGCATTTTTAAAGTCCCCTGTCGTCATGTAGTATATCGATATACTCTGAGAGGGAGATACTAACCCAACTATTAATGCTCTGCTTGATGACATACCGCAGCTACTGCTCTAGCCCCTAAGCAGTAACGTGAAAACCCGCTCATACGAATAGCTCATGCACGCACTCCACCCATGGCCGTTTCCGCCCATATAGCCATAAATTTGGACACGCTGCTCAGCCCTACTTGGCGATACTACAAACAATCCTCCTGGAATTGCCAGCAACACGAGTGCGGTGAACTGTATGGTAACTGTTGTGACACTACTCCGTCACTGAAGATGAATGCAGTGGCTTGCGCTGTCACTAACTTACAGTCTACGGGTCCGCATATACGCTTTACTGTATTGGGAATGAATGGTGTTAATGTAGTCACCAACATTGAAGGAAATAGAATCATATTCTCATTCCACAGCCTGAAATCTATCAGTGTCGTGTCGTAGTATCGTAATATAGTATTTGGCAAGGGGATTTCACTTCGGGCCCATCCAGAAGAAAGTGACGGCGGCGAGAGCCCAGTAAAACGTCCAGATAATTAGTACTCATATATGCGGCGTAGGGGTACAGTAAATAACCGATCGAATCCGAAAATTATACAAAGCCTCTCGTCTCGTCGAGCTACCCACCTTTTCCTGTCTCCTCGCTGAGTTCTCCCTCGGCGCTTCCTGCCCTTAATTTGGTAGGAAGCGAGCAGGAAGGCACAGACAGGATGGCAGCGTGGGATGAAAAATCGCACATGGCCTGCTTCTCAGTACCTCGTTCGCTTTCTTGCGCTCTCGGAACCTGCCTGGCGATGTAGAGACCACGTATCATCTGCGCATCCAGGGAAAGAATCGCGTCAAAGGTGCCATGGAGAAATGCCTCGGTGAAACAAGTCCTTGCTTACCCGGATCCCGATCCCCTCTTCTGCTATCCACTTTACTGGGTCGTCGTCGCCGGCGGTTGCTCTTTGACTGATTGATGGCCTCAGAATGATTTCCCATGCTCCCACCTACCCGTCCCGATCCTTGCTGCAGTTCGTTGGTCCGTGGTGGTAGGCTTCGGTGACGTTCTCCTGTAGGACGACTCGACAAACCAGGCCTCAGGCCCTCCGACACCTCGGATGAAGAAGGGGAGGAATAAGAGGTCGTGAGTACCCGGGGATGCAGGACAGCTTGGGGCCCATAGTCGTTTCGAAAGTACTGATAGACAGCTTCTACGTGTGGTTGGAAGACCGCATTGAGCCACTTTGTGACAACTTCGAGACCCTGTTCTCTGAACAGACCGCCAACGTAGGCCTAGTATGCACATTTAGGAAGATCTCCATCATAGTAGAGAACAACTAGTACCTTGAAGACGTTCACTTTGGGGTATATTGCAGGTTAGAGGGACGCAGTCGAGAGAATGTAGAGCTAGGGTTATACCTTGAACGCTTTGCGAAGCCCGGAGACTTTCGGCTTGACGTTCAGGGAGATTGACCACCTCGTGTAGCCCGTACTGTACGCAGCTGAGAGTATGTCGTCATGTTACTCATGTATGCCTCGTGTGATGATAATGGCTACATTACATCTTTGCGATGTGGCTTTTGCGCCTTATATGATCTCTGACTCTCTGGATAGCCGCAATGTGAGATGAGACCTATGGCGAATGACGACGCTTTGGCGAACCGAGGCGGGACCAACTCGCAAATGCGGATAAAGATCCTGAATGAGGTCAGTAATCGCTAACGCAAACACTTGATCTCCGATCTGCCCCAACCTCACGGAGACCTCAGCTGAATATTTGAACGGGATAGCGAGGGGGCTCACTCTTCGTTATCGGTGCTGGGATCACTTTGTGGCGCTTGGAAGTCGTACCTGTTCTCTCCGGCCAGGCTGCTGTGTGTGAAGACGCGCTTCCGAATACGCCGAGACCGAATTTCCGGAAGGGGCGGCAGTATGCCAATTTCAATGCTGGGGGATGCGGGGGAAAGATGGGGAGAGGGGCATTCCGTGGAGGACATGGTAAAGGCGACGGAGGAGGGTGGGGTGGGAGGAATTACAGGCAGGGAGAGATAATGTAAAAAGGGCTCGAGAGTGAGATTGTGCACGCCGCTACCTCATGTAAAATGCCATTCTAGGGTTAGATCAGCTTATGACTGTGCATGCCTAGACCATCCGATCCCACTAGCTGACAGCGCGAAGATTAAAATCGTGGACTCCTATCCGAATATGCCTTATACCGTCAAATTGTGATGGCTTGGAATGGGAAATATTATTTGAGTTAGATGGTTTTGATAACGAGAAAAGCGCCGATGCTCTTGACCTAGCGGTACCAAATAGCAGTCCGATGACCCGCTGGAACATACAAGACGCCGGACCGGATTTGACATGGGGGATCGACCATCTGCAAGCTGCAGCTCTGCATGCTCTCCACCATTTCGGGGCTTATTGATAGCTTATGATCTAGATGCTGGGTACAGTCATGGGTTCACATCTTAGTCCCGTTCTGAACATATTACCTGGCGGCCGGCGCTGCCTCGGGGGTGGCCATCATTCCATTAAACTACGCGCAATCGTATTGGGCCGTACTAACCGAATCATAGACCAGTTGATTACTGACATTTCATCCAGGTTGTTCCACATACGCAAATTCCTACGATTCCGAAAGAAGATCTAGGCCGGGACAGATCGACCGGCGCGCGATCGTCATCACAGGTGGTGCTCTGCTTCGTCCGCGCTTACAAGTCGAGCCCGTTACTAATTCATGATCAGATCCAAACATCCTACAAGGTTCATGCTGTATATTAATATATTGCAATATAGAAGGTCATTTGCGTACTCTGACATCTTCCATAAATGCTTTCATACTCGGCGGTCCCGGGTCCGAGTGTGACTTGAAATGAGCGCAGCTGTGCAAACATCTTGTCAAAGGGCTGTTCTGAGAGCGATCCATTTGGGCAGGATAATAAGTTACCATCATCGGGACCGGAATACGTCGAGTACGTCGGTGTAGGGTGCTCTCAGACGGTTGGACATCGGCGGCGGCCCGGCCCGAGGTGCCACTCAACATTCAACAGGTCAGCATTCAACAAACACTGGCAAATGTCTCAGAAGATAGAATTCAGGCACTCAAGACCCTAGCGCTGTTCTATTGACGGCCTTGCACCTATACAACAATACCTAAGGCAATCACTGGTCAACTCGGTCAATCATCGCATCCCACATACCGAACGCACCAAGTTAGTCGAAGATTCGTTTGGTAGAACAAGACGCTCTGCCACGAGAATTCGAAGCATCGCAGGGCTTATGGGCATTATGCTCTGGCCTGTGCCTGGATTGGCGTGCATTTCGAACAAATTAAGTTACTGTAAAGGCTCGAATCGAAGAAAACTCAAAGGAGCCGCTTGGACAAGAATAATGTAGACGCCCGTACGTCACGGATCATGAGGAGTTGGCACTTGAACTGATCTGTCAGCCTGCTAACCTGTCAAATGTCAGTGCGAAATGGCAGGACATCCTGCTTCCCCGTGGCTCCCATCATTCATGCCAGACTACTGTCAGACTTCATGGGTAGGGCGCGCGGTTCTTAGAACATAGCTTCTTAACCCTATTATCAGCGTGGCACCCACATTACGCTGACGCATTATATCCCTCTGGATAGAGTGATATCGGGCCATTTGCTGTCAGTCTCATCCAGGAGGCTACAGCCCCGTACATTCTCAGCAGACATGTCGCCATAGATATCACTTTCAATTTGCAAACTGCAGTCCTTTGCGATCAAAGGAGACGCCGCAGTATTTCGCACGCCATCTTGCTGGGGGCTCGAGGGTGGTGCTGTTGTTGGAACGCGACACGCGCGAGCTTTCCAAAGCCCAGACTCGGTATCAACATTGAAGCGTTCGCTTCAAGATAAGATCTCCCATGCCAGATCCATATCTCTTCGGCATCTGTGGAACGCGGCTATTGCGTGTTCGCTACCTTGGGTGGACTATAGTAAGTTATGGCAGCGCTTACTAGATTCTTCTTACCTCCTATTGGACAAATTACAAAGGGTCTCGTGAAACACGGTGAAAAGGCGCTCAAGGTAGCCAATCCGAGTTCTTCGATTATTGTGATTGTGTCGTCCTGCGCAGGGACAATTGACAGCCGAATGTTTGTTGTACTGTACACAAGTCCGACAGATCCCTGTGAATACCTTGGCCAGTTGGCCTACATTTAGCCTTAAAGAAACAGTATTATACCAGGATCTCGACCATCATCCCGTACCGTGGCTCAGACTTGTGTAGGCGGGTGCAAGCATGGGGGAACATGCTTAATGCAAAAAGGTTATGAAACAGGCGGCGGCTGGCGACCCGTGGTCATGCTGTATACAGTAAGTTATTTACAAGGTCCTCGCTATTATCACCAAATCACCGGGAGGTTGCTAACGTCGTCCTTCCGTCCACTACAGTAACTTGCATGTTCGCTCGTACTTGTCTTTATTTAGGCAGGTCCGCCGGATCACTCTCGTCACTATGCCGGCTTTATTCCCATCAGCATGTGTAGATGATAACACGTCGTTTACGCACCAGATAAGCATGTATCCCATCACCCCAATTCCCCTCCTGACTCATCCACGCCTCGCAGGGCACAAGACCCTATCTTGTTCGTCCTTGGGTGAAGTACGCAGGGAAGCAAGCCACGCAAATACAAGTATTCGCCAGCGTGACTACCTGAGTACTCATTCTACTAGTCCCAATTTGATCTTCCTCTGTTGATTCCATCGCTCTTGGCGATACAACTATGTACAAACATCTATCCTTACAAACAAACAGTTAGTCATGTTTCTTTACAACCCAACCCTACCTTATTCCTCACTATTCGCTCGTGTTGCGCCTAATGGAAACCACAGTTCGATCTGGTAGTCATTCCACATCGCAGTAGTTTTCTGTTCCGTCGGCTCCGATTGTCGGAGTGATGTCTTGTGTCGTCTGGTCGTGACTTTCACCAAGAACGTTGGCATCCCCTCTCCCTCTCCCTCTTCCTTTTTTCGGCTGCACCTTCACGTTTGTCGGGTACGGTCGTCTTCATCGCTACCATGCCATCGTCACCAACTCTAGGAAGTGCCCTCTTTCTTCTGCAGTAGGAGAGCGCGGCGGGCTCGCCCACATTCTCATCTCTCTACAAACCTTTGTCGACTCATGACTCACAGCAGAGCAGACTGGTGGATTGCACCCGCCAACCCCCATCGCCTTCAGCGAGGCGACGATGCACAGCCAATTATCCTATCTAGCAGGTCAGCCAGTTTTATCCATACAAGCACACAAAGTCTAATGCCGTTTCCTCACTAGTTGTAGTCAGCGCCAAATGGAATCCTCGGTTCAAATCCGAATCTGATAGGCATCCTACATCGCAACATGTATAGTAAGCGTGTACACAACGACAACCTGGATTATTTATCGGGGTCCGGTTTTCGGTGTCGGCTCAGTGGAGCGATATATTGCATCGCCTGGCCATGATCTTCACCGCTATGCGGCAAACGTGAGGGCCATTGCAACAGGGCCTGGCGACCCTTTTACTCAGTTTTACCCTTTTTCTCTCATGGACGACGTGTCTCGTTTACCTTACAATTTTAGTATTGTAATTAGCGTGGTGTGCCCTAAGATTGTGTTCTCAAAACTGGCAAACTGCGCGATTACCTTCTTGCTGCTAGTTTCCATGCGTCTTACCATCTCAGACCCGTAGCCTGATCTCTACCAACATTCCGAGCTCCCAATAAAAGTCAGTCACCCTAACTGTCCATGCAGGGATGATCCACTCTTTCCCTCCCCGCGTCGCCCTCTCTAAAGTCAGGACTTTCTACTCCCAAAACTGAACGGGCCGGAGCGGCCGGACGGCCATCACTGGCATGAAAATAGAAGCAGGACAACAACATACTTGATACTATCTGTCACACTGAACACATCCTATAGTCTCTACTGTATTCATTCAACTGAAGTAAATGCAGAAGGAATGAAGGGTGAAGAGGTTGACAAAGTTGCGCAGGCAACTCCCATCAATATCTGTACGTCGTGGCGCCTTTTCACCTTAAAAATTCGGCTCAGCCGAAGCACAAGAGCTAGTCCTTCAGCTTGTCGTCGACGGAGCGTCGGAGTTGCTCGCATCACTGGCACTGCATCAGCGGCACGGGCATCACTGCTATGTGTGGTTCCAAGTCGAGGTGTATCATCTGTGATATATATTTACTCTTTCCCAACCCGTATCATGTTCGTGCTCACTCATCTACTCGCCGCGCATGTACTTTATCCCTATCCAGGATGCCCGCAATCGAGACGACCGAAGTGAGGAGAGTTCGATGATGGTACGTGATCGATGACTAAACAATTATTAGTAAAGGTGCACGTGACAGATGTCACATGTCACTAGCGCGATGCTAAAATTCACACAATCTAAGGTAGGGGACACGCAAATTCGACGAACGTCACATGACACGGTGTGACATCTGCCTCCTTGGGACACCGTAGACTAGAATTGCTGTAGAACTTTACACATCAAAGCAAATGCAAATCTGTCCGATAGAATAACTGATATGAGACTGAGTAACAACCCTATGTAGTACGATCGGCAAAAAAGTAACCCGTTGCCTCTGAATTCCTGGAATAGACAAATATTGTGCACAAATCTCACTTTCCATTAAGCCTTGTCACTACGGGCATGGGCAGACACTCTAACACGCTCAAAAGGCGACACAATATCCTACAAAACAACCTAAGCCATATTGGGACCCAATGCAAGTGTGCCAGGGAGCAGTTGTCGCCAAAAAAGCTGTTGGCAACTCTATCACCTCAGATTGGCTCAGAAGCGTCAACACGGTCAAAAACCCGGTGTTGGGAAAGAGAATGCAGAGGCACGTAAACTTTCCCTGCTGTTCATGCGAAGGTACGTATCATATCGCAGTTTATAACAGGTCAACATTGATCCTGCATACTGTAGATATGCTAACCGTGCTCATCGGTTTGGCGATGGATATCTTCGTGGACCGACAGGTGCTCTTGCCGTGTGGGCAGAAAAAACATACCATGCTCATAGAGTATATCCGGAGAACATTATGGCTGAGTTTGATAGATTACATTAGTCATTTGGAGTTGTTGGGACGGTTGGGACGTGATTTGTTGCAAAATTGCTTGATTCTTAAATTACTTACTCATAATTCATTCCATCAACCTGCAATTTTTCTGTCACATTATAGACCATCAACTCAGAGATCAGTCGGGCAGAATTTCTATTGCTTGAGTGAATGATTTTATATAAATAAAACTATTCGTTGATGCTGCAAATGGTTGTGTGACCATCACATCACATGACGTTCGTTGAATTTGCGTGTCCCCTACCTTACGACATCCTGTAAGTTAGTCAACCCGACGCCATTTAATTTTTCTGCCTCGCGCACGAGAAATTTGTCTTCAAACAATTCTTAACAGTCTACCAACAGCTCCCGCAGCTCAGAATTAGTGTGGCAAGGCTGAGGCAACAGGCAAACGGTGGCAACTTCGCGGCGAGTCTACGCCGTGCCATCACTGCCATGTCATGAACTCTGACTCTTTCAGAAATTCTGAGTAGGGACAAACTCAGGCTGTACATCCAATATAGGTGTGCACTCTGTTTATACCATCAATTCCCGGTCTATTTCAGCTAGGCTTAGTATTTCAGTCTCAATTTTCAAGTTGTCTGTCCAAGACTCCGGACCCGATAAATGCTTTCGCTTTCTTTTGGGATCGGGACATATATTCCGCTACACACATCAAGGTACGCGATAAAAAGAGTGCGAGGCAACTGGCATGTGACGGCCGCACGCATTAACTTACAAAAGGATGGTCAGGGCCAGGAGGGAGTGTAAACCCAAGGGCCGGGTAACCATGGGTGGATGTCACCTGAGCGTATCGCGCTCATGAGATTTCCAAGTGAGAGTGGCGTAATACCCGAGGTTCCCACTGGAGGTATGCAAGTTCCGAGTGCTTGGGTCAGAACGAGCGCTGATACATATCATTGAAATTGAACCCAAAACATGATGAAAAGACAATCCGTGTTTGCTGTTCATTTATGCCTTGGTTTATCAGTGTTCCCTGTTATTCCGATCCAACCTTGGCGTGCCTGATGTGCCCTATATTAAAATGAAGCACGAACGTCATACGCTCATTATAGATGGCAGAATATAATAAATGGACATTCAAGTCATCAAGGAACAGCCGGGGTAGTGCGCCACTGATAACACAATACAAAGTGGATATGTTGTTCCTCTCGGATCTTTGAATGATGCCTGAGTGGACTCCGAGCTAGGAAAGGAAAGCATGTTTAGGGTGGCGAAAGCATGTACAGGGTGGCGAAAGCGCGTACGAGCGTTTACGGAACGCGGCTAGAAACGGCCATGTGGGAAAGAGGTGAACAGCGGGCACAGACTCCCTCCTTACTGCCACGCCAAGTAATCGTTTTGGTTTAACAGCAGTATAGGGTGTATATCTGACGGATGGCTACATGATAAACGACTCGGTTGGGAGAGGAGGGCGGGTTGAAAAAGCTAGCTGCGTGTGACAGGTGGGAAAGAGTGAGTTGCAAGGTGAGTTGTAAGTTCAGCTTGCATGAAGACTTGGCAATCTTCTTCACTGGGAGCTGACACTGACGCTTCTCAGAGAACAGGGGTATCGTGATGTGTTTCCAAGGATATTCAACAGAGTTTCACTCTGTACCTGTTGTCATCTCATGAACTCGCCACCCCGAGACGGCCGTGGTTCTGCCAGAAAAATGGAGTTACTGTGCCATTGAATCGCACCTTCCTGAAGGACCCGAAACTATGTCTTTCTTCCGGTTCTATCGGACTCTCTGGTGTGAGCGCTCCCATCGTCTGTATTGCCGGCTTATGGATCTCTGTCCTCTATTTATACCACAGCCCCTCAACTCGACAACTTCACCCGGCTTGACCTGCCATGCACCCTTTCGGATTAATATCCTTCCTACAATTTCTTTGGGAACATGGAGTTACTTCCTTGTTCATTATCGTCCTTGGTTTCCTTCTGTCTGTTGTGTTCTTCTGTCATCGCGATCAAAGCCACCAGGATACTCCTGCTGTCCTCCCCCATTTTTCGCTCTCTCATACCATGTCCTTCTTGAAGCAACGCCATGACTTTTTCGCTTGGGGATTTAAAGTAACAAATCAGCGGCTTTTTCAGTTTAGCTTCCTGCGCGTATGTCATGCCTCTATTGCTCTGAGGACCTTAACTTTTTATTAACGGCGACGCACCTCCCGTGGATATAGACAAAAGTTGTTGTCGTCTCTGGGGAAAAGGGGCGGAAAGATTTCTTTAGTGCAAATGGGCTGGACGTCAAGGAGGGCTTCAGGCTTTACTTCGGGGGGGTGAGCAAACTAGGACACCCTTCATGGCCTACACCCATCAAACCCACATTCCGTTCTAGCTCCCCGTCCTCTATGGCATGTCAGCAGGACGTCCGGAACTGATTGCCAAAACGTATAAGTGCCTTCCGAAGGTTCAATGTAACGAACGAATTGCCAGTTGTACGTGGCCTGGCCTGTGTCAAGCCAGGTTATTTCACCTTATTTCTAAATAGTAATTCCCAAGATCCTCAACGACGGCCAACGGCTCTTACAACTATGGGGAACGGCTGGGTCCCTTGACCCTTTTGATAAAATATCCGAAGTAAGTCAACTATCTCCACCATCACCCTTTACCGGAGATAGCATCTGTCAAAAAGGATGCCGGTCCTGTCATGCCTTCCATCTCTGGTCAATGACACAATGGCGATGACTCACGTCCTATTTCAGCTTATCTTCCAAGCCACTGTACGGTGTCTGACGTGCACCGAGATAGCTGACGATCCCAAAGTCGTGGCTCGCTGCAGGCAACTCTTCAATCAAGCTGATCAACTGTCGCCGGCGATGGTGCTCTTTCCGTGGTTCCCTAGTCCTTCCATGATCACGAGAGCTTGGGCGACAAAACAAATATACGATATCATAGTGAGGGCAATGAAGGTCAGGAAACAGAGCGGGATTCCCCAGGATGATGCCCTACAGATGCTTTTGGACTCTGGAGAGGAGCATTTTACGATCGTAGGGGCAAGTATGTTGCTTTTGAAGTTTCCGCATTATTCACGCCGTTATGTATCACTAGTTTATGATGGGTTTCGTAACGGCAGGGGCGCAATCGAGTGGCACGGCAGGTGAGTGAGATACCCGATTCCCCGCAGCTACCGAAAGGAGCTGACCTTATATCAGCCTCCTGGCTGGCAACATACCTTGGCTGTCATCCGAACTGGCGCAAGGAAGCACGTGCAGAAGTCAATAAACTAATCACGTCATACGAGACGGTATCCGAGCTCAACTCCTCATCCACTGCATTATCTTCTATCCCCCTCTCTGCGTGGGAGAATGAGACCCCCATCCTTGACATGCTCATCCGTGAAGTAATTCGCCTATCTCAAGCATTCGTCTCGTTCCGCCTGAATGTCGGCCCTGAGATGTACATCGACGGCAAAGTCATCCCTAAGGGCACTCTTGTGGCATACCCGGGCGCAGATGTCCACCTTGATCCGGCCTTATACCCGGATCCTTGGAAATTCGATCCTGCACGTCCGCAACCCAAAGGCAACCTCACATTTCTGGGATGGGGTGGAGGTGCGTGTTTGGGCTTGTATCTCCTACCAAAAGAGATTATTGCAACTGACGTTGACGATGCCTCCCTCCCTTATTTTTTTTCTTTATTTGGTGCATGGGTTAGGGAGGACTGTTTGCATGGGCTCGCGACTTGCACGACTCCATATCAAACTCATCACCGCGCTGTTGCTCATGGACTTTGACTTTGACACGGTAGACGTGGGGGACCGAATTGTGGATTCGGACTCGGCTCCAAAACCCGACTGGAACAATCCTTTTAACTCCCAGGGTCAGTTCTTCCTCAAGTACAGGAGACTGTATAACCCCAAGTCTAGCCCGGCGTACTAGTCTGGCCCTTGTGAGGTTGATGGTGTCGGAAGTGCTGCCGCACGGCAGAAGCACAAACTGATTGGACCGTTTACACATATATGTGATTATTCTCTTTGTCCTTGTTCTTTTTCATTGGATACGTGCATCACGTGTCTCTAGCTTCTATTTTTTCCATTACGTACTGTGCACCTCAAGCACGGGGTACGGTACTGGCTGTACATGTCGAAATGTCCGGAATGGTCATACAAATACTATGTATCTTTGGCATTACTGTACACTACTATACTCGGAGATATGCATAGTCACATTTTGACTCCTGTAGGTATACAAGGACCTCCAGATTGCCCCAGTAATGCCAGGGCAGTTTTCTCCGACCTTTTGAGTCTCATATAACTTTGTGAGACTGTTAGCTGAACATCCCATTTCTGCATGACATCATCCTGGGAATTCACTGCGACATCCATGCCATGCTCAAGAAGAAGCGGAGCAATGCCTTCATGTCCATATTCTGAAGCCAGTAGTGCCGCCGATTTGTCCGGGTCCTGGGCAATTGCGCCCGCGCCATGCTAGAGAAGAAATAAAGTGACGACCATATGCCCGCCTTTAGACAAGTGATGCAAAGCAATCTACCCTTCCTCATCCCGGGCCTTCACACATCAGCATCACGCTCAAGAAACTGAACAACTTGTGTTCGCTAAGCCTCAAGGAGTCAAGGTATGCGTGATGCAACGTAGTCCGGCCCTCCGTGCTCTAGACGTTCACGTCGGCATCAAGCTCGAGAAGAACCCGAATGAAGTCCACATCGAGGAGCATCCGAACAACTCCCATTTGTCCGATTCGCGGCGCGCGGTGCACTGCAGTCGGCCCATCTCTAGCCCGGGCATTCACACCCGCGCAGTGCTCGAGGAGTATCCGAGCGACTTCCGATGTCGGTCTCACGTACCGATGCAAGGTGGTCACATCATTGAGGAAGCCCCGAGCATTCATGTCAGGAGACAGGCGTTCGGGTAGCAAGGTGATTCCCGGATCATATACAGTACCCAGACCAAGACCGTAAGTGTAGTATTCTCGGGTCAAATAAAGGCCCTTTCATGCCATTTTGCGTGATTGCCGACACGTTATCGAATTGGACGTGATCCGCCCAATGCTTAGCAGCGTATTCGGCAAGTCGAAATCTTTTCAGGCCGCGGCTAGTGATTCCCGTCTCATCCAGGTGAAGCAAAAAGCCCAGGAAGGCCTTCGTCATGAACGTAAGAGCCGGCGTCAAAGAGAGAAGGAAATGGGAGATGTTATCTTTTGTTTCAAGTTGGCCGAGGTGAGTCGATGTCAGGAATTCATTCACCGAAAAGAGAGAGAATTGCATATATGATGAACTTCCTGATTCGACGACGGCAAGTAAACTGGAGCACAAAGCAAGCACGGTGTCCACTGGATCATCTGGCCGCAGATCCGCTTGAACATTGGAATTGATCCGCAGTCGAAATCAAATGCAGGGAACTCTGCCAGCTCCTCAACAGGAAGCGGGTGAGACGCCACCGCGACGCACTGAAAAAGACATCTGACATATTCCCTGTTCGTGTTAGCGCTTGTGTGTTTCATCGAGTGTATCTGGTGATTCTTCCTAAGCCTGCCGGATATGCGTGGGAAGCACCAGGAGCTCGGACTGACAGAGAACCTGGATTTAGATATGAGCGAGCGCTGCGGGTGTATTGTAACATTAAGATCTCACATCCCGCACTTCTTCGTAAGCACTTCTTTAACCAGCTCCTTGTCTTCCGCTCCCCATCGTTCTTCGATCTGTGTCGACAACATATTGATATACTCAACAATATGTTTTGTTTGCCCGACTTCATCGTGCAGGTATACCAGATGTGGCGAGTCGAGAGGTGTATGTGGACCTCCGAGTCCATGATCAGCCAGATCAGGACATTTTCACTGGCACGTGACGAAGGTCGCCTCTTTCATTTGAATATTCGTCGAGCGCCGCGAACCACAATCGTGCTCCGAATAGGTATCAGAGGAGATGGTGGAGTAGGAGTCGGAAGAATGACAAGCTGAAGTACCAGGGATAACAACAGGCCGCGAAGGTTCTTCTTGTCGTCATATCCGAAGTCACAGTTGAAAAACGCTGACGCGGCTAATTCGCTTGATGATCGTGGAACTGGTCGATTTCATAAGTTCTCACACCCAAAATCAGGAATATGTTCGGTGACAGGTCGTGGTAAAGCGTAGGAAGGTGGGAGATCGATTGGCGTCTTGCAGTGAGAATGCCTCATATGCCGATTTACAGCCACCAAACCTTATTTTTTTGCTCGTGACCTCTTCGTCTAAGAAATCTATAGCAAATACGATCATGCAAAGATAAAGGCCACGAGGAAAACAGACAATGCCGGGTTCGGATCACTCAGTTATATTGTGTCGTAATATCATCTCCCTCAGGCTGCAAATCACCGCCATGTGTAGATGCTGCTCTTCTCTGAGAAGCGTCGGTGTCACGGTCTGTTGCATGAAGAGGCCCGTGCATAGAGACATAGAGAGAAGCCCGGAGAGCATCTCTCCACGTGCCCAAGAAGAGCGTATTAAGTTAGGTTAGGAAAGGCGGCAATGCGGCAATCGCTTGGGTAAATAAACAAAGATGATACTAACCATTTTGTGCTATCAGTTATCACCGTGCTGCGCCACTGTTCCTTGGCGGTTTGATCCTGGCTCGTAGATTACTACGCTTTTCATGATGAGGGGTGATGGGTTCATACCTCATTCTTGATGGGTTCATGCCTCATTTCATAAGAGGGAGAAGTTGAAGAATCAGGCAATGCTAGGGCGTCCCCCAAATAGGACACATCTCGCCAAGACCAGCACAAGGAACCAAATCCACACATACACAAGTGACAGTACACATCACGTACCGTGACATAAACCCATCAGGAAACTGAGCCTTTGCTACGTATCGCGCTCATGAAATCCCAATTGTGTGGATCTACCGGTGTTTTCTGCGCCCGATGGGTCCCATCATCCCATGTTGAAGTGAAGCATGAACCTGTCGCTGTTAAACGTTCATTTTCAATTGTAGAAATGATAAATGCACCCTATCAAGGAACGGCCGGCTCCGACCTGAGTGGTGCTCCACCGTGATAACGCAATACCGAGTGGATATTCTTCTCAGATCTTTGGGCGATGCTTGAGTAGACTCGGAGCTAGGCAAGGCCGGGTGAAGCACTTCAAAGCAGGTGCAGGCTGCTGGCTGCTATATTGCTAAACAGAGGATCGATACAGTGGGCGAAAGCACGAACAGTAGCGCTTCCGGATTCCGGAATGCGGCAGGGAAGGGCGTCGCTTGAGTCATCACGTGAAGCGTCCCGTGCCATTGTGCAGACACAATTTCGGAAATGGCCGCGTGGAACTGTCACCTTCGCCACTCCTTGCAATTGCTCTCACAGATACCGGCACCAATGTAGACACCGATGAATGTCTCAGATCTCAGATGTCAAAATTGCGAAACAGCAAAATCTCTCTCCGCCTTCCTAATGGTACAGCGAGGGCAAATCGGGTGAAACTTGTAAGAAGGAGAAAGAAGCTAAGGCAAGGTCACGCTGTCCATCTCACTTTCAGACGGTGATGAAGCCTGCAGCTAATCCTGCTAATTACGTATAGATACTAAGCAAGATCCTGCCAAGCCGTCCATGGGTGTCGTCTGTTCGCGCTTCGCATAATGAATCTCATTTAGGAAGGCGTCATCGGCGGATACTGCTCACCTCTTTCCCACAGGCCGTTCCCTGCGACGTTCCGGAAGCGCAACGCGCTTTACCCCCACCGTATTTATCCCCTGTTCAGCAGTATACCCAACCGGCTGCATGCGCCTTCTTTCCCTTGCCTGGCTCCGAGTCCACTCAAGTGTCATCCAAAGATATGAGACAAGTTACATCCATTTTATATTGTGTTATCGTGGTTGGCGCATCACTCCAACAGTTCTTTGATGGCTTGATGGTGCACTTACCATTTCCGCTATTCATGATGAGCGTGACGTTGAGCGTTTAACGGTGACAGTTTCATGCATCACTTCAACATGGGACTTTTCGGTCACAAGAACACCGATAAACCTACGCAGCATAGAACTGGATTGTGTTTGCATTGTATGGTGAGTTCATGAGCGCGATACGCTTCAAAGGCTCAGTTTCCTGATGGGTTTGCGTTGCGGTACGTGACGTGTATTGCATGACTTGTTTATTCGTTGGCTTGGTTCCTTGGTGGCATTCTCTGTTATTCTAGTCCAACCTTGGCGAAATGTGTCCTCTTTGGGGGATGCTTCAGCTTGGTATTGCCGGTGCCTGGTTCTCCAACTTCTACTTCTTGATAAAATGGGGGATGTACCCGTCACCCTCATCGTGAAAGGTATAGTAACTCACGAGCCGGCGTCAAACCCCCAAGGAATAGTGGCGTGGCACTGCAATGACACGAAATGGTTAGTAGTATCGCCTTCGTTCAATTATTCAAGCGACAACTGTATTTCCCCCTTTCCTAACCTAATACACCCCTCATGGGCGCGAAGATACGCTCTCCGGCTGCTATCCATCCGGGTGCTATCCATCCTCCCACCGGCAACAGACAGCGCTTCTCAGAGAAGAGCAGCATGTGTTTCCAAGAATATCCAACAGAGTGACAGAGCATTGCGACGGTAGTGACGGTACTGTACAGTACGCCATCCAATGATAATCTGCATCACGGACCTGCAATGCTGAATTTCTGTACCTCCCTGTGTGTTATCAGCGACATGCACAAAGTCGCCGGAGTGTTTTAGGCTGTCTCCCTGAAACATTTCTTTCCTCAGGGTCTATCCGACTCTCCGGTGTGAGCGCTCACAACGTCTGTATTTCCATCTCATGGGTCTCCATCCTCTATTTAAACCACAACCCATTAACTCGGCAAATTCACCTTTGCAGCCTGACCTGCCATGCACCCTTTCGGATTAGTACCTCTCCTCCAATTTCTCTGGCAACATGGAGTTACTTCTTTGTTCATTATCGTCCTTGGTTTGCTTCTGTCAGTTGTGTTTTTCTGTCGCCGTGATAAAAGCCACCAGGATGCTCCTGCTCCCCTCCCTCATTTCTCGCTCTCTCATGCCATGTCCTTCTTGAAGCAACGCCATGACTTTTTTGCTTGGGGATTTAAAGTAACAAATCAGCGGCTTTTTCAGTTTAGCTTCCTGCGCGTATGTCATGCCTCTATTGCTCTGAGGACCTTAACTTTATTGATGGCGACGCACCTCCCGTGAATATAGACAAAAGTTGTTGTCGTCTCTGGGGAAAAGGGGCGGAAAGATTTCTTTAGTGCAAATGGGCTGGACGTTAAGGAGGGCTTCAGGCTTTACTTCGGAGAGGTAAGCAAACTAGGTCACCCTTCATGGCCTCAACCCATCAAACCCACATTCCGTTCTAGCTCCCCGTCCTCTATGGCATGATAACAGGACGTCCACGACTGGTTGCCAGGATGTATAAGAGCCTTTCGAATGTTCAATGTAACGAACGCATGGCCGGTTGTACGTGGCCTGGCCTGTGTCATGCCAGAGTATTTCACCTTATTCCTAAATAGTGATTCCAGAAATTCTCAACGATGGCCAACGGCTCTTACAACTATGGGGAATGGCTGGATCCATTGACCCGTTTGATAAAATATCCGAAGTAAGTCAACTACTTTCTCCACCATTGCCCTTTACCGGAGATAGCATCTGTCGAAAAGGATGCCGGTCCTGTAATGCCTGCCATCTCTGGTCAATGACACAATGGCGATGACTCACGTCCTATTTCAGCTTATCTTCCAAGCCACTGTACGGTGTCTGACATGCACCGAGATAGCTGACGATCCCAAAGTCGTGGCTCGCTGCAGGCAACTCTTCAATCAAGCTGATCGAATATCGCCGGCGATGGTGCTCTTCCCGTGGTTCCCTAGTCCTTCCATGATCACGAGAGCTTGGGCGACAAAACAAATATACGACATCATAGTGAGGGCAATGAAGGTCAGGAAACAGAGCGGGATTCCCCAGAATGATGCCCTACAGATGCTTTTGGACTCTGGAGAGGAGCATTTTACGATCGTGGGGGTAAGCAAATTGCTTTTGGAGCCTCCACATTATTCATGCTGGTATGTATCACTAGTTTATGATGGGTTTCGTAACGGCAGGGGGGAAATCGTCTGGTACCGCAGGCGAGTGAAACGCCCCATGACCCATAGCCACCGAAAGAAGCTGACCTTATATCAGCCTCCTGGCTGGCTACGTACCTTGGCTGTCATCCGGACTGGCGCAGGGAAGCACGCGCAGAAGTCAATAAACTAATCGCGTCATACTCCCTGGAGACAGTATCCGAGCGCAAATCCTCGTCCACCGCATTATCTTCTATCCCCCTCTCTGCGTGGGAGAATGAGGCCCCCGTCCTTGACATGCTCATCCGTGAAGCGATTCGCCTATCTCAGGCAGTTGTCTCGTTCCGCCTGAATGTTGGGCCTGAGATGTACATCGACGGCAAAGTCATCCCTAGAGGCACTCTTGTGGCATACCCGGGCGCAGATGTCCACCTTGATCCGGCTTTATACCCGGATCCTTGGAAATTCGATCCTGCACGCCCGCAACCCAAAGGCAACCTCACATTTCTGGGATGGGGCGGAGGTGCGTGTTTGGGCTTGTATCTCTTACCAAAAGGATTATTGAAACTGACGTTGACAATGCCTCCCTCCCTTATTTTTTTTCTTTGTTTTGTACATGGGTTAGGGAGGACTGTTTGCATGGGCTCGCGACTTGCACGACTTAATATCAAACTCGTCACCGCACTGTTGCTCATGGACTTTGACTTTGACACGGTAGACGTTGGCGACCGAATTGTGGATTCGGACTCGGCTCCAAAACCCGACTGGAACGACCCTTTTAGCTCCCAATCAGTCCAGGGTCAGTTCTTCCTCAAGTACAGGAGACTGTATAACCCCAAGTCTAGCCCGGCGTAGTCTAGCCCTTGTGAGATTGGTGGTGATGGAAGTGCAGTCGCACGGCCAAGGGTCCGTTTACACATATATGTGATTATTCTCTCTGTCCTTGTTCTTTTTCATCGGATACATGCATCACATGCCTCTAGCTTCTATTTTTTTCTTTTCCCATTACTGTGCACCTCGGGTCAGAACCCCACATACAGTAGTACTGTCTGTACATGTTGAAATGTCCGGAATGGTCATATAAATTATTTATTATTGGATTACTGTACAGTAGTATACTTGTAGATATTCGTAGTCACATCATGACTCCTGTAGGTATACAAGGACCTCCAGATTGTAATAGCAATTTCAGACCAGTTTTCTCCGACTTATAGTGTAGTTTTGAGTCTCGTACAACCTGGTGAGCCTGTTAGCTGAACATCCCATTTCTGCATGACTTCATCCTGGGAATTCACCGCGACATCCATGCCATGCTCAAGAAGAAGCGGAGCAATGCCGTCATTTCCATAGCCCGAAGCCAGAAATAGTGCAGTCGATGTCCGGGTCCTGGGAATTTGGGCCCGTGCCATGCTCGAGAAGAAACCGAGTAACGACCATATTTCCGCCTTCAAGTTGAGACAAGTGATGCAAAGTAGTCCATCCCTCATCCTGGGCCTTTACATTAGCCTCACGCTCAAGAAGAAAATGAGAAACTTTCATGTGTCCACCAAGGGACGCGTGATGCAACGCAGTCCGGCCCTCCATGCTCTGGACGTTCACTTCTGCACCAAGCTCGAGAAGAACCCGAATGAAGTCCACATCGAGGAGCATCCGAACAACTTCCACTTGTCCGATTCGCGACACCCGGTACAGTGCAGTCCGCCCATCCCTAGCCCTGGCATTCACATCCGCGCCGTGCTCGAGGAGTATCCGAGCGACTTCCGCATTTCCGTCTCGAGATGCCAGATGCGAGGCGGTTAGATCGAGGAAGCTCCGAGTGTTCACGTCAGGAGAGAATTCGATAACGTGGAACTTTACAGGTGTCGGGGAAGAGTAGCATAATGTAGGGGACTTCCTGGGGGCTGTGACGGCCGGGGCGTTCGGATAGCACACGCAGGGGATTTCGAGATCATATACAGTACCCAGACCAAGACCGTAAGATGTAGTATTATCGGGTCAAATAAACTCCGTTTCATGCCATTTTGCCTGATTGCCGACACGTATCGAATCACGTGGTCCGCCCAATGCAGCGTATTCGGCGAGTCGAAACCTTTTCAGGCGAAGGATAGTGATCCGCGTCTCATCCAGGCGAAGCAAAAGGCCTAGGCAGGCTTTCCTTATGAGCGTAAAAGCCGGCGTCAAAGAGAGATGGAAATGGGAGACACTAGGTTTTGTTTGGCCGAGGCGAGTCGATATCAGGAATTCATTCACCGAAAAGTGAGAGAATTGTACATACGATGAATTTCCTGATTCGACGGCGGAAAACAAACAGGAGCACAAAGCAAGCACGCGGTATCCACTGGATCATCTGGCCGCAGATCCGCTCGAATGTTGTAATTGATCGATTGATCCTCCGTCGAAATCAAATGCAGGGAACTCTGCAAGCTCCTCAACACGAAGCGGGCGAGATACTACCGCGAGGCACTGAAAAAGACATTTGACATATTCCCTGTACGTGTTAGCGCCCGTATGTTTCATCGGGTGTATCCGGTGATTCTTCCAAAGCCTGCGCAGCGGGTGTATTGTAGCATTAATCTCTCACATCCCACCGGACTTCTTCGTAAGCACTTCTTTCACCAGCTCCTTGTCTTTCGCCCCCCATCTTTTTGTTCTTCAATCCGTGTCAACGACAGATTTGGTATACTCAACAATATCCTTTATTTGTCCGACCTCATCGTGCAGGGATACTTGATGGAAAAGCAAAGGACGAAGGAGAGTCGTGATGGAGACCCCAGGTCTGGAGGTGATTCAAATGTGGAGAATGGAGAGGTGTAGGTGGATGGGCTCCTCCACGCGACGAAGGTACGCCTGTTTCATTTGAACATTCATCGAGCGCGTCTATGATGATGAAAATTGGAGCATGGCCCGGTTGGACGAATGACAAAGCTGAAGTAGCAGGGATGACAACGGCCGCGAAGGTTCTTCTTGTCATCATACCTGAAGTCACAGTTGAAAAACGTTAAAGAGGCTAATTCGCGTTTGCGCATGTGGTTGATATCCTCGACCATCGTGGAACCGTTCAATTTCATAAGTTCTCGCACCCAGAATCGGAAATATGTTCGGTGGCAGGTCATGGTAAAGCGACGGAAGGTGGGAGATCGATAGTAGGCACCTGGGATGGAGTACCGAGTCAGCCGTCGAACTGAGATTCTGAGAATGCCTCATGATGCCGATTTACAGCCACCAAACCTTTGTTTGCTCGAAGCCTTCTCGTCTAAGAAATATATAGCAACTAGGATCATGCGAAGATAAAGGCCACGAGGCAAACAGACAATTCCAGGTTCCGATCTCAGTCTATAACTTATATTGTGTCGTGATATCATTTCCCCGCAAATCACCGCCATGTGTACTAGTAGATGTACGTTGCGTTAGGAATCAATTGGGCCATCACCCAAAGGGAGGTGTAGACGAATAAGGAAGAGAGAGAAAAGGTGTAGAGACTAAAATGAAAGGAATGAAACGGCGGAGAAGATGTGGAAGGTCAGGCTGCAAGGATCAAGTCGTCGAGTCGAGGCGCTGGGGTAGAAATACTGTAGAGGAGGACAGAGACACAAAAGCCGGCAACGAGGATGCTGTGAGCGCTCACACCAGAGAGTCGGATAGAACCTGAGGAAAGAAAAGTTTCAGGAAGACAGCGCAGAACAGATACGTTGTGTGATTCAGAAGCTCCATTTCAACTTGCTGCGGAGTGACCTTGAGGATAACACATGGCAGGTACAGAAATTCAGGATTGCGGTTCCTTGATGCAGATCATCATTGGGCGTAGTACCGTTTCAATGCTCTCTCACCTGTTGAATATCCTTGAAAGTTGGAAATACATGCTGTTCTTCTCTGAGAAGCGTCGGTGTCACAGTCTGTTGTATGGAGAACAGCCCGTGGATGGAGAGCAGCCCGAGAGAGCATTTCCATGTGCTCATGAAGGGCGCGTTAGGTTAGGAAAGGCGGAAATATGGCAGTCGCTTGGGTAAATAAAAAAAGACGATACTAACCATTTTGTGTTATCACCGTGCCGCGCCACTGTTCCTTGGCGGTTTGATCCTGGCTCATAGATTACTATGCCTTTCATGATGAGGGTGATGGGTTCATGCCTCATTTTTGACGAGTCCGTGCCTCGTTTCGTCAAGAGGGAAAAGTTGAAGAACCAGGCAATGCTAGGGCGTCCCCCAAATAGGCATCTCGCCAAGGTTAAACTAGAATAATAGAGAACACCACAACAAGGAATCAAACCCACACATACAAAGTGATGTAGTACACATCACGTACCGTGACATATACCCACCAGGAAACTGAGCCTTTGCTACGTATCGCGCTCATGAAATTCCAAATGTGTGGACCTATCGGTGTTCTCTTTGCCCGATGTGTCCCATCATCCCATTTTGAACTGAAGCATGAGCCTGTGGCTGTTAAACGCTCATTATCAATTGCAGAAATGATAAATTCACCATCAAGCCATCAAGGAACGGCCGGCCTCGATCGGGGGTGGTGAGCCACCGTGATAACGCAATACAAAGTGGATATGATATTCCTCTCAGATCTTTGGATAACGTTTGGGTGGACTCGGAGAAAAGCAGGTACAGGCGGCTGGCTGGTATATTGCCGAACAGAGAATCGATACAGTGGGCGAAAGCACGTACAGTAGCGCTTCCGGTTTCCGGAATGCGGCAGGGAACGGGCCTGTGGGAAGGAGGTGAGCAGTGAACGCTATTCAAGGCAACGCAGAGTCATCACGTCACGGTGAAGCGAACAGACAATGCCATGGACGACTTGGACATTTCTATATGCGGTGCATCACGTGAAGCGTCCTGTGCCATTGTTGATATACGTTGATACTCGGCAGACACAACCGCGTGGAACCTATCACCACCTTTGCCAATTTGCAATGACTCTCACAGATCCCGGCACCAATGTAGACACCGATGAGCGTCTCCTGTCAAAAGTGCGAACAGCAGGGCCACTCTCCGCATTCCCAATAGCAAAGATAAAGGCAAACCGGGCGAGACTTGTGGGCCTTGTTAGAAGAAGGGGAAGGAAACTAAGGCAAGGTCACGCAGAGAAGAGAGCCTAGACGGTAGACCCCTCCGAAAATTCTAGTCAAGGAAATAGTGTGAGTCTGGGCGAGGTTGAACTCATGTACTCTCTGTCCTTCCTCACCGTATTGATCCTCTGTCCAGCAATATATCCAGCCGGCCGCATGCACCTTCTTTCCCTTGCCCGGCTCCGAGTCCACTCAAGCGTCATCCACGAATGTCACATCCATTTGCATTGTGTTATCATGGTTGGCGCGCCACTCTGGCCGTTCTTTGGTGGCTTGATGGTACAGTTATCATGTCTGCGGTTCACAACGAGCGTTTACAGTACTAGTGACAGGTTCATGCTTCACTTCAACATGGGACACATTGGGCACAAAAAAACGCTGATAAACCCACACATTAATGAGGCACAGAAGCGGATTGTATTTGCATCATATGCTGAGTTCGGTTACAAACCCTCGGATCCTGTATACCCCCTGTGGGGACCTCAGGTATCACGCCGCTCTTACTTGGTAACTTTTATGAGCGTGATACGCTACGATGACTCAGTTTCCTGATGGGTTTGTGTTGCGGTGCGTGATGTGTATTGCATGACTCGTTTACGTGTGGATTTGGTTCCTTGTGGTAGCGTTCTCTATTATTCTGGTCCAACCTGGGTAAGATGTGTCCTTTTTGGAGGACGCCTCAGCTTGGTTCTCCAACTTCTACTTCTTGATAAAATGAGGTATGAACCTGTCACCGTCATCACGAAAGTCACAGCAATTTACGAGCCAGGATCAAACCTTCAAAAGGAATAGTGGCGTTGCACCGTGATGACACGAAATGGCTAGTATCGCATTTGTTCAATTATCGAAGCGACAGCTGTATTCCCCTTTCCTGACATAATACTCTCTTCGTGGGCGCGCGAAGATCCCCGCTCTGGCTACTCTCCTTTCTTTCACCGACAGCAGACAGCGCTTCTTAGAGAAGAGCAGCAAGTGTTTCCAAGGACATTCAACAAAGTGACAGAGCATTGGGATGGTACTGTACGCCATCCAATAATAATCTGCATCACGGACCCGCAATGCCGAATTTCTGTCCCCCCCAGTGTGTTATCCCCAATGCTACACCGCAGCAACAGGTTGAGATGGAGTTCCTGTGCCATTGAATCATACTACGTATCTACAGCCACACTGCGCAAAGGCCCTAAGTGTTCTAGGCCGCTTTTCTGAAACATTTCTTTCCCCAGGTTCTATCCGACTCTTTGGTATGAGCGCTCACAACATCTGCATTCCCGGTTCATGGGTCTTCGTCCTCTATTTATACCACAGCCCCTCAACTCGACAACTTCACCCTTGCAGCCTGACCTGCCATGCATCCCTTTGGATTAGTAACGCTCCTTCAATTTCTTGGGGAACATGGAATTCCTCCCTTGTTCATTATGGCCCTTGGTTTGCCAGTGCTTCTATCGGTCGTGTTTCTCTGTCGCCGCGACAAAAGTTCTGAGGATGCTCCTACTACACTCCCCCATTTTTCGCTCTCTCATATCTTGCCCTCCTTGAAGCGACGCCACGACTTTTTTGCTTGGGGATTTAAAGTAACAAATCAGCGGCTGTATCAGTTTAGAATCCTGCGCGTATGTCTGACATCTGTTCTCTGATGGCCTTAACTTTTCATTGATGGCGGCGCACCTCCCGTGGATGTAGACTAAAGTTGTTGTCGTCTCTGGGGAACAAGGGCGGAAAGATTTCTTTAGTGCAAATGCGCTGGACGTTAAAGCGGGCTTCAGATTTTTCTCGGGGGAAGTAAGCATACTAGGTCACCCTCCATGGCCCACACTCATCAGAGTTACTTTCTGTTCTAGCTTCCCATCCTCTATGGCCTGACAGTAGACCGTCAACGACTGATTGCCAGAATATATAAGAGCCTTTCGGACGTCCAACGTCACGAGCGCATGGCGGAATGTACGCGGCCTGGCCTGTGTCAAGCAAGGGTATCTCACCTCAATTTTTAACAGTAATCCCCGAAATTCTCGACGACGGCCAACGGCTCTTACAACTATGGGGAACGGCTGGATCCCTTGACCCCTTTGATAAGATAGCCGAAGTAAGTCAACTGCTCTGGTCAATGATACAATGGCGTTGACTCATTTCCTGTCTCAGCTTATCTTCCAAGCCACTGTACGGTGTCTGACGTCCACAGAGTTAGCTGGCGATCCCAAAGTTGTGGCTCGCTACAGGAAGTATTTCAACCAAGCTGAGCGACTAACGCCGGCAGTGGTGCTCTTCCCATGGTTCCCTAGCCCTTCCATGGTCATGAGATCTTGGGCGACCAAACAAATGTACGACATTATAGTGTGGGCAATAAAAGTCAGGAAAGAGAGCGGCATCCCCCAGAATGATGCCCTACAAATGCTTTTGGACTCCGGAGAGGAGCATTTTACGATCGTGGGGGTAAGTATATTGCTTTTGCATCCTGCGCATTATTCACGCCGATATGTATCACTAGTTCATGATGGGTTTCGTATTGGCCGGGGCGCGAGCGACTGGTACCGCAGGCGAGTGAGACATCTGATGCCACGCAGCTACCGAAATAAGCTGACATTATATCAGCTTCCTGGCTGGTTACGTACCTTGGCTGTCATCCGAATTGGCGCAACGAGGCACGCGTAGAGATCAAGAAATTGATTGCGTCATACTCCCTGGAGACATCTGAGTGCAAATCCTCGTCCAGCGCATTATCTTCTATCCCCCTCTCCGCGTGGGAGAATGAGACCCCCGTCCTCGACATGCTCGTCCGTGAATCGGTCCGCCTATCTCAGCCATTCGTCTCGTTCCGTCGGAATGCCGGCCCTGAGATGTACATCGATGGCAAAGTCATCCCCACAGGCACACTCGTTGCATACCCAGCTGCGGACGTCCACCTCGATCCGGACTTATACCCGGATCCTTGGAAATTTGATCCGGCGCGTCCGCAACCCAAAGGCAACCTCACATATCTGTCTTGGGGTGTAGGTGCGTGTTTGGGTTTGCATCTCGTACCAAAAGGGGTCATTGATGGTGCCCCCCATATATTGCCTCGGTGCTTCGGTTAGGGAGGACGACTTGCGTCGGCATGCGACTTGCGCGACTCAATACCAAACTCATTACTGCGCTGCTGCTCATGGACTTTGACTTTGACACTGTAGATGCGGGCGGCCAAATTGTCGACTCGAACTCGGCTCCAAAACCCAACTGGAATGATCCTTTGGGGGTTCGGCCAGTCGAGGGCCAGTTCTCCCTCAAGTACACAAGACTGGATAACCCCGAGTCTCGGGTTGCTGGTCGTCAGGAGTCTAGCCCGCTGTAGTTGGGCCCTTGTAAGGTTGATGGCATAGCAGCGAGTCGTATAGATCGTTCCGGCACGCCTACGCCTACTCAGTCAATGTGAGCCTCCCGGGGCGTCTCAGTCTTCCCCTCTTTATAATATACACTTCGACATATCGACCGACTTTTTTTATTTTGATTCCATTACCGTGCACGTTGGGGTAGAGAACCTCACGTAGCGTTATTTGTACAATATATTTAGAGTATGTGTTAGTGTTTGCTTATGAGCCTTGTAATCATTGCCGCGCATTTGCTCCCACAACATAGATGACCATCGTTTTGTAACCCGAATTGTGGGTGTGGTGTTGTGGTACAGTGAATCTATATGTGGTGACATTTTGAAGGGAAGAGGAGTGTCCTTGCGAGTCGCCTGTTTAGCGTCCAAAGGTCCAACGGCCCTTGAGTCCTTGACGCCCCTCCCCCCGCCGTTCCACCCAAGGAAATTACGGTCGAAGCTTGCAATGCAACGGAAACGGAGTGTATAAAGGCTAACACGAGATTAAAACGCATCCGAATCAATTCCGGGCCGGGCCGGAGAAACTACTGTAGGTGGACAGTCGGCCCGATCGGTGTTGGTTCTGTCACCCTAACCCCAAACGCCAAGCGATGATAATAAAACTATCACCATCGACTCGTTTCCCTACAAACATACGTTTTCCCGCATCACCCTCCGTTTAAGATAACGATTTTCTCACACCCAGGACGTCCATCATGAAAAATAGAAACAAGACAACAAAGTTCCCTGTTGTACGCTTCCCTGTGGTGTTCTTTGATTCTATCTGTCTCACTGAACGCCTCCTGGATTTTCTATTCGCCTTTGAAGGCGCGTATCAAGAAAATCATGCAGAAGGATGAAGAGGTTGGCAAAGTTGCGCAGGCGACACCCATCGTTATCTGTACGTCGTTGCGCCTCCTTCTAATAGTTCACTAAATCTAAACTCTGTCCAGCGAAAGCATTGGAACTATTCCTTCAGCTTGTCGTTGATGAGGCTGCTCGTGTCACTACTACGCGTGGCTCCAAGAAAGTCGAGGCGTATCATTTGTGCGTCCCTTTACCCTTTCCCAACCCTTTATCATCATCCTCGTGCTCATCCACACGCACTCTGTTCCCATCCTCATTTCAGAAAGCACGCGATCGAGACGACTGAAATGCTCGATTTTCTCAAGGAGCTCGTTGAAGGGGTTCCCGACCCATCCGCCGGTGGCAAAATTCCACTGGACCAACCAGGCGAGAACGAACAGACGTCCTCGCGACGCAAGGGTAAGAAGGCTGTAGCCAATGCTCTAGATGACGGTGATGAAGATGGAAACCGGGCCCCGCCGACGAAGAGGCGGAGACGAAAGAAGAAGGAAGAAGTGCGCGAGGCAGAGGGCGGTGCTCCGAACGGTGATCGTGAAGAGGCGATGCAGGACGTTGCACCGCCAAGTCGACGGGACGAGAACTGGGATATGGATGATGAGGGTGTGGGTTACTGATGGTTGATACACATTACCCTGCTTGCGCCCTTGTGCGTACTCGTGTATCCGCGTTCCTTCTTTGGGCCATGTGATGTAAGATTAATGACATTGATTGGACTGTGTGTTCCCCACGGAGGATCGCTAAATTTTACCCTCGCTGGTGATGTCGTAAATAGGGCAGGTTATACACACGTCGACATGTGCTCGGCCCCACCGTCAATATGTACAGTTGTTGTATGTCATATGGGATATGGGAATAGCCAGTTTGTCGTTACTGTATATGATGTTCCTCACTACGATGGTGCACTTTGCTTGTCACAAATAGCCGCATCTGGGATGCGGAGAAACCGCTTGCTGCGGATCTATAAAAGATGTGATGGTCCCATATCAATACGCCCCCAATTTCCCATCTTTTTCTCAAGCCAACACCTGGCGTCTAGAGATGGGAATCATCGTCTCCTGCCTCATTGGCGCCTTCACCTGTATAGGCGAGTGTATCATAGGTATATTTGGTGCCATTGTGGATTGTCTAGAATGCGTCATCTCAGGTACGCCTACCCTCTTTGTATTCCTGAGCACTTCTGATGAGAGGAGGGCAGCGATCATTGGACTTTTCACAGGACTTGCGGACTGCATATATGATTGTCTTTGTTGCGGCCCTTGCGGGTAAGCTGTGCTGTCATGTGGCTTTGGCGCCTAAATCACGACCGTGCCTGGAAGTAAACTCTTCTGATGCAACGCGGTTTAGGAAACGCCCCGAACAAGCCGTTGGATAACAAACGCATTCACCATGGAGCCAAATTTGAGTCTCCTAGCAGTCAAGTTACGCGAGCAGCGTATTGCATACGACTTTGATGATGGTCACCAGCACTGTTGCGCTGTTGTGGTGTATTGTTGCAAGTTTTAAATTTGTTGAAATGTGTTTCTATGAATAGTTTGATTTACTGTAGGATGACCAACCAACCAATGAGGATTGTTTTACACACAGCGCTCGTGACTTAAGCGCTTGAGCCTCTGTCCCGATGTCACATATGTTGGGTCTTGGCAAAACAGTTTCCTGGGCAGTTCGCCACAGCATTGATAATTGGCTGCGAAGAGGGTGCCAATACAACTCGAAGTTACGGCGTCTCCAAGACCGGGGGCCGCGAATCATATGCACATACACAATCTAATTGCTGCCGCTGCCCCCAATTTACTGGGCAGCCGACCCATTTATGATACGTTGCTACATCATATCATGACCCCTACTTTGACGACCTCCGAGTCATTGTACAATGTCCGTCATGTCCGTCAAGGCGCCACGCATATCACACCCGCCGGCAATCCCCGGAATGCAGCGCGAGGTTCAAATCCTCGGTGTGGCCGCTCCGCGTGCATCGAGTGACATGATATCATATAAAGATTCGCTGCTCTCGTGTCGCCCGGCGTCGAGATGGAACTGAAGTCATGTCTTTGGACTATACTTGCGATTTTTCTCCACATACGATCGGACCCGACCACGGTACAGATTACGTTGGGTCGTGTCGCTTTCGCGAAGGAAGAGTCCGAAAGACGCGATCGTCCAATTTTTGGGATTGGCCAGGGTCACCACTGGTCACACTAGCAGCCTGTGAGGCGGCGGGGTGCGCGCACAAGGAAAATGAACTTATTATAATAATGAAGAAGAACGGCAATAGCATTACAGCGGGCAAAATATCCCGGCACCGGTGCGCGGACGTGCTTAGCGGTTGGTACCACAGTATATTACTTTGGCAGATTCACGGCTTTTGAGTCTACACCGCAATTCTACCATCAGAGTGGAACGTGGAAGAGCCGTCTTTCTGAAAACGCGAACAATGGGAGCAATGGGAGCAAATCTATAGCGAAGACGACAAACACTCACAAACCGGTTTTCTCGGTGCGGTTCTACTGTATGCAACGGTCAACGTCCGGCCCGCGCGATACCGAGTCGTTTCTCTCACTCTCACTGACATGTTCATCCACAAAACATCTCCGACTGCGGCTCTATAATAGGCTCTCTTGTACCATAACCCCCTCCCCAGCAGCAAGGAATCTGACAAAGACGCGCGCGCTATATGCCAATGTTCAAAAAAGCCTCAACCCCAGCTCAGGCAGCCTCTCTGGCCAGGCCGGCGAATTTGCCTATTCCTGCTCGCAGGCGTTTAAAGCGCTCGAGTATCTATAACGTCTTCGTCAGTCCGAATACTGCGGCGATCGCAACTTAGAAAGGACTTGCCGACAACGTCTACGCTCGGCCCTTAACACCGAAATGATCATTCAGTACCAGAAGCTGGACGGGATTTACGCCACCTAGTAGGCAAACAATGCTCAAGGTCGGCATCAAGCTAAATGACCTATTTGCTGCCCTCATCGTGCAGGCGTTTGGCACCCGGATTGAGTCCATCGTCATGATGGAGGACATGCAGCTCTTCGCTGTGTTGATGGAACAGATAGGCGAAAAGTGTGTGCAGAGCGTAACTGCGACGACGACGGAAGCTGGCGATCGGAATATACAGTATGTACTAAATCCCACCTCACGCAAATACGGCATTTCGAGGCACGTGTGACCCTAACCATTTTCCTTGTTCATGCCTATGAAAATGAAGCTAAACTTCGTTCGCTATAGGTAATAGGTCAACGCGTGTTTTGTCCCGGTCCTCGGTTCTCGCGACCAAGGCAGCGGGCTACCCGCTTGCCCCTATCGTAGCCAAACTCGGCCTCAGAATCCCGCACGACGAAATCAAAATCTTGGTCCACGAAAGTCTCTTTGGCGTGCTTTGAGCCCAGGGTCGAAGACATCCAGTTGCGTGTCGCGGCTGCTAGTGGCAGCGTGACGGGCGTCGGCGGGGTGATCCTTTTGCGAACGTGCGTTCGGTCTGGGTGCGTAGCTCCTGTCACCACGGCACCTAGGGATATAGAATGACTTTGTCGGGACTATTGATGAGGAGCTCATGAATCCTGCGGACAAGCACATCTTCGCAACCTCCATGGTGTTTGTCACGGTTTATTTGATTGACAGAAGATGGCATATAACCAACATCAATAAGTGGTTCTTGACTAGCTGAGGTTGGAACACATCTTTTCCTATGAGGCAATGGCTTATCGTACCCTCGCTCATGTCGCGTATGAGTATAGTATAACGTCGAGCTGCATAAGTCTGGACATACTTTATCAGTTAAAGCAGCTCGGCTTTTCAGATTGCAAGCTGGCCGCGTGTCTTGGTACTGATGAGCTCGCGGTCTGCCGTCTAAGCGAAGAACGTGGCGACCTCCTCTTCTTCAAGCAGATTTATACGATTGCAGCTGGTTTCCCTGCTACACAAACTACCTCAACAGCACGTACGATGCCGTCGACTTCCAGACCTCAAGGTGATGGTTGCGGGCACTGGCACGTACGGAATCAGATCTATAGTCGGGCCATTCCTGAAGCGATGACATCTTGCAGGCATCGAAGTTTACGCTCATCTCTGGCCTCACAACGTCTCATTATCCTTCGTGGGTAAGGAAACCAGATTTCGACCACGCAACTTGCTTCACATACGTGCCAACATCTCCGACAACTCTGCTAAATTACGGGAATTATACGATTGGCGTTGGGGCGTCTCCCACCAATGCAAAGCCGATAGATGGAGATGATCGGTACGTGGAGGTCAACTCACTCTTCAGGCCATTTTGCCGCAAAATGGCCTAAACTTTTGCCTCCTGGCCTGTTGACGAGCATATATCCACCACCCTAAATGCGCAGATCTCGTATCTGGTCCTCGGTCCACTTCACTGGATAGTCACAGCATCTGCATCCGTGACGTGTGAAGGAAAGAAAACGCATGGTTGATCCAGCTGAGCATGGCTAAGAGACCTAAGGTCACGTGATGTTAGCACGTCCTATCCTTGGCCAAATATATTACGTTTCACGTTTCACGAGGATCAATTTGATAGCGGGATGAACGCACATCCGACAGCGAACGACCAGGCATTTATCTTGCAGGATTGCCGTGATCCCGTGCAGGTGAGTCGCGTCCCGTGCCCCTCGCGGCCGTCACCGATCGACACCTCACTCTGAACTCGAGGACATACAGGAATGCCTCCACGACAACCCTATCGACATCTTTAGACTTCCAGAGCGGGTTCATACACAAGTTAAAGTGATTGTCGACCGATCCTTCGTATTATCGAAGCATAGCAACTATTTATCACTTCCGATCGAGCCAGTTTTACTGGATGGGTGCATCTGTCGCGCCACCGGAAAAGATGTCTCGGTAGTGATCGTCAGCCCTGCAACGGAGAAATTTGCGACCGGTCATCCTGTTTCTGGTCTCTATTCCAGCTTACCGCACCTCAACAGCGACCCGGCAGGAGCAGCCAGGTGCCACCATAGCTCTTATTGCCTACCAATGTTGCACCAATCGCTTATGCATTCTGTCTCTTCCATTGTTGCCCTCTCAGTCAAACAGTACGTGACAGTTTACGATCTATTCCTTGCTTGCGCTTGATGTGTGTCATTATGTTGAGTGTTCTGGGGCCGTCGACATCTTTTGTGAGAAGGTTCTTTACACGCTCTCCTACGATATGAGCCGTTGACGCACACGAGGGCCTCGTCCGAGGTGGCGATGAGGCGCTGTGGTGGAGACGTCATGTCTGCTACGGCAGAGCGGGGCAGCATCCAGAAATGCAAGACGCTATAGGACACAAATCAGACACTCGCCTGTTATGGGGATGTGGTTGTGTTGCCCCATCCTCACCATGGCACAGCTCGGCTGCGAAGTTCTCGCGAAGGCAATTGACAAGACGGGTATATCACGTGCGCGCAAAGGAGCGTTCGCGGATGAAAAGGGAGGAATGAAAGCAGGTAAAGGACATACAGTGTGTCTGGGAGATGATGCACCTCTCACGAGCGAAAGAGTAAATGATCGTTGTGTCCTTCCGTGTATGAACGGTAGCGGCGCTTGGCTGCGTTCATTTCATTCCCTTTGTTTCGCTTGAAATGCGGACATCAATCCCAAGGTCGATTGTGACTCCCGTCGTGCTTTGTGCTTCGGTCAGACGCTGTATAGCTCATTTATAAGCTGGTCTTCCAACTTCAGTTATCTAGAGGCGTTGTCCTCTTACCTTATTTTCTAGGGATGGCGCTACTCAACACGTAGTCCTTAACTAACTAAATGGGTATAGTATGATGAGACGAAATAAAGAGGTTAGTCTCTTCCGCCGACGCGGGCATCTATCACCGATGATCAATGATCCATGACTAACTTGCAGTAACTTATTCATGAGAGGGTTCGAGATGAGCAGGGGACTGAGAATGATCGATTCGTTTCCTTTCAGTTCAGTGCGCCCTGGGTACAGAACCCTATCTAGCACTTTCCCATATAAATGATGTCCGTCTGTGATTCGTTTCCTTTAAATGTCATTCTAACTTACTGGCAGGTGCACACTGCGCACACGGCCGGTGCCATGTCGGAGTTTTTATTTTTGGCAAGAATAGAAAATCACTGGCAGTCTCACGCACGGCCCCCGGCGGGCGCAAACCGCGCGCTCAGGCTTTTCCAACCTTGGAGTGCTTTTAAATTTGGGCCGTGACATCGCTGGGCCGTGGCATCGCGTGAAAGTTCGAAAGTTCAGAAGATAGCACTGGCAGTCCAAGTCCTCATTCGAAGAATCGAAGGAAAACTTACCGACTTGATCAGGAAGAAGGTCCTAGTATAATCGATCGAGGATATCTTAGATTCACCTCGTTGCACTGCCGCCAGGGATGGAGATGCTTCACCTCTGCAATGCGCATAAGGGAAACTCGGGGGGCGACACCACCGTAATTTCCACCTGGATTTGGCCTATGTTTCTGTTACCAGATCTGTGCTTACTAGTGCGCTCTTTTACTCTATGGAGGCCCCAAAGTTTACTTCGAGCTTTATGGCAAGAACCCGATACAATGCCCTCGAGGTTCCTGGCCCCTGTTTCTTTCAATGATCCGCTGCGGACGGCGCTTGAGCTTGAATGACGTCGTCTCTCCGTGCCTGGTAAATAAGTTACTCCTGAGTTTTCTTGCGTCTTGTCGCGCCCATTCTGACTTCCACCTTATCGGTTTATTGCAGGACACGCATTTACAGGAGAGTATACACCACGATTCTTCCCCCAGCACACTCCAGACCAAACCGCATGCCAATGCGGTGAACCTCTTTAAACCACTGAGCACGTTATTGTGTACTGCTCTTTATTCACAACCACACGTCTCAAACACCTAATGCCGAACGGTCGTACAGGAAGCTTCCAACAGCTCCTCGAAACCCCGGAGTGCGTACAAAGGCTGCTTCGGTTCCTAGAAGAGACTCGGACGAGGGCCTGCAATAAACCCGCGCGCGGGCGATCTGGGAACCGGATTGAGGCACAGGGTTCTTTCTTTTGCTGTGGCGGAGTCACCCCCGCTGCAGTACATATACACGACCACCACACAACTTCTTTTTCTTTCTACCACACATAGATAGTTCACAGCTATCTCCTTTTTATTACCCACGCACGCCTAGACATACTGTTTAGATACACTTTGCGACCACCTCTGTGCCACGTAACCACGTTGTACTGGACTGGTTTTTTTTTTAAAATTCTGACTTCCCGGCCACCATCGAAAATCTCATTATTGAGGCATGAACTTTTTTTTCTTTTGTGCGAATCTCAACCGGGCGTGTCACATTTTACTTCACTTTAGTGTACCTTTCCCAGGGAGTACTGTAAACTCTCGTGCTTTTCGGAAAGCTCTTTGTTCGAGGGGTACCATGTGGTGCAGCGCCGCCACCATCGAGACTGAGAACGGTTGACTCGGAGGTACTATACATATGGGGGCACCGGGCTCGCCGGGCTTTACACACCCGAACTTAAATCACTGCGATAGTAATACATACTGTATCACTTCTGAAATCTCTGGGACTTTATTAGCATGATATTTCCGTTTGAATTTCCAGATTAGTCTGACTAGCATGAGTTTGTTGTAGCTACGAACCGGCATTCAATGTTTGGCTCGAAAATATTTTCTTCCGTCCTCACTGGAGCGCGAGTGAGCCCCTACGCCACACAAACCGCATGACTGATCGCCGGCAACCTTCAACCTGACGATGCCATACAGTATGTACAGTATTTGTTCTTTTTCAGTTGGGTGGCGCAAACTGATATATTGTACAGAATCTCCGCTCGGTACAAGTAAACGGGATTATGTTTGATTGCCGGCAATAACTTTCCTACGATAGAACTTGGGGCTCGCAAGCTGAATTGAGTCCTGCGGGGGTCGATGATCGAATCCTCATTGATCGCCCTGCACCATGATGGCATGGTCATTGACGATGCCCATAGACGACCAGACCCCATTTGATTTCTGCAGTCCCTTACATCACTCATCCTGACCCATTTTTATTTCAGTTAACACGGGCCTCATTACCGCCTACATGCTGCAATTAATCTGGCATGCTATGAACTACTGCGTCGGGTGCGGGTAGATTGCGCGTGAGACATTGTGTACCCTCGGTCCTCAGATGGTAATTTGCTGCTCCCATATCCGCTTATTGAATCCGGGAGTTGATCGAATGGTTCTATAATACGGGACTCATTAGAAGGCCTCGGGAAAGATCTTGTCTTTGCATCAACTACATACCTTATACATCAAAAAATGCGAGTGCGGTTAGTTCACTTGGTACTTATTACGTCTATAGACCCTGTGGGGACCACGCGCACACCACGACCTATAGGGAGTTGAACTAGGAACTCGATGTAGGCTCACTGGACACTCGCACGAGCATAGAGGATTCGTGAGACCAATGTCCACGCAGAGCGTTTCCAGGTTCTCGAATGGCGAGCATACGGTGGATGAGTTCATTGGACACTGCAGGCTGCAGCTGGGTGATCTACCGATACTGAGGGAGATATTGGATATTAATGGATAACCATAGTGACAGCAGTCGGGACTTGCCGGAAGTTATCGTCTCTTTCTCATTCAGCGCTACACTCGAAGTCAAAAATTTACGGGGTAGAGAAAAAGGTCTACTTTCAAAAACAAACTTTTCAAAGCCTCCGGAAATGACGGGGCATCAAATACTATCCAATATGATCATCCACACATCATCATTTAGCCTTACCAGTACGTGACAATATACCGTGAAGCAATGAGCGAAAAGCAAGAAGGTAGGCTAACGATCACCGGGATAGATGCTGTCTTACACCTTTTTGCCCAGGGATAGTACCCCAATCACATTGCGGCGGTTTTGTTCGATCACGTCAATAATGATGATCTAATCAAGAGCAAAGCGCTTTGGGTAATCTAATCCGTCACTCATATTCCCTGTCGCTGGCTGGTTCGCACTCGTGCAAATTGATCGGCCCTCTCTCTAACCCCTAAAATAGTATCGGGATCCAATCATTGTATGCCCGCACAGCGCCGTCTGGCCGTTCCATGGTAAGGTACCTGGTGACCGCGACTAAACGAATGGTTGGCCTTCTCCGGCACACTACTTCATATATAACCGAGGATAGGATTGACGCGAAGGAGTAAGCCCCACCTTCTCCTCGCCAGCGCTTCATACCCGGCCCCGACCATGTCTAAATCGGATCATGGTGATGCTCAACGTCTTGCTCTGACATAGTCAAAATAACACTGATGACGTGTCGTCGATAGCCATACTTTTAAGCGCAACGTTTCGTAAGTACTGCAATGCGCTCAGATGTAAAACGTTGCTTATCCCATTTGACAGTGGATATGGCACTTTTCGGGTTCGTGGGTCAACAGTATTGCACATATTGGACAGGCGGTACGCAAGTAATTTTTTCTGCATCCTGGCGATGCTAACCGTGTCTCTAGGCTTCAATGATCGCATCTATCTGAAGTACGAAACAATGCCAGACCGCCGCGCTGTCCTACCACTCACTTTCTTCATAGGCTCTTTGTTAACGTGCAATTTGCTCTCGTTACACTACAATGTATATTGTATGCCTTTTGTTCCTGTCTTCCAAGCCCAAAGTTTTGTGGCTGACTGACGTCTTCCAGCATGTGGCATATCGTGTTCAAAATCTTGTAATTTTCTCATCCCCACTCGGCGATGGCGTGTTCATTGGTCTTCTAGCGTTGATTTCGATGGTGTGCCTCCCCCTCCATCAGGTTCGTTCCCTTTTTTTTCATTCATACCCAGTTGCTGAATACCAATCAAGCCTTATGGAGTGGGCCGGCCAATTCGCTGTGTCAATTATTTATCATTATATTTGCGAACATATTTCTCGTAACCCGGTAAGCTCATTGACCTCTTGTTTAGGCTTACTCGATACCCATTTCCAACTTTCAGTATTCAAGGCCTGACAAAGAGTCTCGTCCAGAGTCTCACACCTATGTTCTTTTCTATCATGGCCTTTATATTCGGCATGGTCACCATAGTGGCCACTACTTATACGAACCAGTGCGTAGTTTTTTCTTTCTGAACACTCGACCCCCGATTGACATTGTACAAAGTTCCCAGTCGTATAGACATGCTACATCGGTGGTCTGGTATACATCACAAACTACGGCGGAATGTTTTATATCATGTAAGTCACATTTCTTCTGGTGATGTAGGCGCCATGACTCCACCTTCGTAGTTATCCTTGTACGTACACTCCTAAAGGCTCGGAGTGGTATGAAAAGATCAGATTTGATGGTGAATCACCTCGTACGGAATGTCATCCAAACCGGTGCACTCGCGACTGTCTGGGCAATTGCGGCGCTCGTGTCACGGTTCTGGTTGAATCACATACTGGTTTATAGAGTTTTTGATATAACGTCTGGATCAGTATACACGCATGTGAGTGTTTCCTCTGTGGCAGAGCTACTGTCATCTGAAGGAGAATATTCAGGCAATCTTTGATACCCTTATTTCCCGCTCTCAACTGCGTGATCGCATGGCTTCTACATCACCCTACGTCGATTTGGGATACCCTCATAATAGTACTCAGGTACGGTCGTAACTTTGATTCTCCCAATGTGTGGCCAAACTGAATCGTGGACCATCACACCCGCAGTCACGGTCATCCGGGCGGCCCCCTGGCCCTGTGATAGTGTCGAATCTCTCTGCCGCACCACGGAGAAATTCCGATTCCGAGCCTGGAAGCCTCGCGGACAAGAATGACAGCATTGAACTGGGAAAAGTGGCCGGAGGAAAGCCGGGTATCCCGTATGAGTTCTGATACTATCCCTCATCAAAAACAGGGAGGCACGAGAGCTGGCGAGAATGGGCTGTGGATGAGGTTGGAGATGTATGTACTACGTGTTGTCATACCCGGGAAGTATTATTGTTGGCCATTTTCCATTACAGCACTCGAGTACATTTTTTCACGGACACTAGATGGTCTTGGAGCGTTCCGCCTTATTGTCGTGCAATCGACTTGCGTCATCACCTCGATGGAGAATGCCAACCGGACTCGGTTGCTGTTGACAGCCTGATGAGAAGAAACACATGTTGAACAGCAAAACATTCTGGTCAGCCATCATCGTCATGGCAAAAGGAACTTTTCTGCTCAGCTATTTTTAAGGTATAATAGAGTGAGTACATGTAGTTTAGAATGCCAGATAGCGATTCGCAGTTTCCAGGTGCAGTCTGGAGTGGGCTTGCTTCGCGGCAGGAAACGGGCAAGCAGCGATTCCCGAAAGGTAGGAGCCCATTGGCGCGGCGGGTGAGCCCGTTCCTCAGGCATAATAGGCATGCAGGATGACGACTGTTGCTCGCGTCCAGCCTCTATTGGCCACGGTCGCCTTCACAATCTGTCCATGATGGGCCTTGCCTATGCGATCACGGAAGGGCAACAGCCGGATATGGGAAGACGACCTGCCCGACTGCTTGCCATGCGAGCCTGTTTCGTGATTGCACCGCATGAGGTGTACCACTCGCATCCAGCGTCAGCATTCAGCAATCCGCGTTCAACATCAGCACGCAACAGCTCCGAGTCAACATTCAGCATTTGTACAGCATTTCACCAAGATACAAGTCCCATTCGTCGCGATATTGTATAGCAAATGTAAAAGGAAAACAGGGATGAAGTGGACGCACCGTCGTCAACACGTCTCTCCGTATGGACCTCTCATTTCTTCCCTGTCTCTCTATGACCACCGATGGCATTCCTCCTCGTCCTCGACTAGCAAGTCAGTAGCCATTTGTGGCACCAAAAATTTTCACCAAGTCAATTACCTATCCATTTGATCACTTTTTCAATCACTGCCATATAAATGGTTGCAATAAGTAGAGTTTGTTGGGTGGCGAAAGAAGCTTTGGTGCCGGCCGATGCCATGTCGGGGTTTTTATTTTTGGCACGAATAGAAAATCCAGGCAGTCTCACGCACGGCCCCTGGCGGCCGCAGCAAACCGTGCGCTCAGGCTTGAACTGTTTCAAATTTGGGCCGTGACATCGCTAGACCGTGGCATCGCATGAAGTTCGAAAGTTCGAAAAGATTGGCTGTGCTAATCCGAAGGAAAAAGGATATAGTGATGACCTACTGGCTACTGACTTGATCAGGAAAGTCCTCCGAGTCCTCCTGGTAAGTTATAACCGATCGACGAATATCTTAGATTCACCTCGTTTGCGTTGCCGCCGGTGACGGAGATACTTCATGGGTTTGTCTCTCCAAGAGCACAATGCGCATACGGGAAACTCGGAGGTGGCGAAAATTATCGTGATATCCACCTGGATTTGGCCATATTTCTTTCACTGTCCGTTCTTCTATTCTTCGCCCTCTGACATGCAAACTTACTTTGAGTTTTAGGGCAAGAACCTTCCGTCCGTACTGGAACGTGAGTGCGCGAGTGAGCTCCCTACGCCACACACGCCATATGACTGATCAGTACAGTACGATCAGTGGCAACCTCCAACCGGATGATGCTATATTTGACGTTTTTTCAAACTGGACGTCGTCCTGTGGCACAAACTGAGAATCTCCGCTCCGATACAAAGTAAACGGGATTTAAGTTTGATTGCCGGTGATAACTTTTCTAAGTTATCATAGATTCGGGGCTCGCAAGCTGAATTGAATCTAGCCTTCCCTTCCTCCTCAACGCGTGGGGCGGGCTGCGTCGTGAAAGCTCTCTCGTTGACGGTCCTCATTGGTCTTTCTGTACCACGATCATTGATAATCCCTGTTTAATTTCTCATGCATCACCTATCCACAAATTATGGCTCATTTCATTTTAGTTACAGTAACATTGTGGCTTCGTTCACTGACTACATGCTGCGGTTGATCTGGCATATTTTGAATTGCCCGTTACTACTGACTCGGGTGCCGGTAGGTTACGCGTGAGACATTGTGTACCCTCGGCGGTCGTCGGATGGTAATTCTCTGTCCCCGTGTCCACTTGGCGAACCCTTTCTAATGTAGTGGGAGTTGATCGAATGGCTCTGTAATACGGAACCTATTAGAAGGCCTTTTGGAAAGAACCTGTCATTATATCAGTTACACGCTGTGTACATCAAAGTTCTGTGCATTTCCCGCACAGGCCATGGTATTCTGATGGGAAAGAATGTGAGTGTGGTTAGTTCACTTGGTACTTACTACATCGGTAGGCGGAGCATAGAGGACTCACGTGACTGGTGACTAATGTCGCAGGCGTTCCCAGGGGAATTCTCGACTGGCGAGTATACGGTGAGTGAGTTCATCGGACTGTAACTGGGCGATCTACCGAGGGAGATATTGAATAGCCATAGTGACGGAGCTTCGGGTCAGAACGTGCCTGAAGTCATCGCGTCTGTTTCACCTTCAGCGCTTCACCATGATCGGTCCAAAAAAAAACTTTCAACGATGACGGCACATCTAAATACCATTCAACCAAAGAACCCACGCACTGGGTACTGTAGCGGCGAGTACAAGAATCGCACTGACATCCTTAATGATGTGCACATCATTTAGCCTTACCGGTACGATATACAGTGAAGTAATAATTGATGATAGCAGCAATATGTCTTCCAAGAGTTGTTAGATAGGTGAGGGTCATCCTGGAGGGCGACTATGATATACCTTCACTTTCTTCCAGGCACTTTTCTTCGATAAATATGTGCATTTTCAAGACGGGAAGCACGCGCCCACCAAATGGGATCAAGTTACGCCCAGAACCGGATTCGTGAAAATTTACCCCGTTCCTTCGGCGGCTGGTAAGGAGGGGCAGGCTAACGACCACTAGAAGGCAATTCGGGTTATGATAGACTCGGATCTTCCGAGTCGTTCACCTCTTTTGCTCAGGGAGGGTAGTACCTCGATCATCGACAACACCGAATTATTGTCGACCAATAATAATGACCCAACCATGATGAGCAAGATCCATAAAACGCTCTTTCGGCAATCCCGTTCCGCAGTGAGTATATAACCGGGGATAGGATTGACGCGGAAGAGTAAGCCTCACCTCCTCCCACGCCGGCGCTTCACACCCAGCCCCGACCATGCAGTCGGCAAAATCGAACCTTGGTGATGCTCCACGTCTTGCACTGACAATAGTTGAAATAATACTGACGTGTCGACAGGCATATTCATAGGAGCAGCGCTTCGTAAGTACAGCAATGCGTTCAGATGTGAAACGTTTGCTTATCTCATTTGACATTTGACAGTGGATATGTTGTTTGTCGGGTTGGTGGCCCAACAGTTCTACTCATATTGGACTGGCGGTATGTAAGTCGTTGTTTATGCGTCCTGGAGATGCTAATCATGCCACTAGGTTTCAATGATCGCATCTATTTGAAGTACGAAACAATGCCAGACCGCGCCGTCCTGCCACTGGCACTCACTTTCCTCATAGGCTCTTTGTTAACGTGCAATTTGCTCTCGTTGTACTACAAGGTGTATTGTATGTTCTCGTTCCTGTCCTCCAGGCCTAAAGTTTTGTAGCTGAATGACGTCTTCCAGCATGTGGCATCTCATATTCCAAGTCTTGTAATCTTCTCATCCGCAGTCGGAGATGGCGTATTCATTATTGGTCTTCTAGCGTTGATTTCTATGGTATGGCTCCGCCTGCATCAGGTTCGTGCCCCCCCTTTTTTTTATTCGTACGCAGGTGCTGAATACCAATCAAGCCTTATGGAGTGGGCCGGCCAATTCGCTGTGTCAATTATTTATCATTATACTTGCGAACATATTTCTCGTAGCACGGTTAGTTCATTGACCTCTTATTCAGGCTGACTCGATACCCATTCCCAACTTTCAGTATTCATGGCCTGACAAAGAGTTTCATCAAGACTCTCACACCTATGTTCTTTTCTGTCATTGCCTTTGTGTTCGGCATGGTGACCGTAACGGTCTCTTCTTGGACGGAGTAGTGCGTAGTTCTTTCATGCTGAACACTCCCCCGATTGACATTATCCAAAGTTCCCAGTCGTATAGATATTATACATCGGTTATCTGGTACTCATCACAAACTATGGCGGAATGCCTCATATCATGTAAGTCACATTTTTCTTCTTCTGGTGATGTAGGCGTCATGACTCACCTTCGTAGTTTTCCTTGTACGTGCACTCCTAAAAGCTCGAAGTGGCATGCAAAGATCAGACACGGTGGTGAGATACCTCATACGCAATGTCGTCCAAATTGCCGCGCTTGCAACTATCTGGTCAATTGCGGCGCTCGTGTCATGGTTCTGGTTGAAACGCACAGTACTTTTTAGTGTTTTCGATATAACGTCTGGAACAATATACACGCATGTGAGTGTTTTCCTCTGTGACAGGACTACTGTCATCTGACGGAGAACGTTTAGGCAATATTTGATACCCTTATTACCCGCAATCAATTGCGTGATCGTATGGCCTCCGGCGGATCCGCCCACGTCGATTTGGGATACGGTAGTTCTCAGGTACGGTTGTACTTTGATTCTCCCAATCTGTCGGCCGAACTGAAACTGAAGCGTGGCACCGGCAGTCACGGTCACGGTCATCCGGGCGGACCCCTCCTGTGATAGTGTCGAACCTCTCTTCCCCACCACAAAACAATTCCAGTTTCGAGCCTGGAATAAGCCTCCCGAACAAGAGTGACATCATTGAACTGGGAAAAGTGTCTGCGGGAAAGCCGGGTATCCCGTATGAGTTCTGATATCATCCCTCATTAGGAACAAGAAGGCACGCGATCTGGGGAGGATGACTGTAGCATGGGGTGGAGATTATGTACATTATTATCATGCTGTGTGTTGTGATACCCGGTAATTAGTTTATTTTTTGCTATTTTCCATTACAGTACTCGACTCTCGAATACATTTTTCACCGACATTAGATGGTCTTGGAGCGTCCCGCCTTATTTTCGTGGAATCGACTTGCGTCATCACCTCGGTGGAGAATGCCAACCGGACTCGGTTGCGAGCCTGCTGGTGATGAGGATCGATGAGGACTAACCCATGCTTCTTCACAGCAAAACGTTTGGTCAGCCGTCATGATCATGGTCAACATCGTCACGGCAACAGAAACCTTTCTGTTTAGCCATCGAAAGGTACATTAGATTGAGAATTTAGAGCTTCAGTTGTTAACGTCAAATAGTGGATCGGACTGATCATCAGTTTTTGGGGTGTCGCTCAGCGATAAAAGGGGATGAATGAAAAGAGTCGAGTTGGGCGATAGCGATTCGCAGTTTCCAGGCGCAGTCGGGAATAGGCTTGAAACAGGAGAGCAGTAATTCCCGAATAGGTCGGGGTGCATGGACGTGCATCATGCATGCATGGTCCAGCGGGCGAGTCCCATTCCTGTTTCCCCCAGTATAATAGGAGATAGATTGTTGCCCGCATCTATTGGCCACGGTCGCCCCTTAGGGCCTTTACAGACTTGCCTGTTCAATGCTTTTGCTGAATTTGACAGCGGTGACGAAAGTGAAGGTGAAACTGAGTGGGAAGACGTGGGACGGCATGTTGGATAACGATGATGTTGACGTGGGTAATTATTGATTGGCATAGGCCAGGTAAGTGACATCAAGCAAAGGTGCCGTGCCGAACAAACGCGGTTAACGTGGCTCGGGTAATGCCGAAGCCATAGCAGGTTTGGCTTGGCACTCGGAGACTCTTCACCTTGCTCTACCAACACCTCGAGATGAGCTCTACATACCCAGTCATTGACTCGCGCCCTGTACACCCCCACATACAAACATCCTGCTCATCATGTCATTTCCAGCTCGAGTTCCAAGTGCCGAGCCCCGTACCGAAACCATCCACCCTGCTTACCGTGCGTTGTTGTAATTGTAGAAAGACCTTTTCCCATGCCTTTTATCCGAATCAACTTCCCCCAAGCATGGCCAACAGTACGGGGTCATCACCAATGTCGTACGGACAGGCGCCAACACCTCCACCACGAAAAGGGAGGAAAATTGGCACGCAAGAGCGCCCACTGGAGACAGGGTATTATGATTTGCTTGGTATACCGGTTGATGCATCGACAGATGATATCAAGAAAGCCTATCGTGCGCTAACCTAGTATCCTTTTGTTGTTTGCCGACTAACCACTGGTCGCGTGCAGGCCGCCTTGCAATCAAGTTCCACCCTGACAAGAACCGTGATGATCCGAATGCGGAAGAACACTTCAAGTTGATTGCCATCGCTTACCAAACGCTCTCCGACCCCAAGCTACGGCACAAGTATAACGAATTCGGGCCCAAGGAGAGCACGCCTGAGGGCGGCTTTGTCGACCCTGAAGAGGTCTTTGGTGCGATCTTTGGCGGGGAACGTTTCTTGCCATTTATAGGGCACCTGTCTCTTGCCCGAGACATGAAGACCGCTCTCCAGGAGGCCGATGAGGCGGAGGGCGAAGGCGCGACGCCAGTCGCGCGTGATGCTAAAGGACGCGAAATTATCAGTCCAGAGGAGAAAGCAAGGAGAGATGAGAAGGCGCGCAAGACGGCTGCGGAGGTTCGCTTGCACCGCCGTCATGGTCCTGTTGCTATTGACCGGGCTGCGTTGTATAGAAATCTGCCGCGCGGGAAGAGCGCGTGCAGAAACTCGTTGAGACCTTGCGTCATAAGCTGGGCATTTTCACCGAGAATGCCACTAGCGTGAATGACCCCGAGGTAACCGCGTCATGGCGAACGATATGTGCCCTCGAAGCAGAGTGAGTCTCTTCGGCTCTATTCTGGATTACATTCACTAAGTTTCTCGCTTCCCTTGTTCCCTGAAGGGAATTGAAGGGCGAATCATACGGGGTGGAACTTTTGCACGCGATCGGATTTGTCTATACCGCCAAAGCGAAACAGTTTCTTGCATCCAACCAGAGCTTCCTCGGAGTCGGTGGATGGTTGCACAACGTGCAGGGCAAATATCATGTGTTCTCCGAGACGTGCGTGTCTAATACAAGCCCCGTCTGTGCTCCTTTTCTCTCGCTGACATTCTACAGCGTCTCGACTTTACGATCAGCAATTGAGCTCAAAGCCGTGTTCGACCAGATACAACAGGCCGAACAATCTGGCAACCTCAGTCCTGAAGAGAAAAAACGGCTCGAGGAACAGGCTGCAGAAAAGGGCCTCCATGCCCTATTCAAGGTACGTCTTTGCCCTTCTCCCTTTGCCCTCTCCGCCGCTCGTTGGCGATCTTATCTATATCTGATCGACACGCGTATGTACACCGTACGGTTGATGTTGACAGGGCACCAAACTGGAGATCGACTCGGTGTTGCGAGAGACGTGTGACCGGGTGTTGAACGACTCGGCAATTCCGCGCGATACGGCGGTGCTGCGCGCTGCTGCGTTGCAGATCCTCGGGGATGTGTTCTCCGCCGTGCGGTCTGATCGTGATGAGGCACGTGACGATGGCGAGTATGTGAAGATCGAGACCAAGAACAGTCGGCAGCGTGCGTATTCACGCTCCACCCCTGGGAAGGAATAAGTCCCAGGCAAGCTTCCTCTCTCATCGTCGCGCTTTTGCATTTCTTGTGTTTAGTCGACCGCCATCGTTACGTACTCGGCAGGCTTTTCGCCCAGCTTGGGTACGTTTGCGGGCGAGTACTACTATACGTAGAAGTAGTGACCTTTGTCATTGCACCAATGTATCATAGGCAATCACACCGTATCTTGTATTTATTTCCTCCCTTTCCACTTTGACGCCTCTTGGCAAGTCAACCCCGCGTCGGCAAGTAGCTTACTCGCAGTACAGTACTGTATGGCATGCACAGTAACAGACGCGCAAACCATCATGTAACTTCGTTCGTGGGAAAAAGGACGTACACCGCGCTGAAATCAAGATTTTAAAAAAATCTATCTATCTGACCCTCCCCCGTTTCCTGGCACCGAACCCTTTGAATACAGCATCGTCATCTGAATCATCATCAACTTCGACCAGCGCCGCCGCCTGCCTCTTCGTGGCCGCCCGCACCGCATCCCGACGTAACTGAGTGCCAGCGGTGGAGCGTAAGGTGGACGTCACGGTCCCGGCGGCGGCGTCATCGCCCACCGTGCCTGTGCCTCGACCATTTTCTTCCGGAACGTCCGCTCCAAGCGCACGTGCCACCGCAGCGGTAGACTCGCCCTCGCCTTCATCCTCTATCTGGTCCAACAACTCGTCGTCGTCGTCGTCATCATCATCATCCGAGAGAAACAAGGCCAGTTTCTTTTGCTTCGTCCGCGCGGGCGGCGCTTTTGCCTTTCCTTTCCCTTTCGCCGTTGTCTTTGTTTTTGAAGGAGATTTTGCGGCGGCTGGGACTTTGTATGCCGCTTTGGCACCCGTTTTGCTCCGCGTAGAAATAGGTTTACGTGGGGCCACGGGCTCGTCTATCTCCATCTCGTCGGCTGCTTCCAAGTCCAACCCTTCAGCCGTGACCACCCCGTCATCTTCGTCTTCATCTTCGCCCTCGCCCGCAGGTGGCGCGCGCGCTCGTCCGCCTCGAGAGTTGGCTGACGCTCGTGAGGCCTTTGGTGGCGGCTCCGCCTTGGATTTGGACTTGCTGTACAGATGGACCCCGGGTGGGTGTGCGACTGTGATGTCGTTAGTATCCGAGTCGCTCCGTGATCCAGATGCGACCCCTCGCCAATACGCTGCAATCAGAGACACAAAAGTTGAGTAACGGTTAGCCTTACGTGAGCTGGAATGAGAAGGGCTACAGTACCATTTCCGATACCATAGTCGTTCTCATCGTTGAGAACAAGCTCGATCGTTGGCTTGCGCTCGATAGGCACTGTGCTTTTCTGTGGTCCATTCAGATGTCAGCATACCCAGAGGGAATGGGGAGAAGAGTAAAAAAACCCAGACCGTTTTGAATTTCTTGAAGTTCGGTTTGCCTATCCACTCGGATGGGTAGCATCGTTGTTGCGCGCAGGAGGTGCAGATTTCCCACTGGCCCCTCGTTGGATGTCCATTTCCACCACGACCATAAAATTCCCCCTAATTCCGATGTCACCGAAGTCGTCGATCGTATCCCACGGAGCGACAACAGCCTCAGGAACGCCCTTGAAGGCAGCGCCAGAATCGGTGGCGTCGACGTTAACATTTCTAGGCTTGGTAATCCGCAGCTGGTTAAATTCGCGATCGAAGTCATCCTCATGCTTCTTGCCTCGCTTCATCGAATTGACCGCCTTCAGGAAATTCTCGTCCGTATCGAGCTTTTTGTTCGACGATGACGAAGGTTTTGATGCAGCAGTGGCGGCCTTGGAGGTGGGTTTAGCTCCTGCGGTCGTTTGGCCTTTGCCTTGTCGCTTGATCTAGGCTGAGATGCGGGAACCGCGGTGGGGCACCTGCAGCGGGTGGAGAAACAGTGTTCGCATCCAAAGCACGCCGTTTTGTCCTGTGCGTCCCTTCCGAGGTGTCCGCACCCGAACCGGCAACATCAGCAGTGCTATCCACCATCTCCACATCCCCATCATCGCCGTTTTCGGCGTTCCTACGGCGCTTCGTACCCCTCAAGTCACCGTTTTGAGCATCAGTCGCTTGCTGCTCCTCTTCTGGAACTGTATTCAGCGTGCCAGTTCGGACGCCTTGTGTAGACGTTCCCGTCCCTGGCTCGATCTCGCCGGAAAGCGGCTCACGGTCGGGGTCACTTGCTTCAAACAGGGCTTTATACTTGTCGAGCTGGGAGAAATGGGAGTGTGAAGTTTGAGGATTGGAGGAGGAAGTCGCCGATATTAAAGCGGAAGAGGAGTCGACTCCTTTGTTTGCTCGTCGCGGTGGAAGTCTGCGCGTTTGAGACACAGGCTAAGATGATATAGTGGTCACGTGAGCATCCAATTTATGGGGGAGGTATTTGCTTTACGTACGGTGGGTAGTTGAGTAGCGGCTGAAGCACCATCGCCCAGATTAAGTGCAGGAGGCGGAGCAGGAGTTGGAGATGCGGCCACGATTGCCCCATTGTCGCCAGGCCCCGGCGATGGCGCGGTGCGGTTCCGCTCCCCCGCCCGTCTCGGTGGGAGCTAAGAATCAGTGAGCACTTGAATAAAGCGGAAACAGGGCAAATTGAGATCCGTACTCGGCGGGGTATTGGCACCTCAACAGGACCAGGTAGTTCTGGGAGGGGCGTAACAGTTTGTGGGAGCCGTTCGGATGTTGTAGGAGGGGGACTGGGTGCCCTAGGTGGATGGGAACCGGTTAGAGAAGGCGGAATAGAAGGTTCGCCCGGAAACGTATTCGGCACTACATCAGGGAGAGGTGTTTCTTGTGAAGCTATCAGAATGTTCCAATAGGAACGTGTAACAATAGCAAGTAATTCACGCACCTCGGGCCTGCGTATCAACAGGGTGTGCTGAATCCACAAAAAACGTATCGACTGACGCTATAGCTTGCAAAATGTTCTCAGGTTGGATAAAATCCATGTCCAAGCTATGAATGTGATCATCAGTTCAACATCGGACTTATGGGCACTGCTTACACACCTCTTGGCGATAGAAATAAACTCCTTCCACTCCGCGCCAGTCGCCAACTCCATTGCATCCATATCCGCTACAGGAGACACCTTGCCGTGTTTCTCCTCAGCCAACGTCTTCGCCCTAAAGAGTGCCTTACGCCAGCGCACGACACCGGTGCTTACGGTGAACGCTTCGTACTCTGCGCCCCCACGCTTGACCAAATCCCGGTACCCTGCAGGGATTTCGAGTCCCTTTTCTCCAACAAACACAAAGCGGTACCCTTTCAGCATGTCAAGTCTGGCTTCATTTGGCTGCCACGTTTTTAACGTTTTGTATGTTGAGGAAAGGGCGGCGGCGAAGCCAGGGCGGAACTTGCTTTCGGGTGGCAGAGAAAAATTGTGTTCTAAAGCGCGTGTGGACTCTCGTGGGTCAAGGGTAGAAAGCGCGATCAGCTCGGAGAGCCATTCGGGCTTGACGAGCTGGGCGGCGGAGAGGAGAGAAATCATGTGATCGGGCGTGAATGCATAGGAGGGAACGAGGTGATGCGTGATCTCAGGGTGCAGCGTGTGTACGACATGAACGCCTAAGGCGAACGAGTTAGAGGGGTAGGTACGGAAGCGAGAGGGTTGCACGGCACACCGAGGGATGCGCAACCATCGACAGAAATGGGCGTTCTAACTTTCCCGGGAGTTTCGAAACAGCATATTTTCTGCCACTGTACGCTACCGAGCGGTAATCAAATGATTGCATCGATGAAATTGAGAAGGAAAGGAGCGCTGCATGGACGTACGTTAATGACAGGCCACTGACAATATCGACTTTGTCGTCGTGCTGCAACGGTTCAGTTGCACCGGGATTTACAATCACACCATCGACAACCCCTTCACGCAATATACGCATCGTCTTGTTTTTGGAGTTTAGGATCCGCAACGTTGGCCTGTAATCAACGTTGTTCTGTAACCATGGGATAAGAGGTACGACTATGATACAGGAGAAACGTGTATGCGCACGACGTCATCAGGTGAGAAACCTTCAACTATGAACTTGCCGTGATCATGAGAGACCTTCTTGTGGTTCACAACAAGATCACAGGTTGTTTTACGACCGATGACATATGACTTTCCGCTCTTGAGAAGTTTTGATTCTGGAACGTATCTTGGATTAGATTGATAGGCTGTGAGGGAGGAGAAGGCATTACTTTGAAATCCCACCTCGTTTGATACTTCACCGTCGAAGGGGCCAGTGACGATCCACATTCTGTTGTCGCGACGTGATCAACGCAATGGCGAGTTCACTCACTGGCAGACCCTCAATTACCGCGACTAGGACGCGTGAAACACCCGCGTGACTTTTTGGGACGTGTGATCGCACGTGATCAATACAGTCGCTGCTGTTTCTACGACACACAGCTACGTACAATGCTGATACAGCCACTGATACAGTTCTTCCTATATCTGTATGCGATACTAGTATGAACGGGATAACGAACCCGGTCGACACTGAATACCATCATATATGAGATCATCAAACGATATTGCAATACATGCAAAGTGACAGATATATCAATCCACTCGGTGGACTGCAGGCGCTATTGACTAGGCTAATCCCAAACAGATACCCAAAAGGGCCCAACAGTCGACGAGGCTGTGTCACCCCTTCCGGTCCAATGCATGGCCTGCACCGCCTAGCAATTTAGGCACACCGGAAGACAGCAAAGAGTGGGAAGCCCCAAGAGGCAAGGACACTAGGCCGGCACAATAACTAGACTATCAGTTGCATATTTGAAAGAGAATTGAAGCCAGGTGGAGAGCCAAGGTAACTCCATCAATGATTTCAGCGCACTTTCCCAGTGCAAGATAGATTGATAGAATGCGTTTCGCTTGCCTCCAGTCCGTTCGCAACCGGGGTGGGCGGGGTAGCAAAGTCCAAAAAAGCGCCAAGCGAGGACACTGCATACCTTATACATCATTAACTAAGAGGAAGGGTGTTACGGTCATGCAGTGGACTCTGACAATCGTCCCGCCCTTATGGGCGCGTGAGAATAGTACCTAGGACAATGTTACGTAGTAGACAAGATGGAAGTACAATATTCGGAGTTCTCCTATAGATGGCTTGAAGGGACGTTGGCAATGATTAATGATTGTCGGAATGCGCTGTAGTCATCGGTTACGCAGCGCATCGTTCACATCAGAAAGAAAAAACTAGCCATGCGTAGCTCGGTGAGCCTGAACTTGCCCAAAGAGGCTATTTGGTGTCCCACTGTCCTACTCTCCGAATCAGAGGGGTCGTGGGCGTAGAATACGTACCAATTGTGGGAGTGGTGTAGTACTATAGTGGTGCCCATCACCATCAAGATGCCGGTACCTCCGGATACTACGTGCGCCGAGCAGAGATGGTTCATCATAGTTTCTTATGATAGGATGCACAAAGAACGACCGTCAAGTAGGAAAACACATAAATACCAAGGGAGCACGAGAGATGGGGACCAGAAAACGAACAGACAAAAACGCAATTGACGCAACGCCAGCAAACACAAGGAAAAGAAAATGGTGAAGTACAAGAAAAACTGCGCCTCGATTCCGCCGGCCCGGAACCATCCCTCTCCCAATCCGCACCCAGGGGCTATCGGGGCATGTCAAGCCCAAACTTTCGCCTCAACGACCTCGCCTACACCAAAATTATCTGTCATGCTCTCAAGTATCCCCACAAGACGGTCAACGGTCTGCTCCTTGGACATTACCCTTTTCCAAACGCTCCCATTGACATTGTCGACGCGGTGCCTCTCCTGCATCACTGGACTGATCTCAGTCCTATGATGGAAGCTGGGCTTGGAATGGTGCGTCCTTCCTCTCTATATCTTTTATTCTTCGTTATGATAAGCTGGGCCCGCTTTCTTTGTGCGAGATAGACTGCCAGCTACGCCCAGACCCGCCAGTTTCAAATAGTTGGCTTTTACGAGGCACCAGAGCGCGAAGGCGACACTGCTTTATCGCGAGTTGGCGAGCGTGTCGCCGCCAAGATCAAACAGACTGCCTTTCCGACTCCGGTCGCGCTTGTGGTAAGTCATCGGAAGGGTGTGGACATCCATGAGCTTCATGCCGACCAATGACGTGTCCTACAGCTCGATGGATCTAGGTTGGGAGAACAGAGTCGCGCAGCACTTGTCGTACGTTTATGTTATTCTGGCTGGCCAGTCTCAACTGAATTTTGGAACTTCATTTGCAGCCCTACATTTCTGGCCCTGCATCTGCCACTAACATTATTCCAGCGGGAGATATACTCAGATTTAACTGGTCCACCTCAGCCCGTGCCTTAGACCTCATTCACCATAGCAGCATACTAGACAATTTTTGGGATTTCGATAACTATCTGGAGGACAACAGGGCTCCGTTTTTGACAAACGGTGCAGTGGAGGCTATGCTCAACGGGCAGCGGGCACGGTAAAAGCTATGATGGCTGGTACATTATTGGGGATTTTGTCTCCTATCTTTACCGTTTTTACACTATCGAAGGTGGTTTTTGGTTGCTTTCGTGCCCATAACATACCATTCTCTTAATGGAGCTTGCTTATCTTCCCACTGCTCAGCCCTGTTGGATGGCTGCGGTATCACCTATATCACCCCTAAAGCGAAACCCTAGTGAAAAGACGCAACTTTCAACAATTTCCTATGATCACCACCGCTTCGTGCTGCCATACTGTGAAACAACTACTCATGTACTCATGGACCAATAGGTGCCAGTGGTTCGGTGCGCGTCTGAAAATTTTATCACTTAGTATAAGAGTGCCGTGAGGTGAAAATGATGCACGCTGTTACATTAGCACGAGTCACCGATAGTGCGGCGCGAATAAGCCTGGTGTTGTACCTTATTGGCACCCAGAACAATCTCAGGCAACTGCTGTATTAGCGCGCAGGTCGCAGGCCTTGGCAGTGCGAACGGTGGACGTATGCGAGTCACGCGACCGATTCGGTCGGTCGTCATCGCGTCGCGTCCATCACTTACGTTATTGATACACACGACTCGTCCGCAGTGCCGCCTGCTATCGCTCTGCCATGACCAGTGCCAAGGCTAGTGCGACTGTGCCAGCTCAGGGCAGGCAGGGACCCAAACTACTAGGCTGAGCCGCCACCACATACAGTATCCCACATACCTACTAGTACTAAAGCACTTGTATTTCTCCGAGTCTTCCAAGCCATCCTTTCCGTGCCATAGTGATATTGGGACCCTCCCATAGCCACACAACGATAATACCCACGCATAGTCTTTATGCTTACCTGATAGCGTAGTTGGCCAAATATATTACGTTTCATTCGCATACTGTAAAAGTAGAAATAGGAGTCACAACTCACAACGTCGTTTCATGTCGCAACTGACCCTATTTCCTCTGCCCTACACCATACCGCAGCCCCCCGCAGGGCTTTTTCGCGACGTTGATACTGTATCAGGAGATTCAGGACGCTCTGATACGGAGGCATGTGATACTCGATTGAGTAACCGCGACGTATTCCCAGGGTGGCGCAGATGTGTTGTCTGTGGGTGTCCAAGCGCTTTAGAACATTGCCGTATTGTCGGTCGCAAGGATGTCAAAGCGGTTCGCCCCATGTGCAATTGAACTCATGTGTGGGACCATTTACATTCTTTCTAGTGGACATTGCTCCAACGATTGAGATGGGTCCCAGAGAGTGTCAAAGAGTGGCCTGAGCATGAATCCCGTAATGGGTTGACAATGTGTGCGAACCATTGTCGGGATTTTGATAATTGGGTCTTTTTTATTCGTTTCCAGCCCGCTGTAAGTCTCGATCTCGTTGCCCTTGTCCCGCTGATTAATGGTGACTAGACAGAGAAGTATATTTTTATACTCTACAATAGTTACAGTGCAGCTCCGGACTTGGAGAAGTTCCATGGCAAGGCTATCGCACTCGACATCAAAGATAATCATGCCCCGCTCCCTCTCCTGTTTCTGGTCCATGAATACATGGCCCGGGGGAGAAACTTTTACCAGCCAACACCCAACTTGAACGTAACCAATAACTTCCAGGATTGGATCATCAATGACGGCGTGTTAAATGAAGAAGATGGACGACCTTTCTCCTTCAAGCGTAAGGCTCCACCACCTGACCCTCATGCCAGTGGCCAGTCTTCGAACGTTGAAGTGTCCACCACCGCTCAGGCCATCCAAACTTCTGGTCTTGCTGCCGGCCAGTCTTTGAATGTGCAAAGCTCATCCACCACTGGCACTCAAGTTGCCTCGAATTCTGGATCTCGAACTGTGATCATGCCGCCTACAGCTGACCTCGTCGAGGAATTGATGGCGTATCAACGTACGATGCCCAGTTGGAAGGCTTGGCAGAGGGAGGCAATGAGTTGGGAAGGAACGACAGAGGAGAACACAAAAAAATATGTCGAGAATATCGGTATCGAGTCGGCTGAATGAAAGGAACTTTTGATGTTCACATGATTTGACTCGGACAGAGATCTCGATATTTTCCGTAGAGGAGTAACATATAGCTATATTTGTTGAGTCACGAAAGCTTTCGGTGACCCAGACTGGTGTAATATAAGGCGTAGCTATCATCAGTGGCTCTACTTGACAGGGGTCACTGGTGTCGTCACAGCGAGGCTAAAAAGAGGAAAGGAGGATGCCGATCGTAACCGTGACAACCGTACTGCCATCTTGCTGCGCCTCTTCTCCATGTTGCACGAGCGCAAATGGTGCAGAACCTTCCGTGCCATCTTTTCATCCCCTTCATTAATTCCGGCGTACGTAGTCAGCAGCTCGAAGCGTTCTGAGCCCAACGCGACCCGCACTCTTTCCTGCACGCCAACCCATCCACCTCATTGAAGAATCGAGGAGGTGGGTATCCGTACACTATACAATATTCTGTTTTGGCGCACGGAAAAACACAGAACAGTCAACAGTCAGGTATGATGGGGTAAAAAGCGAAAAGAATAAGCTATTAACTCTCCGGAGGGATAGTGATATAAGCAAAAGATGGGATTATTCGCTGACACACGAAATGGTTCTTCCTTGCTCGATACCGATGCTGTATTATGTGCATGCGTACTTGAGCTAGCTGGTGTCGGAGATAATGACACTGATGTTAACACAGGTGCGGATGTGGATACCAAAGTCGACTCTGGCACAAGGCCAGCTTCAGGTACAACGAGATAAACCGCGTGCGACACAAAGCACGCGAGATAACCCAGTGCATATGACAAAGTGATTTGACCCAAGTTAACCCTATATAAATGTACGTTTCTACAACCTTTCTACACCTCGAGCGCTGAATGAAAAAATGATAGACAGAGAGCGTAATCTCGACAGCGATCCTCCACTGTCGTCAATCCAATGTCTTTCAATGAGGTATATTGCACAGCAAACGCGACGTGAGGGGGAACGTGCCGCAAAGACAGCGTGTACTGCTGTGAGCAATCGGACGGCGGCGCTGTCCCAGCAAACGGCTGCCCTGCACCCTCCTCCTGCAAGCTCAACACCGCGCCCTTCTTTTCCTGACCCTTCTTGTTCAACGCAACCTCATTCAAACATGTGTCTTGCACAGCAAAAACGACGTGAGAAGGAACGTGTAGCAAAGACTGCGCGCAATGCGTCCTCCAATCCTACAGCGGGCTGTCGACTTTTCTCGGTTCGGTTTCCCTGGCACTGCACGTTCCGTTCCTGTCACGTCTGACCGCGTGGGCAGGCCTCAAGGCCTCAAGGCAAGGGCGCAAGGGGAGCGTCAGCGAGAGAACACACACACTCCCCTCCCTCTCTCCCTCTTACAGTACACCTCTTTTCGGTGTTTCCCTGGGCTTTTCCCTCCCCCACCCCACACAAACACAACGGAAGTGAGAAAATGCCGCCGGTGGGCTTTATCAGCATCAGCAGCAGCAGCAGGTGAGCGTGAGCACGACTGGGATACCATACCGTAGGGTTAGGGCGCGCGTCGGCGCGCGCGGGCGGTCGTTTCGGGCGTCTAGGGTTAGGGCACCAGTTTGGGGGTGCGGCGCCCAGCACCCCCTATCGACCCTATCGCCTGGTGCCACCCCAGTATCCCTCACCGGACTGCATGGGGTCCCGGCACGGGAGCCACAGGGCCACCGGCGACGACCGACGGGCCGGACGGGACGGGCGCTCACGTGCGGCGAGGGCGCGTGGGTTGCAGATACTCTGCACTGCGTCCAAAATCCAAAATGTTGGATCGCTTTCCCGTAGTTGGGGCGATTGAGTTTGGACTTGACCCACCAGTTGACGACGAGGCGATACATACGCGCAATTTATCCTCCTTTTCGATCTCATCATAATTATATTATCCACCCATCCACCCCATCCATCCATCATTCCATCTTCCCCTTTCCCCACCTTCGCTCCCCGTTTCCCTTGGATAACCACTTTTCATTGGCGACACATATCTCGACTTGCATCCTTTCTATATATTATCTCGCATAAAGAGTCAAGTGCAATGATTCGTCTGTAGCAGTCTTCGTATCCCTTTCCAAACCACTTATATCTTCGTTCTCACTATTTCAAACTATGGCAACGCGAGTGATGATGATCGAGCAAGAAATTCATATGTCGATGTGGAGGCGCGTGAGGCGCGTGACGGGGTGTGATGGGGTGTGACGGTTTCGTGACCGGAAAGCGAACGGACGCGTGACGATGGACGAGGCCGTCAGCGGCGCAAGTCTGGTCGGGTCGAAAGCCTACTTCAACGCGTTTTACTATGATACGAGCCATTCTCTCTGTACCATATACGACAGTTAAAATGCAAACGACATTTGCCGATCGAACGTCAGGTCAATCTGTTCATTCACCATTTCAAGATCTAACATAGTCAAAGCACACATCACAACGGAAAATACGAAAACTTTACCTAGACGCCAACTATATTCACGCATGTGTGCATCAATACCGTCGCCTATCACACTCCCCACGATTTTGGAGCAATTATTTCACCCCTATCGGACGCCTTCTCTTACATACTACACTATCATCCCGCTCCACAGTGAACCCGACTCCGTGACCCCTGTGTGACGCAACTTCGCTTTCTGGGCTTCCTCCGCTATCCGGATCTTGCTTCTTGCCTCCGAGGGGCTTCGGGGACTTGCTAGGCATGGTACTGCCTGGTGCTTGCCACGCTCTCGGGCTTCGCACTCTCGGGCTTCCTCCGCTTTCCGGTTCTTGCTCCCGTCTGGGGGGCTTGGGCTTCCTCCGCTCTCCGATTCTTGCTTGCGTCTGGGGGCTTGCCAGGCTCCGTAGCGCCTATGGACTAGCGGCTAGCTCGGCTTACGCTCTCCGGGCTCGGCCCTCTGCGGCTCACTCAGCTAGCCGTTGCCGGGCGCAGCACGGGCCACCGCAAATCAGGATGGCATCAATCACGTGGTTTGCGAGAACCTCCTATTAAATCGCACAGTTAAAAGCGAGTGGAAAGGAGTCACAACGTCATCTTCATGTCGCAACCACTGAGCCTTTATCCTCTCCCATACACCATACCGCAACCACCCCCTGGGCTTTTTCGCAACATAGAGACAGTATCAGAGCACTCCGCCAGTGATACAGAGGCATTTAATACTGGATTGAGAAACCGCGACGTATTCCTAGGGACACGCAGATGTATTGTCTGTGGGGAAAGTGGCCGGTATAAGTTGAAACATTGCCATATTGTCGGCCGCAAGGATGATGAAGCGGTTCGCCCCATGTGCAATTAAACTCAAGTGCGGGACGATTTACATTATTTTTAGTGGATGTTGCTCAAGCAATTGGGATGGGTCCCAGAGGGCATCAAAGAGTCGCCTGAGCATGAATCCCGTAATGGGTTGACAATGTGTGTGACCCATCGCCGGGAATTTAATAATTGGGCCTTTTTCATTCGCTTCCAGCCCACTGTAAGTCTCAATCTCTTTGCCTTGGTGCCGCTGATTAATGTTGACTAGACAGAGAAGTATATTCTTATACACTATGATAGCTACAGTGCATATCCAAAATTGGAGAAGTTCCATGGCAAGGCTGTCGCACTCGACATCAAAGATAATCATGCCCCGCTCCCTCTCCTGTTTCTGGTCCATGAATACATGGCCCGGGGGAGAAACTTTTACCAGCCAACACCCAACCTGAACATTACCAATAATTTCCAGGATTGGATCATCAATGACGGCGTGTTAAATGAAGAAGATGGACGATCTTTCTCGTTCAAGCGCAACGCTCCAACACCTGGCCCTCCTTCGAACGTCGAAGCGTCCACCACCACTCAGGCCGCCGAAACTTCGGGTCCTGCTGCTGGCCAATCTTTGAATTTGCAAAGATCATCCACCGCTCAAGTCGCCTCAAATTCCGTGTCTTGAACTGTAATCATGCCGCCTACAGCTGATCTTGTCGAGGAATTGATGGGGTGTCAACGTACGATGTCCAGTTGGAAGGCTTAGCAGAGGGAGGAAATGAGTTGGGAAGGAACAGCGGAAGAGAACACAAAAAAAATGTCAAGAATATCGGTGTCGAGTCGGCTGAATGAAAGGAGTTTTGATGTTCACATGATTTGAGAGAGATCGCGATATTTTCCCTAAGGAGAGTAGCATTATAGCTATATTCCTTGAGTCACGAAAGCTTTCGGTGACCCAGGACCGGTGTAATATATGGCGTAGCTATCATCAGTGGCTCTACCTCAGCTGACAGGGGTCACTGGTGTCGTCACACAACAAGGCTAAAAAGAGGAAAGGAGGATGCCAATCTCATAACCGCGAAAACCGTATGGCCATACTAAGTTACTCTTGCTGCACCTCTTCTCCCATATTGCGCGAGCGCAAATGGCGCAGAAGTTTTCGTGCCATCTTTTCATCCCCTTCATTAATTCCAGCGTACATAGTCAGCAGCTCGAAGCGCTCTAAGCCCAACACGACCCACACTCTTTACTGCTTGAGGCCTTGAGCAGCGTCCCCGGAACCATCCACCTCATCGAAGAATCGAGGAGGTGGGTATCCGTACAGTTTACAATATTCTGTTTTGGCGCACGGAGCAACACAGAACAGTCAGGAGTCAGGTATGACGGGGTAAAAAAGCGAAAAGAATAGACTATCAGCTCTCCGGAGGGATAGTGATATAAACAACAGATGGGATTATTCGCTGACACACCAAATAGTCCTTCCTTTATCGATACCGATGCTGTATTTTGTGCATGTGTATTGAACTAGCTGGTGTCGGAGATAATGACACTGATGTTGACCGTGCTCCCCATGGTCTACCTCTGTGTAGTATGTACGGAGGTAAACCCACGGGTATGTTGCCCAAGATGTTGCCTCCGAGCCTCCGAGGAATAGGTCGAGCAAGACAGGTCGTAACTGGGCCAGACTGCGAGGCGGATGGTGGGTGAGGAATAGGACGGCCGGGGTAGATGTGCTAATTAGAATCTGCGCCATTTGTGGGAGTGGCGTGGCGAGCAGAATCGCTGGTAGCAGTAGCAGTTCCATTACGCGCCCATTCAGTCACCACCCATGTCCACACGTGAGCCAGCATCCCTGATGATGGCATCAGCACAATGGCCCTGTAAAGGTGAGGCGCACGGACATAGGCCGCGTGGCCGGATGGGCCTGGACGTTGTCAGTCTCTGCACTGACTCGTCGCAGGAAATGTCTGAAGGGTGGTGGTGACGGAGGAGGACCTGGAGGAGTGGTAGCGATTTCCCGTTCAAGGGATGCGATGTGAAACAAATCACCCGCATCTGGTTTGCTGTGTCCTGAAAATAGCTTGGTATTGAGCCCAGCAGCTGCGACCAGGAATATGCTCACTTGAGATCGCAAACGCACCTTTCTGCTTCAATGACCTGCTTCCGGGCGTTCTGCATACCGTGATAAAACACGATGTCAACGAGAGAGGAGTTTGGCAGGGTATCGGCAACAGCAGCAAGGGCAGAGAATTTGCTCAGTGAGTGGCCAGCAAAGGCGGCAGCCGGCTGGACCAAACCTTTCGAACGCATGTTTTCGAAGGCTGCGCGTGACGTAACAACAAGGGCGATCTGCGCGAATTGAGTGGCGAAAAGAAGTCCTTTCGGATGCGTAAAGGTGTGTTGAAGCGTGCAGACGCAGATGTCTGCGAAAAGAGGGAGACTCTTGATGTTACCGTCCTTATCCATCGTGTCATACGTCATCTCCATATAGCGCTCACGGATTGCCTGGCCCTTGATACCACCGAAGTGGATGGTCTTTTTCTTGGGGTTTTCACGGACGATCTCCATGATAGAGAAGCCGTAAGCCCTGCTACCGGTATTGTACAGGGCCAACTCGGGGTCCTCAATGCGTGTAGTCACCTCGCGGGAACTCGACGCGCTTGTCCGCATTTGGATCGATGGGGTAGATGGTCGCACCGAGGGACTCGGAGATCCTGCGGATTTTCGCAATCAATACCTCACCATGCGCGAAGATGATGAAGACGTACTTGCAAGTCGTGTTGCCAGTTGCAGCATCGACGAAAGTACCGATGCTGTCTGTGTGGTTCAAACACGCCAGAGGACGCGCTCAAAGGTAGGCAAGCGAGTGCGATCGACTACACCGGCGATAAGCCTACAGGTAGTCAGAGGCTGAACGGCCAGATAACGAGGAAACCGCATACTCGGGGTCAAGTTGGACATTTGATGGACTCGAATACTGGTTTTCACGATCGTCATCTGGAGTAAAGGAACCGAACTGTCATCGAAAGATGAATTTCGCTCTGACTTGATTCGACCTAAATGCAGGATTAAAACGGTTGCTTTGAGAATGCAACACAGCAGCCGCAAATGACACGTACGCGGCGAAAAAAAAACAGCGGTTTCGCGGAGGACATGTCGTACTTTGATAAGTTCGGCGAGGCGCTCACTGAGCACCTCATAAGATGAATTCATGTCGAGCAATCATGACTCGTACTCGCTGAGCGTGACATCAAGGTCGTCTATCGTCTGTGCAGCACGGGGACCAATGGTGATAAGGGGTGCGGAGCGTACAATGGCCCGGGTCGAATGGGAATGGGATCAGGCTCGCGCTCGATCTGATTCGCCAACAAAGGGCATGAAAAGAACTGACGTACTGACGTCCTTTAACTCGACGTTGCCCAGTTCACCAAGTTCGGCTGCGCTCGCAATAATCGGCTTCAGGAACAGAAAGGAGAGGGCTAACAAAAAATGTACAAACAAGTAAAATCCGATATGCAGTTTGAAATAGCGTATATCCATGTAAATCGCCTGTACACGACGTATTAATCCATATCTCTCTTTGTGACTTCGTATATCTCTTGCCTATGCTACGCTACATGTTTCTATCGCAAATCTTTTTCCGTTTCCCTTCTGAACTCAGTGCTTTTATCGCTCCAGATGCTCATTCTTGCTTACCTAATTTATATCCGCCTCGTCCTCGACGTGAATCGCCTTCAACACACAGGCCCTGTGTGCTAAAACTGGCCCCAAAGGAAGCACCAGTGTGGCTTTAGGGGAGTGTTGGAATATGGATCCACACTCTAGACAGACAGAGGAATGGACTGGGTGGCCTATGGAAAGGCACAGTACTGGTGGGGAGACCCAGGTTCGATCCCTGGTCTGGCCAGATTTTGAGTCATTTCATGGTTATGGGCCCTGTCTGCCGCTCAATTTGGGCTCTCGATTTCCTTTTCGGGCCACTTTCCCAGGGGTCAAGGATCCGCGTTCCGCCACCCCTTGCGCTAGATCACCTGTACGGATGTGTCATCCACGGAATCCATGTCCCTATACAGAGAGCCATAGAGACGCAGTGGATGATGCAATACAACCCAAATCAGGATGGCATCAATCAGAACCTCCTATTAATTGTACGGTTAAAAGCAAGTTGGAAAGGAGTCACAACGACATCTTCATGATGTCGCAACCACTGAGCCTTTATCCTCTCCCATACACCATACCGCAGCCACCCCCAGGGCTTCTTCGTGACACCGAGACATTATCAGAATGCTCTGCCAGTGATACGAAAGCATTTCATACTGGATTGAGAAACCGCGACGTATTCCTAGGGACACGCAGATGTGTTGTCTGTGGGGATAGTGGCCGGTATACTTTGGAACATTGCCATATTGTCGGTCGTGATGATGACGAAGCAGTTCGCCCCATGTGCAATTGAAGTCACGGGCGGGACGATTTACATTATTTTTAGTGGATGTTGCTCAAGCAATTGGGATGGGTCCCAGAGGGCATCAAAGAGTCGCCTGAGCAGGAATCCCGTAATGGGTTGACAATGTGTGCGACTCATCGTCTGGAATTTGATAATTGGGTCTTTTTCATTCGCTTCCTGCCCTCTGTAAGTCTCAATCTCTTTGCCTTTATGCCACTGATTAATGGTAACTAGACAGAGAAGTATATATTTATACTTTACAATAGTTACAGTCCATGTCCAAGATTGGAGGAGTTCCATGGCAAGGCTATCGCACTCGACATCAAAGATAATCATGCCCCGCTCCCTCTCCTGTTTCTGGTCCATGAATACATGGCCCGGGGAAGAAACTTTTACCAGCCAACACCCAACTTGAACGTAACCAATAACTTCCAGGATTGGATCATCAATGACGGCGTGTTAAATGAAGAAGATGGACGATCTTTCTCCTTCAAGCGCAACGCTCCAACACCTGGCCCTCCTGGCCAGTCTTCAAACGTCGAAGCGTCCACCACCGCTCAGGCCGCCCAAACTTCGGGTCCTACTGCTGGCCAATCTTTGAATGTGCAAAGATCATCCACCACTCAAGTCGCCTCAAATTCCGGGTCTCGAACTGTGATCATGCCGCCTACAGCTGATCTCGCCGAGGAATTGATGGGGTATCAACGTACGATGCCCAGTTGGAAGGCTTCGCAGAGGGAGGAAATGAGTTGGGAAGGAACGGCGGAAGAGAACACCAAAAAATATGTCGAGAATGTCGGTATATGTCGGTGCCGAGTCGGCTGAATGAAAGGAACTTTTGATGTTCGCATGATTTGACAAAGGCCTCAATAATCCACGAGGTTCTCAGTAAGGAGAGTAACCTTTCGGTGACCCGAGGACCGGTAATATATGGCTGTGTGAGGTCTGCGCAAGCGAGAAGTACAGTACGTTATGACTGGCTATACTAGCTACTGGTCCATCGCTATCGGCGATGCAGTAGCTCTATAGCACTGACAGGGGTCACTAGTGTTGTCGCGGATCCAAGTGACGATAGCGAGGCTAAAGAGGAAAGGGGGATACTGACCGATCGTAACTGCGACTACTGTAGTGCTGCGGCACTACTAAGTTACTCTTGCTGCACCTCTTCTCCCATATCGCGCGAGCGCAAATGGCGCAGAACCTTCCGTGCCATCTTTTCCTCCCCTTCATTAATTCCAGCGTACGTAGTCGGCAACTCGAAGCGCTCCGAGCCCAACACGACCCAAACTTTATATCGCACGCCAACCTGAGCAGCGTCCCCGGAACCATCCACCTCGTCGAAGAATCGAGGGGGTGGGCATCCGTACGTTTTACAATACTCTGTTTAGGCGCACAGGGCAAGACAGAGCAGTCAGGAGTCAGGTAGAACGTGGGGTAAAAAGCGAAAAGAATAAGTTATTAGCTCTCCGGAGGGATAGTGATATAAGCGAAAGACGGGACTATTCCGCCGACACACCAAATAGTTCTTCTTTGCTTGGTACCGATGCTGTATTATGTGCATGCGTACTTGAGCTACCTGGTGTCGGAGATAATGACACTGATGTTGACGCAGGTGCGGATGTGGATACCAAAGTCGACTCTGGCACAAGGCCAGGTTCAAGTATAACTTCAGATGACGCACGTGTAAATGATGGCTCGGGGGGTTCAGATGGCTTGCCAGACAACACTGGACGAGGTTCACTTGTTCCACTGCGCCTCCGAGTCGCATCTATTTCGGCCACGCGAGGTCCAGGCTCCCATACACGGGGTGGGCTCGGAGCAGGAGCAGGAGCAGGGACCCATCGCCGCGATGAAGACAACATCGGCCCAGATGTCAACTCTGCCGGTGGAGGCCGTGGCTGCGGATATTGCGTATAGTGATGAGCGGGTTTAGAGTAGCTGCCTTCACGCGCGTAGTCATAATCATAATCGTATTCTGAGCGCTCATAGTCGGCATATCCGCGTCCTCGCGGTCCAGCTGGCGGCGAAGGTGGAGGAGGTGGGGTATAGCGGCCCCGCTCATAGCCATAGTCGTAGTCATAGTCATAGTCATAGCCGCGCCCATAGTCAATGTCACGATATGAGCGACTATATGCGTCTCTTTCTTCTGGGTAGCCAGAAAAGGAAGGACGCACGTGCCAGGGCTCCGTGTGCGGTGCTGGCGGCGGCGCGTAGTACGGATCCGATGCATATACGCCCGGACCATCGTACCGCGAGTCACCGAGCTCGAACTGGTGGTGCCCATGCTCGCGAGTGTCATAAGAATGGTGGGTTCCCCTAGGTTCATTGCTTGGGCTACGGTGACGAAAAGGAAAAGATGAAGAGGACTCGGCAGTGGGATGTGGTGGGTATTCACGCGTTGGCCTGTTGAAAGAAGGTTGTGTGGTTGGCCACCAGGGCGTGCTTGTAGGAGGGTACTCGGGTTGATACGTAGGCGGATCAGAGGGTAGCTCACCAGGCTCAGGCTTGGGGTCGACATAGCCAGGTCGAGGCAAAAACATCGGCTCCGCCGACGTGGAGGGCAGTGGTCTCGACGATTTAGAGGGACCAGTCCCAGAGGCTCGTGGTTCTGTGGACTTCGATGACAAGGTCGAGGCGAGGAATTGTTCCGCCTGGCTCAGCAGTTTCGCCTTCTTAGGGGGTTCACCCTCGTTTTCCGTTCCGTCCGCGGCTTTCCGTTTCGCTTTCTTGGACTCGCGCGGCGGGGGTAGCTCGACCTTGTATCCTTCTGGCGGGGGCTCTCCTTTGAAACGGAGGAACTCGATTGCGCCTTGCTCGAACGCGGCGTGTACCACGGCAACCTTTGCATCGTTCCTGTTGCGGAAGTCAGCTGGTACAGTCCAGGAACACTTTTCGTGTTCTTCTGGTTGTTCTGTTAGCTTGAGCGTCATGATGCACCCGCACGCTAGTGATGCGGACGTATACAAGTCAGCCACACATCACTATGTAGCACAATGAGATCATACGTACCATCACGATCCTTCGTGTACTCAAACATCTCGGGTAGCTTATTTGGCCAAAACTTCGCGTACTCCGTGTTCAGGAGGGGAAGTATGCTTTCATAAACGAGGGCCTTCGTCTCGGAGGATACCTTCGCCTCGAGTGTCGCGCTGATGGCGCGCACGTACGAGCCAACACCCGCGGCGAGTGCAGCAAGGCACACTGCGTTCTTCGCATCCGCGCGCTTTGGGAATTGGGGCACGACCATATACGTGCGGACCTCGCCAGGGCGAGTAAGTCGCAGAACGGCGCCGTGAGCTAATCCAGGGGAACAATTGATGAGCGATACACGAGTCAAAAACTGTCTTGAAGGAGTAGAGCGAAGAGGAATATAACATACTGCCAAGTTTGGTGTCGGTCGTCCAAATGAATTTGTGCTCGAACTTTCCGCCACGGGCAGACTGTATCAGGGTGTTCAGCCAGCCAGGGGCGTTGATCTCGGCCACGGTCTTGTCGTCAACGGGCTCTGGGAGTGGGCGCGGAAGCGCCTCGAAGTAACCCTGTAGTGTGAACGTGACCGGTGGTGCAGTGGACGTGGCGTCGTCTTGCTGAGGTTCGAAGAGCCGTTTCTCGGCTGGAGTCGTCTGGCCATTTCCGAACATGATAAAGTCCAAGATGCCCTCAGCAATAGCATCTGCGGCGCACGCAGCTTTAGCCATTTCGAAACTGGGGTGAATGACATCGACAGAGCAGACGCGGAACAGATGCAGCGAAAGTTTGACCTGCAGCGCACATCCATACTCTGGTGTTTTTGAGTGGCCAAGTCAGTGGTCAGGGAGAAACCCACTGAGATATAGATATAGGGGAATAAATGCTCACTGCCTGTCGGTTTGCTATCGACGAGGAATATCCAACACGGCTTGACACGACCGGCGCGCCACTCGGCGCAGCACTTCTCGATTTCCTTCACCGCGGGATCCTCCTCGGCATCCGTTGCCGATGGCTCCTGGACCGAGCCAGGCGCATCGAGCGGCGCAAGCACGAGCCCACGCTTCGCAACAGCTTCGGGAGAACCGTACTTGATAAAGTCTATCGCGCCCATCTCGACTGCAATGGCCGCCGCGGCAGCACGGGCCTCTGCCTTACGCGCAAATTCGGGTTTCGATGTGTATGAGCGCGTTGCTCCATTAGGCCGCGTGATTGTGAGGATGCAGAGTTTCTCTGCAAGATCAAAAAGGGGGTCAGACGAAACGAATAAGAGGATGGGGCAAGACGCGATGTGAGAAAGGCCACTTGCTTTCTTTTCCCTCTTCTTCGATGATCTCGTAATTGAGGGCATTGACACTCCCGAATGTTTGCGAGCAGATCTGGTCCAGAATAAATATCGGGGCAGGCGTCGGCGCGGGTTTGCCGTTCTCTGTGCCCTGATCGGGGACAACGAGCGGTGCGATGGGCACATCGTGGTAGAGTGGGTTGGAGAGGAAATTTTCCTGTGGCGCGGGCTCTTGGTATGGGTCGCGCAGAAAGTCCTCGAGGGTGAGGGCGCCCAACTTGAGCAAGTTGGAAGTGACGATCTCAAAGTAACTCGGGGCTTGGGATTGCTCTTGTGGCGGAGAGGAAGTCGCCCTTGGAGGGCCTACAATCGCAGCCATGGTAGGAATACGAAAGTAACGGTACAAACTCACGATTCAAAAGCGAAAGAAACAGGGATTGGATGTGATCAACGAAGTGGCTCTCAGGAGAGCAACACGCATACACCTTGTGGCAGTGTACAATGGCAGTCATCGGGCCGTCGGTGTTTCCCCCTCTCAAACAACATGCCCACCTCTGCTGAGCTGAAGGAATTTTACGATACCCATGGCTACGTGATAATTCCAGGACTTTTAACACCCTCCGAGCACGCCGACCTCCTCGCCGCAACAAACCGCGTCATCGCGCGCACGCGCTCCGGCTCCTGGCCACATGCGCGTGTTGTAGGAAAACAGTTCCCTCCATACGGCATCGGCGATGACATCTGGGGCGTGCAGCACGCGATGCACCCCGCGCTCTCGGAGCCCAGCTTTGCTCGATGGTATGCAGGGGACGCAATGCGCGGGGCGGCGAAGATGCTCCTGGGATGCCAGGATGAGGAGTTGCAGATGGGTGGGTTTCTCTCCCTCCGTCCAGAGAGCATTCCGTTACCTCCATGTCTTCTTTTTTCCGGGAATTCAGAACTGTTCAATATCCTCGTGAACCCTGCTCGCTCTGAATTTGCTTTGTGCTGGCATCGCGATGATATTAAGGGCTCGGTCAGTGAGGACGAAGAGCACGCAGCGCTTACGGTGCGGCATTATGGGGTATGACAGCGAAGTACTTTTCTTTTACTCTGTATTCTACTATCCGAAAAAAGGTCCAGTGGAATACGTGAGTACGTGACCCCGGATTTGATAGAACTGCCTAATTTCATGATTCAGTGCCCTCTATGAGGATACTTCGCTTTATATCGTCCCTGGCTCACATCGCATTCCACGGACAGCGCAGCGCGCCCTGTCCAGCGACACTGCAGCACCTGCCGATCCCCTTGCTATGCCGGGCGCGATAGGGGTACATCTAAGGGGTAATGTCGCGTACTCGTGTGGTTTTCTGTCTAACTCAAGTCTGTAGTGGGTGAAACTGTATACTACAACAACAACATACTTCACTGCGCCTCGTACAGCCCGAACAGACCACGGGCGACATTACACGCGTGCATGGGGGACACACGTGGTGGGTCTGCACGTGCAAGTAATATATTGCAACACGATCTAGAATGGATGAAAGAAGAGGCATTTCGCGAGTCACTAAATTTGACGGGAAAGCAGATGCTAGAGAGACTACTGAGAATACAAGAGGAGTTTCGTGGAAAAAATATCGAGTATTCTTTAGACGGATGATGTTTACAGAATACAATAATCAAGAAACTTTGATTGCATCGCCTACGAGAATAATAATATATTTTTTAGGGCGCAAAACGAGACCGTACGCTTAAACTCAACAGACAACACAAAGTAGAACAACAACAAGGTTTTACAAACACGAGAGGATAGATAAACAAAACAAGACGATGGAAGACAGGTTCCTAGTTCAGGGACAGGGCCCCAATACGAAAGGGGCGTTTGGGCGCCTAGGAGGCCTGTATGGTGACGGCTTCGACTTTGGAGCTTTCAATGACGACACCGCCTGGCGTTTCGTTTGGCCCACTGTCATTAGGAGCTTCTGCAGCCCGCGCATCGACATCAAGATATTTGCACAGGGGTAAAAAACAGCAACGCACCCTGATTAAGCGCCGCGGCGCCATTCTCTGCGGGTTCATCGGCAAGCGCATCGACCTCATCTGCCTCCTGTTGCTCCTTGGCCGCCTCATCATCGCCAGAGCTCACCTTTTTCTCAGTGGCCTTCTTGGCTTTCGATGTGGGTGCGCCCGCGGCCGTCGCCGCACTGTCAGTCTTGACCTTCTTGCCGCGGCTCCTGACGGGGGTTTCCGTAGCGGGCGCAGGGGCGGCCTTGCGTTTGGGTCGACTAGCGCCACCCTCAGGGGCAGATTCGGCAGGTTGTGCGCCGGCAGGGTGCTCCCCGGCAGGGCGCGCGCGCTTGACAGATGGTCGGCGAGGGGACGACTCCTCTTTATCTTCAATGTTGAGTTTTAGGGCCTCATCAACTGTGTTGGTCCGACAGTGGGGGGGGAAGATAGTATGGGACGAGACGAGTTTAGCAGAGAGTAGCGGGAGGATGGGCAGGACAAGGACGGGACGCACGGCCAGTTGTCTCTACGGCGCGGAGGAACTCGAGCATACCCTCGCGCTTGCGCTTTCCTGGGTTCGCGCCAAAGTCACGGCAGATTGCACGGAGGGTGTCTGCCTTAAGCTTATCCCATGGGATCTTGGACGTGGCCGCCATCGTCAGTTGAGCTTGTGTGCCGAGGTAGATAAGTGGGCGAGAGCGTGAGAGAGGCAATCGAGAACCGCTTAGAAACTCGAACAGACGCGCTGGCCTAACTGTGTGGGAATATTGTCACGTGGACTTCCACTTTGTCATCCTTGGGTGACAATCCCCTAATTATTTCTGGTTCGGCTGGCGACATAGTTGGCGACATTTACTGCAGCGCGTACACTGGAAAAAATCTGGAAGCAACAGGAAACTGTAGTATTTGCGATCTTGTTTGCGATCGTAAGATGATTTGTTTTAACTTGTTTGGCTGGACAAATACTGAGGTAACGGATCACTGTTAGCTTCCAGTAGTTGAGACTATAGGGTCACGGGTTTCCAACATCTAAAGCCATTCAGATGAGTTGCCGCTGTTGGTGGGGAAATAGCGACAACTGCCTCTTCATATGCGGTAGAGGTTGCAATTATTTTACCATACAAAGCATCATTGCATGCATCGATAAAATATTATTGTAGATGATGGCAAATAAGAAAACCGGAGAAGTTGAGATCATCATAGGATGGTATCAAGAAATACTGTATTATAATGGGCTACTTGAGTATCTGAGTCCCTTCTCTCCCAAAAGTTAATTTCCTCCCGCGGCGCCGCCCATTCGTATTCGCATTCGTCACTCGCCTCTTCATTATCGATTTCCATATAATCATCTTCCTCCTGTGGGCTGCGAAGAAAATAAACCCTAGTCTGAACATTAACGAATTAAACAGACTTACGTAGCGTTGTGACTCAAAAGTAGGTGTGAGATATCGAAAAATCTCGCTCTGAGTGCTCGCTGGAGTGGTGTCAACCCGAAAATATCTTGAACATTTACGTCCGCATCTGCCCATGCTCGAGAAGCACCCGGGCGACTTCCACATGGATCCGTTCCATATCTCCCCGATTCCAATCGTGTCCGGAAGTATAATGGTCGTATTGATGCTTCAGGAGCGTCCAGGGTATCACATATCTACCTGCCGACGTCCAATGTAAGGGAGTCGAGCGATCCTTGTCCCGGGCTCTCACGTCCGCACCATGGGTCAGGAGCACCTGAACGAGTCCCAATCCTGCGGATCTCGATTCGGCCTTATCACATTCCAACGATTGTCGCGTCACGGCAGAACCCAAGTACCCGGCCCCTCCAGAGGCTAAATGTAACGGAGAGAATCTGTTCTTGTCTTGTGCATCCACATCTGCGTTGTGCGTAAGGAGCAGCTCAGCCAGTTCCCCGTACTTCCTACTTTCAATCCCCTGGTATCCCTTCAACCAAACCATTTCCCACTGGAGAAGGTCTCGAACAAATTCAACTTGTCCGCTTTCCGACACCCGATGTAGTGGAGTCGATTTGTCCTTGTCCTGCGCACTCGCATCAGCGCCGTTCTCAAGAAGCACTCCAGCCAGCTCCACAAGCCCGCATCCCGACGCCCAATGTAAAGGAGTCGAGTTGTTCTTGTCCTGAGCATTCGTATCCGCGCCGTTCTCGAGAAGCACCCTGGCGAGTACCACGCGTCTCCTGTTCAGATATTGCGGTTGCACCAACTTGGCGAGTTCCACACGTCCCCTGTTCGGATGTTGCAGTCCGAGTCGCGCCCATTTGGATAAGTCCTGAACAATCGCATCTTCACTGTGTTCGAGGGGTATAACATGTCCCTGAGTTTGCGAGTGTCGAAACAATCGTAACAGCTTGACTATACCCCGACTCCCGGCATCCACGCCGCGCTTGAGAACCAACCGAGCGGCTTCGACTTCTCCATCCCCCGAGAGCAAATGCAATGGTGTCCACTTGTCCACGTCCTCGGCCTTCGCATCCGCCCCGCGCTGGAGAAGTTCCCGAGCCATTTCTACATGTCCACCCCGTGATGCGCAATGTAATGAGGTCCACATGTTCACGTCCCGGTCATCCACATTCACGCCATGCTCAGGTTGGAGTAATACCCGAGCAAGCCCTACATGCCCGTTTTTGGACGCCAAGTGCAAAGGGGTCCGCTTGTTCACGTCTTGAGCGCTCGGATCCACGCCATGCTGGAGCAGCAGTCGAGCAAGTTCGACACAGCCGTCTTCCGACGCCAAGTGTAACGGCGTCGACTTGCTCTTGTTTTGTACACTCGCATCAACGCCGTGTTGAAGGAGGAGTCGAGCGACTTCTACCCATCCACGTCGCGATGCCAAGTGAAGAGGGGTCAACTTGTTTGCCATCTCGGCACTTGCATCCGCGTGATACTTAAGAAGGAGCCGAGCGACTCCCAAACTCCCGTAAAGCGACGCCAAGTGCAGGGGGGTCGATTGGTGCTCGCCCCGGAAATTTGCATCCACGCCGTAATTGAGAAGCAGTTGGGCGACGTCCATACATCCCTCTTCTGACGCCCAATGTAATGGAATCCACTCGTCCTCGCCCTGGGCATTGGTATCTGCTCCATGCTCGAGAAGCAGCTGAGCGACTTCCACATGTCGCTTTTCCAACGCGTACCGCAATGGTGTCTTCTTATCCTTGTCCTCGACATTCACACCCGCATTGTGTTCCAGAAGCAGCTGAACAAATTCTACGTGTCCGTGTCGTGACGCCCAACATAATGGAATCCATCCATCCATGCCCTGGGCCTTGGTTTCCGCTCCGTGCTCAAGAAGCACTCGAACGACTTCCACATGTCTCTTATCCAACGCATAACGCAAAGGGGTCCATTCTTTCTTGTCCTGGATACGCACATCCGCGCCCCGCTCAAGAAGCACCCGGGCAATTCCCACATGCCCACCTCGTGAAGCCAAATGCAATGCCGTCATGTCGTCAAAGCCTCGAGCGTTCACGTTCGGCGAGCATTCGCTCACCAGGAACATTATCAAATCGTGGAAGCCGAGGTATGTCGCATAATGTAAACAACTTCCTTGGGGTTGCGTGGGGCGCTCGGATCGAATTTGCCAGGAAACTGTTGGATTACATATCCAGAGCCAGACGGCAAGATGTGGCCTTCTCGGATCGAACAGGCGCTTCATGGCATCTTGCGTATTTGCAGATACATCACCGAATCTGGCGTGGTCCACCCAGTACTTGGCGGCATATTCAACAATGGGGAAGTTTTTGAGGCTGTCTCTAGTGATTTCCTTTTCATCAAGGTGTAGCAGAGTGCCCAGGCAGGCTTGCACCATGAACGTATGAGCTGATGCCATGGAAATATGATAGCGGGAGATAAATTCTTTTGCCCCAGAGAGACGAGCGGTCGTCAGGTATTCTTTCACTGAAAAGTGAGAGAATTGTATAAATGTGAGACTGCCTCGTTTGAAGACGGCAAGCAAACTGGAGCACGTGGAAAGCACGGCGTCTATTAGATCTTCTGGTTGCAAATCTGCCCGAAATGCCGGAGTTGGTTCTAGATCAAAATTGAAAGCGAGGAACTCTGCAAGCTCCTCGACACGAAGTGGACGGGATGCTACCGCAAGGCATTGGAAGAGACGTCGGGCAAACTTCCAGTTTGTGTTATGGATATCTCGCAAGATGCGCTCATATGTCTCATCTAGGCTCTCTGGCAATTCTCCTAAAGCATCCCGGATCCACGCAGGAAGGCAATGACGAATAAATTCGAACTGGCAGAAAACCCAACGGAACCTGAATTCAGAACATGAGCGAGTGCGATGGATACGTCGCGACCATGACGTCTTACATTGTATCAGATTTCCTCGTGAGCACTTCAACAACAAGTTTTTTGTCCGCTTCTTTCCATCTCTTCATCCGTTCATCTGTGTTAACAACAGACTTGATATAGTCGGTGATGTCCTGCACTTGTCCACTCTCGGTGTCTAGAGAAACTTGATTGAAAGGTAAAGCGTCCAGGAAAATCTTGATGTCAACTTCGAGTCGGCTCGTTATGCAGATGTGGAGATTTTCCAGGTGTAGATCGACAAGCTCCTTCACAAACGTCAGGACCTTTTCACGTGGGGAAGGCATGCCAATTGTATTCGGACATTCATCCAATCCATCGATGATTATATATGTTGGTGCTTGTCCAGGGTATTTGAGTATGCGCTTCAGACATCCGATAAGTGCCTCGTCGCTAGGACGTCGCGATCCATTGTCGTATTCCGAATAGAAGTCAGAAAGAATGGTTGAGTAGGAGTCGGACAAATGACAAAATTGCACTAGCAGGGATGACAATAATCCACGGAGGCACTTTTTGTCGTCAAACCTGAAGTCACAGTAGAAAAACGCCAATGAAGCTAGTCCCCTTCTGCGCATGTGACCGATGTCCTCTATGATCGTAGAACTACAGTAGTCCATTTCATGAGTCTCGGGACAGACAATCTGAAAGATAAATGTACCAAAGAATGCTCTTCCCCACACCGGCTACAACGAAAAAGTTATTATTCTTAGCGGAATGGAAGGAGATAATGCTCAGCTACCCACGTTTTGCATGAATCCATAAACACGAATTTGAGCCAGACGAATCACGAGACGATTTCCATTTCGTGTAGGTATTTCCTCGGACAAACCATGTCGACGTTCCTTTGTGGTGTGATTCCCGGGCAGCGTCGTGGTTTTCCCATGGATCCGGCGGGTGAATCCACTCTCGAGCGTATCGCAGTCGTTTCTCACCTATACCGTAGTCAGTGCCACTCGATAATGTACTAATAGGAAGTGGCTCACGTTGAGATTTGTTAATTTTGCATGCGATGTCTTGCATAATTTCTATCATACAGTCAGGCATGCTGAGAGCTTATTCCCTTGCTTATTACAGTAGACGAACTTACCCAGAGGGTTTAGTATACCATCCGCCGTTGCTTCACCACCTAGAGGGGAAAGACGTTCAACAGTAATGACAATTCGGATACCGTGGCCTCACCACCCAGGATCAACCTCATATTCTCCGCGAGACCGTATACGACCTCAAGGGTCTGTGCTGCCGTGTCACGAGCCTCATCCAGGGTCAACCTGTCCAGCCTATGCAACACATCCTCGACATCTTTCTCTCCCAGAAGTTTCTTTATCAATCTTACTGCAACGCAATGAGTTAAATCTATAATGATCGATAACCAACGACGTATTCACGTGGTAGTTTTTGTTTTATCTGTTTGGTGACAAGGGAAATTGCGGAAAGTAGTTCCACCATTATCTTGACAATGGTCTCTGCCATCACCAATGTTGGGGTAACAAGAGGGACTCTGATATAGATATTAAGGCGACTCAGGAAGCGTTCCATGGACCCGAGTAAGTCAACGAGCGCATCGTAGCTTGCACTAACATCCTCGATTGCCTGATATGCTCGTACGTTAGAAGGGTACCTGCAAAGAAACCAACAAAGCCGTACGCGGAGCAGGATAGCAAAGGCTATGGATATGGCTGCGGCAGGGGGAAATGACTATAGAAGCAGCGTCTGAAAAAATAAATCCTTTCGGGTACTATCCGACCTACCAGATTGATAGCTTTGAGAAGAGACTTGTTTTTAGAAAGCGTTGTAGACAGCGTATGCACAACATGGACTATACACTTGAAGGGTTTCATCACTTTGCTTTCGACTCGTCGAAACTTATTGAAGGCCTGTGCTTGCTCTTGAAAGACCGCGGTGATGGACTCGACCGAATTGCATTGTTCGAATTGCTGGGCGAGAGGATGATGGGTCAATTTCTCCCCGGTCTGCTCTTCATATCTCTGCAGGGCAGCTTGGAAGAGCGTCTCCAGCGTCGAGCTAGATGGGTCACTCATATCACAGGTCGGAGGAATTGCTACTATAGGAGGGATCTATCCAGTGCGAGGAAATAATAGACAGAGGGAGATAGTGGTAGAAAGAGGACAAAGAGAGGCGTGCAGGTCGGGGCTGCTCGGGGCTCGGAGCCATTAACTCAGTGGCATTACAGTAAGGCTTGACTTAGCTCGATCTTTCAGGCCTTTTACTAAACTTTTTTTTTAGGCTCCGTTCGGCTGGATATGGTGATACAGTGACACGGTTACAAAGCTACAATCATTACGATTACTTCCTTTTTTTGCGAAGAAACACATTCACAACCTTTGGCACAACAGCGATCTAACCCTCGATATGATTCGACTGGCAAGATGATTGAGCGAAATTTTGGAATTTCCTTCGCGACTACTTAGGTGAAGGTCCGAGTCGTCACTAGCACTGTTGTGGCCACTTGCGTGCCCTGCTTTATATTGTATTCCCGGGCCGACCCTTGTACGTTTCGTTCAAGTTAGTATTTGGAGGTTCATCCAACCTACCAATTGCACGAGGTGTTGTCAAAAGTAAGATCCAAGACTACCCCACCCCTCACCCTCCCACTTCGAGTGCAGTGGCGACAATTGAAGCTCCAGCATTCTCTCCAAAAGCCGTATTCAGTACAAAGCCGTCCTTGCCGTGCGCTTTCTAAGCGATACCTTCTAGGTTCTCCCACTGGCATGGCCAAGGTCTACTGTCGTGGTGAGCTGGGACATCGTTACAGTACGACTTCTGGGAAGAGAAGGTCGATTCGGATTCGGAAACCCCTAGCCAGCGAGGATAAACTCTATACTGTATGCCGTTCCTTCTCGGGCTCTTCCACCCCCACCATTTCATGTTTGCAGCCCTGAAGGAAATTCACCCAAAGCCTCTACTAGCCACACGAGTTGCCATCGAAAGAAGCGAAATAAGAATAAGTTGTCTTTCTTCCCATCCCCCAAAGATCCTCCCGGAAGCATCCTTTTATTCTCTTGGTTCCGTATTCAGGATGACTCAAACAACACATACACATACACCACCATCATCCTACGATCAAGGTCGTGGCGGCCTTGTCAGGACAGTTGCGGACGAGCAGGATGAATTCTTGTTGACTGGTCCGAGCCATACAGAGTAAGGGCCGTAGTAAGGCCACTGGCAGGCATCGAAGTCCGGGCCATTTAGGGAGAGAAACTCGGAGCTGCACCCGCATCTGACTCAGTGGGTGAGCCCTTTTCATCATCGATTTTTTAGCTTCCCCAAACTGATGTCGCACGATCCACCGGACCACTGGTAGGAAGTGCTCGCCACCACCTTCGCCCAACGCCGACGCAAACGGAACTATATCTACCACACTGCCTCGCAGAGCAATTCCATCGCTCGTAGCACCTCGACGGGATATTCTTTTCATATTTGCGTCGCTGCCTGTTCGCAGGTACCAGTGGTGGAAGTAGGTCAATTCTCCTGACTCCCGAGCCACGGACACGAGCAGGGCGACCGAAATCGCTGTGAAGTGAAGACCGGTTTCTCCTACGACTACCTATTGTTTTTCGAAGATCTGAGCGAGCGGATTTACGGACATGTGTGGGCAGATTTGAGTCGTCTTACTATTCGACAAGTCTTATCCGTACTCGTCGTCGATAATATCCCATGATGACAAACACCCAGTTTTGACTTGTCAAACGATGTAATAGATAGTTATCAATGATTGGGCAGTTGGCCAGCAGAACGATCTGTGTACTCAAGTACTAATGTTGCGTGAGGGCCTGTGGTGACTTGCACTACGGTATTGACGCCTCGGGATTCAGTGTCGTTATACGCTTAGACGGTTGGCAGGTTACCTTATCTATAGCGCCAGTTATATTGTAATTGGACTAACATGAACTAAAACGGTTCACTCGAAAACGAAGAACCACATAATCATGAAAGGCATTTCTTATACTTCAACTGTGGCCTAAGGTCAAAGATCCTAGTGGAAAGACGGCGGAGATGAAAATGACGACAAACACAATGCTGAATAGGGTAAAACGTGGGGTAACTGAACAGGCCAGGAAGACAATATAAGGATGGTACCGTGTAGAATTTTGGATATCACGTAGACAAGCATCGGACGAAATCGGATAAAGGTACGACGGTGTGGACTTATTCCTCTACTTCCTGAACTTCCTCCTCATACTCGCCTTCTTCCTCCGCGCTGTTTAAAAAAAAATTGAATCGAGCTCTACGCAAAACGAATCAGACAAGACTTACGTTGCATCCTGATATTGCTGGTACTCAGCAACTAGATCCTGCATGTTTGACTCCGCCTCCGTGAACTGCATACAGGTGTCAATGACATCAAAAGGAAGTACACCGGTCAGTAACGCACCTCCATCTCATCCATACCCTCCTGAGTGTACCAATGCAAGAACGCCTTCCTCTTGAACATGGCTGTAAATTGCTCGCTCACACGGCGGAACAATTCTTGAATGGCTGTTGAGTTTCCAAGGAACGTAACAGCCATCTTGAGACCACGCGGTGGGATGTCACACTGGGCCGTGAGCACGTTGTTCGGGATCCATTCAACAAAGTACGCGGAGTTCTTATTCTGCACATTCTGCATTTGCTCTTCGACTTCCTTCATTGATACCTTACCGCGGAAGACGGCCGCAACTGTGAGGTACCGGCCATGACGAGGATCGCAAGCAGCCATCATGTTCTTGGCATCGAACATTTGCTGAGTGAGTTCAGGTACTGTGACCGCACGGTACTGTTGACTTCCGCGAGCCGTAAGGGGGGCAAAGCCAGTCAGGAAGAAGTGCAGACGAGGGAAAGGCACTGTAATACCAATGAGCTCCGAGTCACAAATATAAAGGACAACACAAACCCATGTTGACCGCGAGTTTTCGAAGATCAGAGTTCAGCTGACCAGGGAAGCGCAAACAGGTCGTGATACCGGACATTACGACGGAAACGAGGTGGTTAAGATCGCCATATGTCGGGGTGGCGAGCTTTAAGGTGCGGAAGTGGATATCATAAAGTGCCTCATTGTCAATACAGAATGTTTCGTCAGAGTTCTCCACGAGTTGGTGAACGGAAAGCGTAGCATTATAAGGCTTCACATAGCTGCTGTTGAGAAGATACCAAACTGGGAAATAAAAATTACCCACCTCAACGACTGTATCAGAAACCTTGGACTAGGGACGACGGAATATGTGCACATCATCCGATCAGGGTACTCCTCGCGAATTTTCGAAATGAGAAGGGTGCCCATGCCGGCGCCAGTACCACCTCCGAGGGAGTGAGTGATTTGGAAACCTAAATACCACGTCAATAATGGAACCAACACGTGACTCCGAACTCATCGCAGACGCGACGCGTCTCAACTTACCTTGAAGGGCATCTGTGCCCTCAGCCTCCTTCCGAACGACATCAAGGACGGCATCGACGAGTTCGGCACCTTCCGTGTAGTCTATAGGTACGTGTCAAAAAAAAAATGAGTTCGAAAAATGGACGAATGCCACTGGAAAATTGTTCACTTACGGCCCTTCGCCCAGTTGTTACCCGCTCCGCTTTGGCCAAACACGAAGTTATCCGGGCGGAAAAGCCCGCCAAGAGGACCCGAGCGAACGGCATCCATAGTTCCAGGCTCGAGATCAACCAAGATCGCCCGAGGGACATACTTGCTAGCACCAATCTCGTTATAATAGACCGAGATTCGTTCTAGCTGAAGGTCATTGTTGCCCTTGTAAAGGCCGTCGCGTTCGATCCCATGCTCATCCGAAACCACCTCCCAGAATTTGACACCTACGAGTTGAAACGACGGTGGATGAGCGGTGTTAAGAAAAACCGAATGATGAAGAGAACACTGTTACCGATTTGGTTACCACACTAATAACCACGTGGTGCAGTTTTTTTTCAGACTTTTAGAGGCATGATAAACAACAAGTTGAGAAAGGTACACACTTGGCCAGTTTGGAGGTGAACGATTTCGCGCATTCTACGGAATGGTGTTCAGTAAGACATGATAGCGACGCGAAAAGATACGATCAGAGGAACATAGTTCGAATAGGCGCGCTAACTTGCAACGACCATGCGAAAAAGAAGGTTTGAAAAAAAAAATAAGAATCGAGACGTACTTGATGAGATTGGGAGAGAATGGGCAAGGGGGAGACCGAAGAGGTTATGGGGAGGAAGTCAGAGGGCAAGGGGAATCGACAAAAACGCCCGGCGCGACACAGTTCGGGTCAAGGGCTTATTTTGAGCGGAGTCCGAATTCCGTGCCATTACTCTTGCCACCAATTTTTTTTGCCGACTCACTTGTCGGACAGTTTGTCTATTAATTGCTTTCATCAAGCCGTGTTGTACGTCTGAATACACGCGGGGGAACCATTTTGGAACTCGTGCAGCGAAGTTCAGGACCTCTATTGATTCGTGGCCGTAGGCCCGGTTCCTGATCTGCCTCTGCTGCATGATAACGCGGTGTCAGGCCTGACTAGCATATATTCACAGGCAATGATCTGGATTGTTAGCATCAACATAATGGCATGTATTACTGTACTCACATACCCCATCACTCGATTTTTTTTCGACGAATCACTAGATCACTGCTCACCCCACTAGCTTCAATAACACAACAGTACTACGTACTACTTATCCGGTTTTTCCAGAACGTCGAGAAATAACCCCAGTAATTCAGTGGCCTCTTCCATTCCTGCTTTGTCACCTGAGCCTTTAGCTATGAAGTGAGTAAATAGAAGATCAATTGACTAGGTATACAATCAAATCCACTGTCCGAGAAAGTAAAACATCATCTAAGCTAACGAAATCAACCACCCCGTCAACTATATACTCAGTTTAGACGATTGAACTAGCCCTCAAGTTAATCAGAACCATCCCTTCCTTCTGGAGACGCGGAGGTCCTTTTAATGAGCGTCATCATCGTCTCGTCCCTAGTCGGCCGTACTGGCAGTTCCCCAGCATATGCGAAGGATGAATCATCAATAACAATCGCACCGGTACGACGGTCGAGACAGAAGCGGAACGGTTCGAGCGCGCGGGCAAGCGCCTCCTTATCATCGTAGGGCAACAGTAACTCGCCAAAGCCGGAATGCGCTGTCAGTGCGACGCTCGAAGCAATAGAGCCGGGGGCATGCGCGAGATAAATGTCACGTCGTTGCCTGAAATGCAGGAAATGAAGGACGAGGACCACACTGGATATTCCCATGCAAAGCGTGGCGAGAATATGGGCAGGGACAGGTCTGGATATACGTCAGGCCATGTTAGGGGGTGGAATATGCAGGAGTAGAAGAAAAATATCGTACTCGACGTAGAGACGCGGGGCAAGTTGTGTGAGTACAGCATCGACAGTCTTATTTTGTAGTATAAAATAGTTCGACTTCGTAGCAAGAGATAGATGCTGGGTCTATTGAAGTACGACGTTAAGGTGATGCCATATAGGAAGAAAAGTGGTGACACACATAGATCTGTTGGGTATACGTCAAAAAGCCGTTCGGGTTCTGGAAAACTGCTGTCGCTCCACCAGGTGCCTGCTCTGCCTGGCGAAAGATAGCGTTGGGAATGCCAGACTTGATAGAATTCGCGCGCGATTGCACATTGATGTTGGGAGAATCGTCAAAGATGAGTCTATTCAGAATTTGACAATGAGATAAGCAAAGAGAAGAAACGAAGAAACATGCCCATTGTACGGAACACCGTTCAAGGGGGGTCCAGAGACGTTGTTCGCTTTCGGGTAGTTATCAACTTTTGTGACATTCGTGAGGGAATTATTGTTCAGAAACGCGAAGGCGGTCACGTCGAAAAGCTGTATGAGCGGTTGACAGAAAACGGCGGCCGAATTGTTCGGGCTCTGTTGCCAAAACCAGAAGAAAACCTAGACAATACAGGATGGAATCTCTCATCTGCGCTCTACACTACTAGAGAAGGATTGACGTACGGGTTGGAAAGCAATATCTGTCGAATTCGCGCCACAATTAGGCACATTCGTCACCCCATACAGTTGTTCCGCATTATTAGGATTTAAGCTCACTTCTACAGAACAGCCGTCAATAGAAGTCGCAGAAATGATAGAGTTGTTCGGATTGGATGTCGGGGTCAACGAGAGTTGATTCGGACGTGCACAGTTTACATTGGTTTGGATGCCAGTGGTGTTAACTCCCATGGTACCGTTCAGATAAGAATTAGTAGGGAACTGTGGTTAGAACCGTCAAACAGAAATGACCCAAATCCAGTTCATCAAAAGCAAATCTTACCACAAACTCAGCAACTGCCCAGCCCCGCGTATGAAAGAAGGGTCCCCGATATTGTTGAAGACTGAAACATTGATAAGCACCATGTGAAACCAGCTTGCTCACATGACGTACCAGAAGCCTCTGCGAACTTGTGAGGAACGTATGTCAGAGTCAATGGCAACCACAAGAGGTACAATTACTCACACCAGCAGATGAGGCGAACGAGGTCAAGTCTCTGATGTCCGGAGAGAGTCCAATGGCTCTCACACTTTGAGCGGTGGAAGCTACGTACTCAAATTAGAATGGTTCAAAGATAGTGTCGTAAGTAGTTACGGGTCGAGTACGGAAGCTGCTTGACCGAGAATATGGACCCTGCCAGTGGCTGGAATAGCAGGGAAGTGATTGCGGTAAGACTTGACAGAATAATGAATCGATGCCTAAACCTCAACGCATTGTAGAGGACAACTGGTCGACTAGAATCAGAGGTCCATCAGTGGGGACTCTGGAGACTCTGGCCAGAATCCATTCACCTATCCCCAGCCTAAGTTGGTGATCAGTGACGGAAAAAAGGACGTGGGCTTGATCAACTTACATAGTTAAGTAGGAGCGTCTCGCTTGCTGGAGCATTTCCTTTTGACAAAAGCAGATACGACTGTGGGTCGCTAATCGTAAGACGCGAGGCGCTCTGAAACGTAGGATTTTGCGTACATTCCACGTTCGAATGGCCCAGTCGAAAGCTCTGACCATGAGCGCGAGCGGAACAAAGAGCAGAGCGGGAAAGAATGACTTGGATCGTACGATTTATTAGGGACGCCCGAATGGCAGGTGTTAAACGCTCACAGTTAAGAACTGAACCGACGCGAAGGAAAAAATATTTTTCTGGGCGACGTGGAAACCTTGAATAGTAGATCGGATCAGCACAAGGCGATGGATCAAAGAGCCCAGGGGACACACCGCTATTATCCTTCGATACTGCCGCTGCGATCTCTAGGCCAACTCCAACGGCGCCAAGCAGCACACAACCCAGAGTTACAATCCAGAAGCGCAACGTGAGCATCTCCTGCGCAACGATGGATAAATCAGCATCCCTGGAATTCACATGCAAAAAAAAAAAGAAGATAACGTACATAAGTTGGATGCCGTTTGGATACAGTTCCGGGCGTAGGTAAAAGAGGAACTGAATTGCGAATGTTGAAGTGTGGTGGTCGCGTCGCATCTGCCGGTGAGTCAAGGATGGGAGGTGAATGGAGTGCTGGGGACCCAACGTCGACATATTGGGGGGATGACATGGCAGGGTCGTCGCGGTAGGATTCAAGACCGGCCTCCTCTTGCGGGGGTTTGTGGACAGACATGGTGGATATAGGGCACGGGAAATGACGGGAGTGAGTAAGCGACGACTTGAGTTGAGTCACTGAAAGCTGTGCAAAACTCGTTGCTCGGCGCCACACTACAGTAGTAACCCCACTAGGTTAGTAGCCAGGGGACCGATCTGCCCGAAGAGTGAACGTCTACAAATCAACACCTCGTCAGCCTTGGGCTGACCGATGCCCGAGGCTGAGCAATTGAAGGTCGAACATAATAATGGTGGCTATTGTTTCGTGTTCCAGTCTTTTGTTCCCTTCCCCTACGCTCGCTCATTAGACGGCTTACGCTTACTAATATTAGTCCTATAGCTGATGTGGTCCGGTCAACGTAATGCTCAAATGATGAGATGCGCCAACGCCCTTCTGTTTCGCATTCCTAGACATCAGCGCCCAGCCCGTGACAGGGCGGGGGATGGGATGATTCCCCATGGGGATATACAATGCAGTACTTTTTCATAGAAGATACAGTATTATATCTGAGTATTCTTGTGATTATTACCATCTTATTATGCGAAGCCGCGGCTGTGTTTAGTCACTCGCCTCTCCGTAGACCATCTGGTCAGTTTAGCCGATAAGAAAGCGATGGACGTATAATACTGTACTATGGCTCCGACTAAAGTAGTCACCGATTCTTTCACGCTTTTTTGCATACGGTACGTATACTGTACTGTACAGTAGTAGCGAAATGGATACATATTCGTGTCATGTCTGTCAACTGTCAACATAGCGCCCTACGTACTTAATTTAGGTCCCGTTCAGGTAACTTAGCGGGTGGGAAATAGTGCAACTGGTTGCCATCGTAACCGACTCAGTAACCGACTCAGTAATCTCACACTCACATGTCACAGATAGTCACAGATAGTCACAGATAGTCACGTTTAGTCACTCAACAGTTCAGTAGATGGGCTGCGGACGTTCTGCTACTACGGCGGCTCTGCAGACAAATTTCAAGGAGCGGGCTTACGGAGAAAGTCCGCAGCACTGATCGGAACCCTTGCAGGCGGGCCTCAGGTGGGTTCTAATGCATAGGCACAAGGAGCTCCCGGTGGGCCACCCTAATCGATTTTGTAATTAAATGGGGATTCGAAGCATGTATTCAGCAGCTCTTATGTGAACTACAGGAGGGATTCCAGAGAAGTTTAGACACCATTCCAATCGATATACTGTATTATATTACAACGGCGGGTAACATTACTAACATACAATGCGCATCCCGATCAAGTAGCATAATCGTACAGTATTGCCAGTGTTTGGCACCCTTAAGTCACCGATTATGGCAGGACTGAGCTGACGACCGCGACTGACATTCGATCTCATTTCACTGAATTGAAGGCGGCGTGTCCGTCCTATGACAAAGCAAGAAGCCCCGGGGCCTGTAGAAGGCCATTTGCAATGAAGTTTTTGCTATTGGCCATTACCTGAGTATGAGATAAACCAAATGCACGATCAAATTTTTCCACCAACGTCAGTTTCTAGACGTGTGCATCTCGCACTCGCGCATAACAACCTCCTCACAGCCAGGGAAAAGTACCCCGACGGTAGCCATTGCATGTAGCACGATTCAGTGTCAGGGGTCACCAGCTTGGCTCAAGTTCGGTGACGCTGTCTGACAGTGTGAGAGATAAGATTCTTCCTCACTCACCAACTTCGGTTCGGACTGTATCCCGTTTTGGAACTACATCTCTCTAAGTTACTGTAACAATGAATTTGCCTGCCGTAGAGACATCAGAGTGATCTTATCGGTTGATCGTTGGACATGTACGGTGAGTATGACTCTTGACACGCCGCGCCTGATGCCAAAACCAGGATCAGTGAACCTCACGAATGTGAAGGCATGGCCGATGGTCAGTTCTACTGTATATAAATATCAGCAGGTTTCCTTCCTGCGATTTTGCCCCGCTATTCGATCTTCGCATGACTGAGTGCAGAAGCAAAGAGGCGGCGTCACCATAATCACCGTGCTTCACGGTCGTCATCGCGGGCAGGAGTATTCCGTGATCGATCTTCTGAGACAGGATCAGTAGCTGGCATGGAAGCCGCCTTTTTGGTCAACTATCAGGAGAAATAAACATGAGTTGCTTTGAGATGAAAGAGAAGGATAGTACTGATATATAGATAGCCGAGGTCATGATAATGATTGCCCCTACGATTGAGAGTGGGGTAGGCGTCGTACGGAAAACGATGAACTCAAGCACAATGGCAAATACGACCTAAAACAGTTGAGATATTTTCACGTGAAACAACAAAAACGGAGAAGGCACACCGAGGTATACATGGCGAGGCTACCACGCGAAGCTGTCTCTCTTTGGAAACCCATGGCCAGAAGTGTCTTTCGCGATTTAGGATACCAAGAACAGGTTACACAGTTCACGAAGGGATTAGGAACGCACCTGGGCAATCAGGCCGAATATGCCGATGAGAAACATTATGAGAATCCACAACCCGCGCGTTGGGATCACAGGGTGAACCTTGAATACGATCATGCTGGTGTGAGTGCCAAGTGGGCCATCAGAAACGAAGGAAGCAAAGGCGCGGAACGCACACTATCGTGGAAATCAATACACATTGCGAAGCAAAGAAAGAGAGAACATGAAGTGCATGCGCTCGCTTTCCGATCGCACGGAGGAGTGTGTCTGAGAACAGAAGGATAAACGAGGGAGAGTAGGTGGGTGGTTACTGGACTCACAGCTACCGGTCCCTCCCAGGACACCAATCAGAGCCGCCCTATGAAACCGGTGAGCACAATATCTGAGAGACGAACAGAGGCTTCCTAACGTTACAGAGATCATTCTTTGCCCCGATGTAACGACCTCCTCAGATGGAGTCTGCTGCGGGCCACCGAAAAGAACCCTAGGCCTGGCAATCAAGATAACTCCACAAAAACTGCATACTGAATCACGTAAATAGCGATCAAGGTCAAACATTTCATGAAATTCTCACGGCCTGCGACGACTCCCTTGAGCGAGAGGGACTCTCCAAGGAATATTGCCCCTGAGAAACCCGTAAGAATTGGCGCGAGGAACTTCAACACGACCGCATCGGACAAAGATAGGTATTGCAGGGAGAAATACATTCCGGAGAGGGCGGTAAACCTGTGATAACAATGAGGGGAAACATTCCCAGGAGAACAACACCTACCCTGTGTAGCCTCGGAACAATAGCAAAGGCCGGACATCTTTTGGACCAAGCAATGGGTCCGGGATTTTCTGCCAATACCTGATATAGTAAGTTTGGAAACGAAACTCCGCCTAGGATAACAATCAAGGCGTACATGTACGCGACCGAACAGACATATGTCACAGCCTGATCAAACTTTCAGCTGGGAGAGTGCGAGGAAGAGGTTGAGGTACTCACCATCCTAACCCATATCAACTTTACATTTCATTTGAAGTTGTCAGCTTAGAGTATCAATTACCCCCCGGAGTATCACGCACCTCTAAAATCGGTATACGCTCCGACTCATCCAGACTGTTAAGCCACTTGACGCAAAGATTCGATGCACAGAAGAATAACTGCGATGACGCGACGAGCAACAACCCGGCATTTTTGTCTAAGAACGTGGAAATAGCCGATTGGCAGCGCTCGGTGGAGCTTCGCTGAGATATGGGTACGCGCGCATCCGGTAGCAGCGCTGACGCCTCATTCGGTACGCTGACGAACAAGGCCTCCTCGGTCTCCTCGGTTTGCTCGACGCCGGGAAACAACGGAGCAGATGCTTCTCGGGTATTGGTATAACGCATGATGACCATGATGATGGGGCACGGGTAGAGGAAGTTAAAAATCTTATTACGTGTAGATAAGGCCATAACTCAAGCTGTAACTCCGCTAGCAGTGGAGAGTTAATAATGCACGGCGATTCGAAGAGTACACGATATACATATACACGAAAAGACGAAACGAGTGGGTCACCCTTCTGTCAATACCAGAACCAGGGACTGAGGGGAGTAACAAGGAGCAGTGAAGTTACGGTGGCCCAGCGCTCAGAGCGCTACTGAATCGGGCCAGCGTTTCGGCGATTACTGATCGGTACGGGCCTCAGCGCTGAACTAGGGTGTCTTCTCAACGGCATTTATTCATGTAAATACATCACAGCATGGCATCAAATGACTTTGCATATCCGATAACGTAAAAGCTCTGCTAGCGATCGAGCTTACTTCGGGCGGCCGGACCTTCGTTCATGAGGACGGCGTCTCCACGCGAGGTAATCATGGCTGTGGATCGTCCTGATGATTAGCATTGGTAGGAAGCGACTGCTCAAGGGCGGGTCCAGTGGTTGGTTTGATGACGGGCTTTTTTGTTAGCTGAGGGCGTATGAGCAGATTTAAGGCGAGAGGAAAGAGAGGATAATACAGATGTATAGGTGGCTGAGCTGATGATTATGGCTGCTCCAGAAAGTGACAGTGCAGAAGGTGTCGTATGAAATACGATGAACTCAAACATGACAGCAAACACAATCTAGAATAGTTGAGATACCTTGAAAGAGTTGTGGTGTAAAAGACATACTGAGGTATAAATAGCAAGAGCGCCACGAGAAGCTGTCTCTCGCTGAAAACCCATGACCAATAGCGACTTCACAGTTTTACCGGAATCAGCCAAGGAGGAAGGAGGGTAAGGATAAGAAAGAGCGCACCTGCGAGATCAAACCAAATATGCCGATGAGAAGCAACAAAGCAAGCCACAAGGCGTGCGTGGGTATAACCGGGGAGATCTTGAATATTATCATGCTAGATTGGACGTCAAGAGGTTCCTTCGAAGGCAAGGGAGTCCAGATAGACGCGTACCCTGCGGTGGAGCCTAACACACAACTGGAGGAGTAGAAAACGAGAGAGTGAAGAGTGTGCGCCCGGTTTCCGATTGCACGGAGGAGTGTATCTGTTGGAGTAAAAGAGAAACGCGCGGAAGATAATCAAGGGAAGCACACTCACAAGCACTGGTCGCTCCTGAGACACCAATTAGGCCCATACTGCGTAATAATATGGAATGAGCGCCCGCATACGAGACGAGATGACGCCCTACGTGACGGATTGCATCCGCTCTCTGGGCATCACTGCCTCAGATGGATCTCCCTCGGGACCACCGAAAAGAAACTGTGGCCGGGCAATCAAAATAACGCCAATAAAGCTGCATACTTGCGGTTTGTGAGGAACGATCACAGCAAGTAGACCGACGTCGCCTACATCCCGAAAGCATTCCCCTAAGAGAAAGAGGCTCCTTGAGAAATATTGCCCCTGAGAAACCAAGGAGGATCGGAGTAATGAATGTCAACATGGTCGCATCAGATACTGATAGATGCTCCAGGGAGAGATAAAACCCAGCCAGACCAGTGAAACTAAAATGACTTTAAAGAATGTTCATAAAGCCACGGAAGCTTTCCTACCCAGCAAAACCTCGAATTAACAACAATACCCGTATTTCTTTTGGACCAAGCAGTGGGTCTGGGATCTTCCGCCATACCCTGATAATAGTCGGAAAACTTGAAATTTTTCATCGAAAGAGATGCGCACATGTATGCAACGGAGCCGATATACGTAATAATCTTGTCACCACTTTCAGTGTTTACACGCACAACGATACGCGTAAGGACCTACCATTCTGACCCAAATCAACTACCCAGAGCGATGTCAACTCGGAAAACAACCATCTTGGAACTCACACGCACTTCGAGGATTGGCACAGGTTCGTCCAGGCTGTTGAGCCATTTGACGCAGATGCTCATCGCAGAGAAGAAAAACTGAGCAGCAGCGATAAGATATAACCCAGCATTTTTGTCGAGAAACGCGGAGACGGATGATCGTGCAGAATGCCACCGTTTAGATGGACTCGACTGAGTTGCATGCGCGCGGTTGGTTCCGAGTAGGGGCGATGTCTCGTTCGGGTCAGCCAGACCGTCTCTATTGACAGGTAAATTAGGACTGGAGCGAGATTGCGGATCATATACCTCCGTCGTGTGGACAGAATGCGCTGTGGTCATGATGGAAGTACAGTATGTTATGGCACAACTCGAACCAGAAGATAGCTGTAAATGGGAAACTACCGCGACGGACGGGCATTTGTCAGCAACAGCGAGGGCGGCTTGAACCTTCCTACTTCAGTGGGTGCAAGGATCACGGGTTCAGTCTGCGCTTAGAGGTGAACTGTACCTGGCCTGACCCTCAGTTACCCGAGTCGAACTCATCGAAAACTGTCGAGTTCTCTTGCACGGTCGTCATTCAAGTTGCGGACAGGAGTAGCCAGTGATCGACTCACTGAGACTGGATCAGTAGATGACGTTGTAGTTCTTTTGGTCAGCTTTCAGGGCATATGCATGAGTTAAGCCACAAGAGATCGAGATCGAGGTCGCAGTGCTCATCATTTAGACCTCACTACAGTCATCGACTGAATGTCAACGTAGTCTCAGTTGCCGCACCACTGGAAATGGTAGAGATTCATCAGACCGCTAAGCCACTTTACGCAAACGCCCGATACAGCAAAGAAGAGATTATTAGATGAAAAGACGCGACAGGCAACAAATCGGCATTGACACAGCCGAAAGGTACCGTATCGGGCCACAGAGGCTTTGCGGGGATGTGCTTGCAGTATTAGTGACGTTTTTCGGGAATTGATACATGCGTGAAAGCCATGACGATGAGGATGCATCAAGTACGATTGAGTGCCAGTGCTGGGGTATCGAATAAGCAGAACGAATGTAAGAGCACGGATTACATACTCTGCTAATCTAGGAGAAACGAGTGGGTCACTCATCCATCAGAGCACGGCCATTACATCAGTTTTGAGGATCCGTAGTGCTCCTTCCGGATTTCAACTTATACTGGTTTCCAGAAAAGACCCCTCCATTTCACGGTTGGTAATTGCCACCTCCACTACAATGTATCTTCCCAGCCAAACACCTACATCACAGTACGGCATCTAATTACCTCGAACGTCTGACATCGTGAAAGCTCTGTCAGAAATCGAACCTCCCTTGGTGTCCAAAGACTTAGGAGCCGTGGCAAGCCATCAAGAAGGAAATGAACGAAAACCGGACTTACAGGAAGTCATTACATCAGGCGATCACGGCTGCGGACGGTCATTGTTGTCAGGGTGGGTGTGCGGTGGCCGCTCCCGGGTGGGACCAGCCGCTGATTCGACGGCGGTCTTTTTTGTCAGCTGAGGGTGTGTGAGCTGTGAGCAGGTGTCAAAGCCAGAGGAATGAGATGATCTTACAGAGACATAGATAGCAGAGCTAATGATTATGGCTGCTCCGGCGAGTGACAGTGCAGAAGGTGTCGTATGAAATACGATGAACTCAAACATGATAGCAAACACAATCTAGAATAGTTGAGAAATCTTGAAAGAGTTGTGGTGTAAAAGACATACTGAGGTATAAATAGCAAGAGCACTACGAGAAGCCGTCTCCCGTTGTAAACCCATGACCAAAAGCGTCTTCACGCGGGATCATCGAATCAGCCACTGAGGGAGAAAGTAAGGAGGAGCACACCTGCGAGGCCAAGCCAAGTATGCCGATGAGAAGCAGCATAGCAAGCCAGGTAATATTGGTGGGAATGACCGGCGAAGTTTTAAATAGTACCATGCTGGAGTGGGTGTCAAAGGCTTCCTCTAGGAAACAAGTGAATTCAGGTTTAGAGGCATACCCTAAGGTGGAAGCCAGTACACAGTTGAAGGAGAAAAACGCAATAGAGTGAAATGTGTGCGCCCGTTTTCCAATTGCACGGATGAGGGTGTCTATTGGGGTAAGAGAAAGTTCGGACGAAAGCGAAGGAAAGCACACTCACATGCACCAGTCGCTCCCAAGACACCAATTAGACCAATACTACGTAATAATATAGAATGAGCGGCTACAGGTGCGACCAGAAACCGCCCTACGCGACAGATTGCATTCTACCCTTGGGCGGGATTCCCTCAGATGGATATCCCTTGGGACCGCCAAAAAGAAACTGGGGTCTGGCAATCAAAATTACGCCAAAGAAGCTGCATACTATTATTTTGTCAATAGCAATTAGGGCAAGTATGACGGATGTATCCCCTACATGCCGAAAGCATATTCCTGAAAGAAAGGTTCTCCTTAAGAAATATCGCCCCCGAAAAGCCAGTGAGGATCGGAGTGAGGAATGTCAACATGGTTGCATCGGATAACGATAAACTTGTCAGGGAGAAATACATCCCAGAAAGACCAATGAAACTGTAATGACTCTGAGTAACGTTGGTAGGACCGTGTCGATATATCCTACCCTGAAAAACCTCGAAGTATTAACAACCCCGGACGTCCTTTGGACCAAGCACTGGATCTGGAATCTTCCGCCATAGCCTGATAATCGGGAAACTCAAATAAGGTCGCACCATCCAGTAAAGATGCGCACATGTATACAATGGAGCCGATATACGTTATGGTCTTGACACCACCTTTAACGTTTGCAAGCACAATGACACCTCTGGAAACTTACCATTCTGACCCAAATCAACTACTCGGGACGATGTCAGCTCAGAAAAACGACCATCGTAGATCCAATACGCACTTCGAGAATTGGGACGGGTTCATCCAGGCTGTTGAGCCATTTGACGCAGATATTCATCGCCGAGAAGAAGAAATGGGAGGCAGTGACAAGAGACAAGCCCGCATTCTTGTCGAAGAAGGCGAACAGAGCATGCCGCCATTGAGAATGACTCGGCTGAAGTGCACGTGCGCTGTTAGTCCCAAGTAGTGGCGATGTCTCATCTGGGTCAGCCAGACCGTCTCTACGTGCAGATGGCGTAGGACCAGAGGAGAATCGCGGTTCACACGCTACAGAGGTACGGACGGATTCCACTGTAGCCATGACGAAGCAACTCGAAAAGTACAGTATAACGACGACTCGGACTGCCAGCGTGGCATCAAGCCGAGTCGTTTGTCAGCAATCGTTTCAGTTCCCTTACGTCAACCGATAACAACTTCCTATGAGTCATACAGTACTTGGTGATTTATGGCGATTTATGGAGAGACATGTGTCAGTATCACTCACTCGACTTGGAGGCTAATTGTGCCTGGCGTTACCCTTAGTCACCCGAACTCGAGAATGTCATGCCTGAGCTTTCTTGCATCAGTGAGCATCAGTAAACCTCATTTGAGGTCAATCGACCCCCCGAGCAGGTCACGTGATTCTGTCACAGGTCTTTTTTCCCCCCAGCTATTCATCGGAAATAAAGAAATATCATGGTAATCATTGCCAGCTTCATAGCCAGTATCACGGACGGAGTGGCCAGTGTCAGATTTCTGAGACAGGAGCAGTAGCTGGCCTTGAAGCAGTCTTTCTAGATAGCTGTCAGATTCGTGATATGAGCTTGAGTTGCACTGAGAAGATAGAGGAGATCGTACCGATGCATAGATATTGTACCTACAATCGATAGAGGGATAGGCGTCGTACGGAACACAATGAACCCGAGCGCAAAGACAAAGACAACCTAAAGCAGTTGCCAACGAAACACATTGTCGTGCGAATAGAGATGTATACATAGCGAGGCTACCCACGGAAGTCTGTTTTCATTTGGTGACCCAAGGTCACTGGCAGAAGGCTCTTTGATGATATAAGATACCACAGGTTATACGGCGATGATCACTGACCAAAGGGGATCGAGGAACATACCAGGCTCTCACACGGGCCAGTCACATCAGAAGTAGTAGCTTATCTTCAACTGGTTGAAGACTCGGAGTCGAATTAGGGAGTCAACGTACCGCCTCCATCTCCAAGAGTCAATAGCGTACCCAAACCATCCACTAGCGCCACAGGTGTGGCTCACTGGCCGTGTTGATATAACTGGTCAGGCCTGTCAGGTTCTCAAGTAGGCAGTTCTCAGCTGCGCGTCCTTGGTGGCCGTGTTGCTTTATGGGATTGATTCCATAATTAAACCGTCGTCTTCAGGTGTGCGTGCTGTTGGAATAAACCTCGGGCGCATGCGGGAAAACGAGTGGGATTCGAGTGGTGTGGGCAAACGCGTGAGGGCGCCGGAAAGTGTTTACATGTACTCTATACCCGAGAAAAGTGTGTGTCAGCACACTGGCAGATGAATGGAAAATAAACTGGTGACTAAAATACTGCTAACGGTAAGGAGACATGAGCCACGCGAGCTCGGTTTCAACACGTGCCTCGACGGCCGTGTCGACATCATCAGCTACATCCCGAAGTAGACAAACCCCTTTCAGGTGCGCATCTTTCGAAAGCAATATCAATATTATAGGCCAGATAACGAAATTTGAGATGAAAACCGAAAACCCCAATATTTCAGTCTCAAGGTACCGATATCATTTAAACGAGTGATGGCATGCCCTGGCTGAGGAGAAAGGGCAACTACTTTTGACCACAAGGACTCCCGGGTCCTCAGTCACTATGATAGAACTCCTCGATCACGGATCTGAAAAGGAGGCTTAAGATGATCTGTGCTGGACACAGTGACATATGACATCGCAAGAAGGACATCAGGAAGTTGTTCAACTGTTGCTTAAACGTTGTCGCCGGCGGCAACAGCCGCAGCAGCAACAACAGAGGGACAGCGAGGAGGGTGTGAAAAGGACAAAGAAGGGGTCAATGCATCAAGCTCCTACTTGATATCACGTGGCTGCCTAACACATACTAGCAGAACCTCATGAGGACAAACTACGAGTCTTCTACCGTAAATCCCATAACCAATTCCTCAATTTCATCAAGGTTTCCAAATTGCCATCCCGGTCCGCCTGATCCCACGCTGCTATCTGAGAGCCGCCTTTCCGCATACGCCTCGAAATCGCTAAGTAGTTGCCGTCTCATCCGTCCAAAAAAGGCCCGACGAAGTTCTTCGTCACGGTCAGGAAAAGTAGGCCAGAACCACCCAGGGTAAGCCTTCCCATGAGTGCCTCTGGTAACGATCTTTTGCTTACAAACCTCATTGAAGGCGCTAATATAGTGATTGCACATAGTGCAGGAAAGTTTCGAGACACCGATGTAGGGTAAGACGTCCTTGATTTCGCCCTTGGCCATCGCGATAATCATGGCCAACTCGGCGTGGACTGTAGGCCTCCAGTGGTCCATAACTTTAGGTGCCTTGAGCTTCCCCAAAACCTTCTCAATGAACCACTCGCACTTGTTATCCCAATCATCAAGAGTATGGCTGGTTTCGGCCACAGCGGTATCCAAAGCCACTTTTATGTTCTCTGATGATAGGTGGCAGCGATATGGGGTTGTGGTTGCTGACCTGAGGACATGAACCGAGAAGTTTCCATGTATGATTCTGTGAAGGCGGTGGGACTGGGTCAGCATAAAGAGCCTGTTTGCCGAGATGATGAAGGACATAATCTTCAGCGCCCAACGTCGAAGCTGGAAGCGTATGCCATGGTCTAAATAAAAAATATGGATTCCGGTCAGAGTGAAATCATTTAGGTGTCGGATCACGCACTTTCATTCAGCCATTTATCTGCGCGGTCAAGCAGTGTTGGCTGATTGTCGGCTGACAGGTCTTCGGGAAGAAGATCATGACCTGTCCAGTACGAATAAATCGTTACAAGCATTTTTATAAGGGTGTCGGGAAGTTGTTTCATGGTCCGTGATTTGTTGGTGATCGTAATAATCTGGTCCACATGACGAAGGAAAGCCAGCAACGTTCCACGTTCCTCGTTCCTGAATTTCGTCTGGTCCTGTTCAATGTATCCCCGAATCTCCGAAAGATAGTGCTCGCGCTTGGTAACACGATAGTGAAAAATGTCGAATGAGTAACTGTGGATGGCTTTGCAGATTTCGATGTAGTTGTCCTCTAACTCGCTCGCGAAGAACTTCGGTGAGCCGCCCGTTTCAGATGGCCTGTAAGGGACTTCGCGAAGCATATTAAAGATGTTTTGTAGGTGTCCATAGCAATTAAAAGCCGATTCATCGTATTCGTGGTTGAAAACGATGTACAATTTCGTTTCTAGAATGCCTGTATTATCCTTTAAGCTGGCCATCGTGGCGGAGACGTTGCCTAGTTGACAGAGTGAGATATCGGCGACTGCATCGAGAAGTGTCTGTACGCGCCGGGAGAGTGCGAAATCGACGTTCTGAATACCAGGGGCGTCTGGACGGGATCGTCCATCGGACGGTAGGCGCCGATTTGCGGGTCTGGGAATCCTGCGGAGAAGCTCTGCATAATATTTTGGGTCCTCTGCACCGATGGAAATGAGCTTGTCTGTCCCAAACATGATGATGTATATGGTGGAAACCGGTAGAAAAGGGTGCGTAGGTTGCGTGAGATGGTGATTGCGAGCGGAGCGAAGCAATGGGTTATTTAGGAATGCGCCTAGTAGTTGAAAACGATTTGTTTTGATTTTAATCGCAACATTTCTGCTCCGAAATTATACGGGATATATTCTAATAGGTCTCTAGTATGAACATATAAATTGGCTAAGGTGTGGTGTCTCATGCTCAGGAATACATGGCGCGATGGTTACCGAGAACGAGAGTCAGTGACTTGTCTCTGTCACGCAGCACAACACCTCACAGCAATGAACGTAGCATTGGAACACAATATTATGCGTATTATGAACTCTACAGAATTTTTCGGAGAGATTTAGTGCAGTTTCAGAACTACAGAGTCCATTTTCGACAGAAATCGGTGCCATCAAAGTTCATGCGTTCAAGCTTCAAGCTTCCCGCTTACTAGCCCACTCCTTCCACTGACTCGGACTCGGAACTACTCCTGTCGCACTGACCTGCCAAAATAAACTTTCTTTCAACTTCTGCAAAGGCGCCCAAAGGGAAGTAAAGGGGGGATACAACCGAGCTCGCCAAAGCACGCTACAACTTGAAGCACTATTGGGCGACAAATAGCCCGGGAAGGTATTCCCCGTTGATATTATATACTTTCCTTGACCGGATCGCATCGTTCCCCTTTTCATCGACCCAGTCAAATGTAGTGGTACAATTGCAAATTCGTATTGTCCAGTCTCTCGGTCGCAGTACCGTACCACATCCATCTCATGCTTCTCGTACACGATAAACCTGTTGGGGGGGGGGTTAAAATAGTGAGTGGGAGGGAGGGTGTCTACTAGTTGGGGATGGTGAATCTCCCTCACCTTAATCGTCCCACCTTTCAGGTCTTCCAGCCTGTAACTTACTGATTCAACAGTCTAGAAGGGAAAAATCAACAACACATTCGGCATTAAGGCTGCAGTATCAGCCAACAGGAACAGATTCTTACCTCTTGGCCGACTCGCTGATTCCCCTGTAAAGCCTTGAGCTTGAGCTTCTTCACGTCGAACTCGGTCACGACACCCATACACGGTGCGCCCTCGCCCGCGCTCGTAATATACATACGAAGACCTTTATAACCCTTTAGCTTGGCAGCATCGAGCACGACGATGTCCCCAGGGAGGATATCCGTCACGCGGGTGTGCACCTGTGCAGCAGTTTGCGCATATATGAGGATACCGTACTTGCCTGGGCTCTGTGGAGGCAACGCATTCGGCACCAGCGCAAGTGCCTCGGCTACGAAGCCCTCGTACGAGCCATTGCCCACGAGCGTGCGCTTCGAGCGTTCAAGAAGTTGCGAGGCCGCCTCGCCTACATATACGCCGACACGTTCCCAAAGAGCACGCAACTCGTCGGAGGTTATATGAGACGGAACAAGCACAGGTGTACGAGGCCGCTGTCCGCTTGGAATCGAGGGCAGCTTCCATTGACTGCTACCTGCTAGATCAGACGACTCCTGAGGCGAATGTACAGACCACTGGTGTGAGGGCACGCGCGAATGCCGTGTAGGGACAGGGAACGGTGTTTCTTCTGACTCGATCATCACAAACTCGGACGCGGATTGGCGTACTGGAGGACGTGAGGCAGGCATAATTGTGCTAGTGGATCTGCTTCGTCCGGGTAGTAGTGTCGGTGGGACGGGTGGGCGGGAGCGAGGTGGAGGCAAAGGCGGAGGGGGTACCACAGGCGTTTCCCCTTCAACAGCTCCGTTATCGTACTCGTCTTCTAGATCCTCCTTAAGTTCGCCTTCTGCCTCGACTTGCACACCGTCGTCCGAGATACTTGGCTGCTCGTACTCTTGCTCCGACTCGTGATAATGTGCTGCAGGCTGGCGTGGAGGCGTAGGTACCGGGGCAATGCCTGGCTGGATTGGTAGCATTCCAACGCGCATGCCTCCCATCCCCGCGATCTTGGCTGCGATGCGCTTTCTGCGGGCCTGTTCATCCTCCTCGTTCTCTTCTTCCTCAGGAACCGCCTGTCCCGAGCCTGCTGCGCTCCCTTCAGTGCCCGCATCTTCCGCGGGCTGAGTTGGGCCAAAGGGTTGCACACGGTTAATACGAGGCGATCCGAACTTGATCCCCCGAACTTGACCATGCGCTCTGCCATTGTCACTCGGCGCTGTAAGTCTCCTCCCATTTCTGCGACATGCTCTGCAATCCCCGTCCGAGATCAGTATCGTCTTCGACTTCTTCCTCTTCTGCAGAAACGAGGGCCTCATCGTTACTGGCGTGGGGTATTGCAACTTCTTCAAACACTGTTTCCTCCTGTGTAAGCCGAGATGCCGTTGAGATTGAAGGCACAATGAGCTTGGCTATATCAAGCACTTGTGTGGGACTTGGGTCTACACCAGGATTGTGAAGGGAGTCAGGTTGAGGTTCCAAAGGCGGGGATGCAGGTCTGGGAGGGGCGGGAGCTGACTCCTCTTTGGGGATAAGGATTGGGGGGACAGTAACACTAGATGCTTGCTCGGTAAGTTCAAGGTTCTTGTCCGTGAGATCAGAAAGATGAACATCGTCAGCATCTGGATCGGTGGCTCTGACTTCTGGTTCAACATCACCCGGTAGGGGAACGGGTGCAGAGTGGCTCTCAGTGGGCTTCTCGGGCGACGATGCGATCGCTTCGGCCTTAGTAGGAGGAGCCTGTTTCTGTGAAGGTTTCTTACGAGGATGAGTGGCGTGACGCGGAGGCTGCGGGACGGGCATCACGCGCGGAGGAACGTTAGGGCTTGCCGAGGTAGCGGGTTGCTGAGCAAGGTACTCTACAGACCCAGTGTTGGACTGCATGTTGGGTAATGGGAATGAAGGAAAATTTACCCGAAGAAGCGACCCGCGGTTGGGGAGAAAGTGTTTCAGTCAAAGTCTCGTTGGTAGGCGGCGAGGTGAGGAGGGACACTATAAGAATCACGCAGTGAGCGCACGAATTTGGTAAAATGACGCGCATATATACACACCATCTATCGCGACTTGAGGTTCTTTCTCGAGGACCGACGAAGTGGTTTCTGAAGGTTGCATATTCACGGGCGGCGTGCGGATAACGGTCTGCTGAGTTGGAGACCGTAGCCTAGGGGCTGGAGACTGGGCTGCAAAGATACATCTCGTCATAGCATAGAAAAGAAGGTTCAACATTGTGACGTACTCCCCACAAACGAGTTTAGACGGGTGGTATACGGGGATAATTTGCCCTGAACTTTCTGAACGGAAGGCCGCCTTACTGCGACAGGCGCCCAGCATTCTTGTATGATGTCCCAAACGGCATTCTCGGTGAGGCGCGCAGGTCGCTCAGGTCGTCGATTCTCAACGGCGATAACATAGAAGAGTCCATAGCGATTGACGTCTTGGTAAGGAATCTCCCCACTAAATGCCTGTACAGTGTTTCCACTGATGATGACTTCCATCTTTTCTAGAAATTGGAACGCACTAACCTCCCACATGGTCAATCCAAGGCTGTAGACGTCGGATGCCTTCCTCGGTGGCTCTCCCTTATGAACCTCCGGTGCCATCCACTGGGGCGTCCCGCGCACGGAAGTAGCCATGGACGAAAGTGCCGAGCGGCTCTGGATACCGTCGATGACAGCTGAGAGACCAAAGTCGGCCACAAGAGCGATACCCTTATATATGAGTATATTGGCCTGCGGGCAAAATCTTAGTATGCGAAGTCCAAGTTACTAAAATTTCACAAGTTACCCCCTTGAGATCAGCATGAACGATGCCTTTGTTGTGCAAGTATATCATGCCAGCTACAATGTCATACGACTGGAATTTACGTGATGAGTCTACTTGTAAACATGCAGAATTTACAAGGGCACATACGATATCAACCCTATTTGTCTCTGGATGCTCCACCAGGTAGTGGCACATGTTCCCGAAAGGACAATATTGCATTACCAGAAAAGGCTAGTGATCCAATTAGGGATTGGAACTGCAGGAGCAGGGAAATTGTTGGCACACGGAGGTAGCCTCCAAGCACGCGCCATAGAGGTTGAGGATATGAGGATGATGAAGTCGTGTCCTGTCGCCCGTGTCAATTGCCATGGTGTTCCATCCTCAATTGTCGTACCATAGTCGAACTTCTCGATACATGCTCTAAGGCTATATTAATACTAGCAGCATAGTTGCTGATATTTTTGGAATACATACCTTCCTGTCATCTTCCGACAGTATTCGCGCGTTGTCGATGTGCATCTGCTTGATAGCGACACGCTAGAAGAACAGTTGGAAGTCATCCTTTGACGAAATTCGGCGAGTCTCACACACCGAACCATTCCATTCGCCTTTAAATACGCGCCCAAATGCGCCTTGCCCAATGGAGTCCGTGTCTTGAAAATCTACCTCGAGACTGGTGATGACATAGTCCGCTGATATATCAGGAATGTGTCCTTTGGATGCGTGTTGAAGGACAGCGCTCGCATTACGAAGGAATCTAGCTTGAGGAGACTGCTCTGTCCCAAGATTTTGTACACACTTCCATAGCACGGTCAAGTAGGGTTTCCCCATTACGCTGAGAAGAACATACCCTCAAAACGCCGACTAGGAGTTCCTCGACCCGCTTCTGCGCCCCATCTTGATACTTTAGAGCGTTGAGAATCTGCTGGTCGTTCTCTGACAAACTATCCAGCTTCGTAATGAGCTGCGATTGATCCTGTTCTCGGGCTTGAAGTAGCCTTTGCTGAAACTCCTCGATGCCGATATGAGCGCTAAACTAACAAAGACATCGAGACCTCTGGGTTCCTGAGAAGAACGATTGTGAGCTTACGTTGAACAACGCAAACGTATCCGCTATCCTGCTCTGGACGTCGAAAATTTGGGTGTCGATCTTGTCTTGGTTGGTCATACACCAGAGAAAACCTTTCCTTTTGAGCTTGTCAATGACATCCACAGGCTCTGGCACGTTCTGTTACATTTGATTGAGCAAGACATCCATCAATCGGTTAAGACAGAAAGACGAACGCTTGAAGGTGATCGATGTTTTCTCGCATTTGAGCCGATACATCAACTTCTGAAGCGGGAGAGATTGGGCAACTCTGAGTAAAAGGTCACTGCACCGATCCAGGATAAGTTTCAGCTGTGTCCTCTGCAGGTCGACTTGACCATAAAGATCGTGAGCAAACTTGAGGGCGAACCACGCTCCGCTCAGCAATCCCGGGAGCGTAATAGTGACTCCAGCGATGGTGGCAATAACCATCCTTGTCAGATCAGCTCCCAGGAGCTGATCTCAGGCTTGCATCCCCCGTCACGCCCGCGTGCATATATCTCACTCATCTGTGTATCACTATATATAGATCTTTGTTGATATTTGTCCCGATTATTGCATAGGGCCCCCTGGCACAACGGAGCCCCTTATCACTCCTTGTCTTGTTCAATCAATCGTATATCATCGTCGCGTCGCCGATCATGCAATCATGCATGAGCGCATGAGCCCGATATTGAAGGAGAATAAGGTTGTGGTTGTGTTGTCAGTGTTATTGCACAACCATTTACCCCGACGTGCTGTAAATCATCTCGTGTTTCGGTCAAGGTTTCGGTTTTTCAGATATGGCTCGAAGACAGTCAACACATTCCTTGGTCCATTGCATGAGCACGACACCTCAATGTAACGAATGTAGCATTGGAGCACAATAGTATATGTATTATGAACTCAACAGAATATTTTCGGAGAGATTTTATGTAGTTTCCGACCTACAGAGTCCATTTTTGACAGAAATCGGTGACTCGAGAACGTTCTCGATATCGCGCAATGTATTCCTGAGACAGCGTTCCTTAGCTAATTTATATATACGTACTAGAGACCTATTAGAATATATCCCATAGAACTCCGGAGCAGAAATGTAAATGCTGCGATTCAGATCAAAACAAATCATTTTTAACTACTAGGTGCATTCTTACAGCGACAACCGAAAATGTACGGAATTCTAAAAAATAAAAGTTATGTGTCACTGTTTGGCTCGTATTTGTCACCATCTGGCTGCCCCGCAAATAAGAATGCACCTAGTAGTTGAAAATGATTTGTTTTGATCCAAATCACAGCATTTCTGCTCCGGAGTTCCACGGGATATATTCTAATATGTCTCTAGTATGTACATGAAAATTAGCTAAGGTGTGGTGTCTTAGGAATACATTGCGCGATGCTTACCGAGAACAGGAGTCACCAATTTCTGTTGAAAGTGGACTCTGTAGGTCTGAAACTGCATCAAATCTCTCCGAAAAAAATCTGTAGAGTTTATAATACATATAATAATGTGCTCTCATGCTGTATTTGTTACTTTGAGGCATACAGTAGTGCTCATGCAATGGACAAAGGAATGTGTTGGCTGTCTTCGTCACGAAATGTCACAAATATTTTAAAACTCCCACGGCAATAAGCGTTGCCAATGCAAACGAGACACTTCAATGAGGGATTCCGACTGTGCGTAGCACGGGTAGTCGCTAGTTTTCATGTACATACTAGAGACCTATTAAAATATATCCGTAAAACTCCGGAGCAGAAATGCTGTGATTTGGATCAAAAAAATTCATTTTCAACTACCAGGTGCATTCTTAACTCTGCCGTGCAGCCAAATGGTGACAAATACGAGCCAAACAGTGACACATAACTTTTATTTTTTTAGAATTCCGTACATTTTCGGTTGTCGCTGTAACTCCGCGGGGCACTCGACTTGGAGGCTGACTGTGCCTGGCGTTACTCCCGAGCTCATCGAGAAAGAGTCATGCCTGAGCTTTCTTTGCATGACCTCACTTGAGGTCGATCGTTCTCAAAAAACTTTGGTCAAATACATGCTGGGCTCGGGCCAAGTCACGTGATTCGGTTGCAAGTCTTTCCTTCAGCACCTACTCATCGGAAATAAAGAAGCATCGCAGTAATCATTGTGTTTCACAGTCAGGATCATGGACAGGAGTGGCCAGTGATCAATTTTCTGGAAAGGACCAGTAGCTGGCCTTGTAACAGTTTTTCTGGTCAGCTGTCAGGACATGAGCGAGAGTTACGCTGAGAAAAAAGAGGAGATCGTGCCGATGTATGGATAGCCGAGGACATGCTAATTATTATCCCTACGATCGAGAGGGATAGGCATCGTACGGAACACAATGAACTCGAGCGCAACGACAAAGGTAACTGCCAATGAAATACACTGTCGTGCGAATATGGATGTACGGCTACCACAAGAGGCTGTTTTCATTTGGTAACTCAAGGTCAGAAGGCTCTTAGATGATTTAAGTTATACGGCGATGACCACTAACCGAAGGGATTGAGGAACATACCTGCGCAATTAAGTTGGTAATATTGATGAGAAACATCATAAGAAGCCACGGTGATCACAATGGGAATCTTTGATGTGTGCCAAGTTCACCATCAGAAAACGATGCAAGTTGAGATGGGCACGGGACGCACCATAATGTGGAAACCAATGCATTTGGCGAGGCAAAGAATGACAGGGCGTGACATACATGTATTCGCTTTGCAATTGCGCGGAGGAGCGTGTCCGTGAGAATAAGGACAAACGGGAAAGTACGCAGGGACCGGACTTACAGGTACAAGTTGCTCCTAGGACGCCCACCAGAGCTGCCCTACTAATCCAGATGAGTAAAGCGTCGTTAAGAGGGATAAAGGGTCTCTTTCCTCTTTCCCCTACGTCCTGACATCCGAATGACTCTTCTGCGGGCCACCAAAAAAAGCCCGAGGTCTGGCAATCATAAGAACCCACAGAAACTCCATACTAACATCGCGTGAATACCAATCGGAGCTAGATGTTCACAGCCTGCGAAGGTTTCCTTGGATGAAAGATCTCTCTTGAGAGTATTTCCCCTGAGAGGACCGTAAGATTTGGAGCGAGGAACTTCAACACCGCCGCATCAGACAAAGAGAGGTATTGAAAGGAGAAGCAATGATATATATTTGTATGGTGGCGTATATGTGTGCGTTTCAGAGTTGTTGTCTACGTTTCGTGATTGAAACGTCACTGGATCGGGTACCAATGAGCGACGCCAGATCATATTGAGGGGCATTCCTTGGACCTTTTGTTGCTTCTTGTACTCAAAACGAAGGAGAAACATTCAGATTCGGGCAATGCGAGGTCGAGGTTAAGGTGATCACCACCTGGACCTTTACGAGCCACCGATCTAATACCATCAGCTCAGAGTCTCAGTTTACTTCAGGGCATAACGTACCTCTAGAACTGGTACATGTTCACCCGGACTATTAAGCCACTTGACTCCAGGATTCGACACAGAAGGGAACAAATTGAGACGCCGCGATAATTGACAAGCCGGCATTTTTGTCCAAAAACGAGGAAACAGCCGAATAGCACCGCTCAGAGAGGCTTCGCCGAGAAACAAGCCCGCGCTCATCTCATATGAGTGCCGAAGTTTCATTCGGAACAGACAACCCCTGCTCGGTTCGCTCGAGGCCGGGTGAGGGACAATGGGGCAGGAGTCTCTAAGGTATTGAGACAGCGCGTGTTGGCTATGATGAAGGACAAGAGAAGCTACCGTAACTCCGATTACGCGCTAGGGAGTGATCGAGCACAGCGACTCGAAGAGCAGAAGGAAAACGAGTGGGTCACTTTTCCGTCAATACCATGACATCAATTGTGTGGTGTTCCCGCCAAACTTCGACTTTGAGCTGGTTTCCTGAAAGGACCGGCCATTCCGCGATAAGGTAACTCAGGATCCGGGGAGTATTGCGGTCCATTGTTGAGATCCGTAAGTCTCGTGGTACGAACAGAATGCGCTGTGGCCATGACGAAGCAACTCGGTGTGCATGTATATACCATAAATAGACGCCAGAAATTGCGGCTCAAGTCCGAGTCATTTGTCAGCACACTGTTGGCTCAGCTCGGTAACAACTTTCCTACTTATGAGGAGTTGTCCTGTTATGAAGTCACTCACCTCACTAGGATGCAAGGGGTTCCATGTGTTTAAATCACCGGTAATACTCGGTAGTCGAAGGGTCCAGTCGACTGACCGGAAGTGAGTTGCGCCTAGCTTGACCCTCAGTCGCCCAAACTTATCGATTTGTCGAGCTTCCTTCCACGATCCTCCATTTCAGTTCCTTTCAGAAAACTTTAATCAAATACTGTACCTGGTCGTTCTCATCCTCTGTACCTAGAAGGCGCTAGGTGACGTGATCCGGTTATCATGAGTAGGCAGCTGGAGGAGCTAAACCACCAAAGGTGGTCGTGGAGCACTAATTAGTGTGTTTCCACAGCGTCTTTGTTCTTCTGATGGGAAGCCCCTTGCGACGGACCGCACAACAGGGTCCCGCCATCGTCGGCATTGATCGATCGAAGTGCCTCTGACTGTACCCGGTTGTCGCTGCCGTGAAGCAAGGGGGAACGGGCGCTCGTATAGTCGCCGAGGCAGGCGCGGGGCAACTACATCGTGGTGTACTTGGAGCTTGGAGTACACGAACCGGACCAGTCAGCAAAACGGCACACATCTAGACAAATGTAGTGCATCTGTTGAAATTCTGCAAGGATATGGACAACGATACCCATTTGGGCGCTCCGGGCTCTGGAGGGGTTGAAATTGACGCGCAGGGACTCACCGTAGGGTTTGGGGCTGGGCTCTCCGAGCGCTGGCAGAAAGGAGTACAGTACAATAGTGGAATGGGCGAGGGTTCGTTCGAACGGTGGGAATCCTGGCCATAAAAGGCAAGTACGCTACAGCAAACCCAGCTTGCGTAGTTCTTGAAATTTTTTCATCAACATTTTTCGGCCTTTATGAACCCCACCCGGGTCTAGTTGAAAGTGCCCAACTCTTCTTTACAAACCCCCACCATGTCCACCATATTCCCCGCTGTCGAAATCTTCGAAGAGCACTGTGTCACCCCATGCTCAAGATGGACTTCTACTCATAACGGAATGCGCGCCTTTCTGTCCGCGCATCGTGGCTACCCTTTGTCTAACGAGGCGCGCGGCTAGGCCCTACCTTATTCCATGACTCTCTTAGCTTCCATTGGATGTCCATCTCTGTCCAAACACTCCCTGTTGTCACCGTCAGTCACCGGATCGTAAAACAGATGCCCTTGCATACTGCGCAAGGTTCACTCCTATATCTAGACTCAGGGTCTTGTCTTCACGGGTTTCACGGGACACTCATTCTTTTGTGTGAGTCTGAGTCTGACGGTCTCCGAGTCATCTGAGGATGTGCTCTGCTCCTATAAAGTGTATGTTCCGTGCCACGCCACTCTTGGCATGTTTGTTTTGTCTCCACCTCTCATTTCCGCAGTCACCTGTCCTCTTGTCGCACCTATATGTAGGCTTCAGTGGTGAAATGTGATTGTAGGACTAGAATGCCCTCCCATTCCACGTGCGCCTTTGGTAAGGACCCGGGATACCATTGCCGTTCGAGTCCGTCCGAACCAATCAGCTGAGTTGGATCCGAAGCACGTAATAACGTACTCGTTCTCCCTCAAACGCCCCTGACTATCTCAGCATGTCGATTACGGCTTGCCTGCATGCATGCTCACACGCGTGCGGCGTAGCTTCTCTTGGCTGTACAGGGCCACCGAGGCTGTGCCGTCACTGCTGATCATTCCCCTTTCATCCCACGTCTACCGGGTGCTGTGCATTGGAGCCACACGTCGCGCGACAACTGTGAGCCGTCCTATGTGCACTGCCACGAGCAGACGCACTTCCCCAACTGCGCATGACGCATAGCGCATGGAGTACGTGGCAGAATTCGTCACTACTCATCATCGATTCATTCATCATCATCAATCAACTCTCTCGTCACCGGGATCTGGCGGGATGTGACAGACACCGTGTGTCAGGCTCCATGCCATACACGGCCTGTCATGCCGCTTCATGTCGCCGCACCATCACCCCTCATCTCCGTCTTCCCTACTCCGTGCGCCCCATTAGGCTTATCCTCTCCTACTTCCTACTCAGGGTTTCTGAATCACCTCATAGTTCTGCTCGTCTTGTCCTTTCCCTAGAATTCTGCAAAGATAGAGCGTTAGTGTTCGTACCGCTCCGTTTTGCACTAGCGTTTCTCCATCGGCCGCCGCGTCCGACGAGCGCACTGGAGATAATCGAGGGCGTTATCAGTCCGTCCCTATAATTCATTCACCCCTTCATACAACGGAGTCCCCTCCATTCTATGCCCTATATCTCTCCGTACACTTCACATATCAGAAGAACCGTATAAGCGGCGTGGCAGAACGCTGTCGGAGAATGCAAAGCGCGCCGCCGAATCAAGGGTGAACCATTTAACCAACCTGAAAGGGAGGAGGTGCTGAACGGTAGAGATAGGAACGGATGAAGGCTGTCGGTGTCTGTTTCGCAATGATCCCGGACAAGAATGTCCAGACGTAATCAATCAGCATATTCGCCCTAACATAACAGACACCGACGAAAGGACTAAAGATCTAGCTACTTCCTACCCACGGACTCACACACCGCTTACCGCTCCCCGCCTCGACGTGTGCCTGGGCTTCTCTTTCGAAATGCCAATCCCTTTTGCATGTGACAATGTCCCAGTGATAAAACGTACACGAAACGCGAGGCGGCGGTGGCTCCGCAGAAAACGCCACCGTCATCGAGAACAATGCCAAAACGCATGGAGACAAGTGGAGCATGGGTGTGTCAATACCGTATAGGCGTATCGTGATGGGAGGGTGCGGGTTGTTGCGTCGCAAGTCTTGGCATGCGTGCCTTTCGGCCCTCTGTCGGCTTTACGTTATGTCCACATGGTCTATACGCCCGTCATTGCGGACCATTTCCCCGTGTACCTCCCCCGTACGATAGGACCCCCGTGGACCCCGGAAAAGGAAGCCGCGGAAACAGTAAAGCCCTTCCGAACTCGGACGAGCCGGAGCGCCCGCATCATGATCTCTTCTCCTCGAACCAACAATGAATACAGAAGTTACACATCGCACGTTGCACATGCCGCTGCGCCGAGATGACACGCAGGGATCGACGCGGAGCCCACTGCGGTAAACGATAAAAAGTAACCCACTCGATCGCACCGCACTAAGCAGAAGAAACCCGAGTTAATCGCGCGATGAACACGCGTCATCTGCCCGTGGGTTTTGGGAGGGATGAGGCGGCGCGAGAGGCGTGGCGTGGTGTGGCGTCCGAACAACACGCCGCCGCCGCCGCCGACCTCCTCACACCCCCACCCTCGCTGACCCCACCTCTTTTATTTTCACGGTAGCATTAGATGCTCACACAAATGAATTGTTTGTGTCGTGGCTGTATACATGTGTCTGATGGTGGTGCTAGTGTGTGCCATCTATCCTTCATTGTACACGAAGAACCATGAGTACACCCGCCGCGAGGCAGGCAAGGCAATGCAATGCAAGTCGAGGTGAGGTGACTATCTGTGCTTTCCCCCTTCCCTTCCTTCCGCTTGACTCCCGTCCTTACAGTTCGGCAGCTTCTCGCTGGAACAATGGAACAATGGATGATCTACGCGCATAGATGCATGCGCCCAAGCCCAAGCGCATCGCCAGCGCTAGCGCCGTCTTTGGGGGCGTGTGTGCACAGAGCGTATAACGTGGCTCAGCTCCCGGTTCGACTCGGCTATCAAGAAGCACTATCATTTGCATCAAAAAGCAACAGACTCCAGATCCAAAACCCAGCCCTCTCTAAATGCCCCGAAAATAGGGAAAAGGTTCGGAGAACCAGTCGAGACTTCGACGCTACGGCACGGTAGCTAGGTACCACGATGATAGCGTTACTCGTACCCGTGTTAAGACCCAAAAATACGTAAAACGTTCTGTGGGCCTTGGTTCGAGCCTCGGGATCGCCTATTATGTTCTGGGTGCCGTCCTGTACGCAGCCTGGGCCTCTACCCCCCTTTACACAATGGTTAGGTTCAAGGGATAGCCGTTTCTCAAGAAAAGTAAATATCATTTATTCATGACCGGATGGGTTACTTACTACTACCACGTAAGGTATGATACTGTATTTCCCCTATTATATATTGCTTCTTCCTGCGAACACGCACATCTAGTCAAAACACATAGGAGGGGCCCCGACCTACGAACCCAATTAACCTTCTAGGTTTTGTTTACTCAACACGGCAGGATGGGTGGGGAAACAATGGAAAGGGGGATGCGATTACGGTATGATGTTATGATACTCGAGAAACCTATTTACTTTACTCGACTTTTCTCACTTTGCCTTTTACTAGCTTATCATATCACTGGACATTTTTATCGTAATCGGTTTTTTTTTACAGTAACACGATATGGTAAGAGGGTGTCGTGAATATGGATCGGACGGGTACCGAGTTACTAAAGATGTGTTAGCTATTATTATTGTATTAGACGACGTACGACCCCTAGTACGAACGAAAGTTATGTATATCTGACTACCGAACTCCCGGGCAACAAACAACAGCCACATTTCCATCTGTAGTGTAAACGTTCGAGGCGATGAGATGTGATCGATCGACAATGCAATGTAAGCAGCAAGTGCAAGTGTAGTAAGTATAACACAACCCACACACATGTACACGCAGCACGCAGTACGCACACCGCGGTCAGTACCGGCTATCCACTCGTCCGTGGCGTAGAGACCACCACGTTTCCGCCGTCTACCCTCCTCATTCATCGCCATCGGCCTGTCTTCTTCTCTCTCTCTCTCTCTCCCCGGGGCACTCTCCCGCACGCGAGGTAAATCCCTCATTGTCTCGATCCTCCTTTTCGGGGAAAAAGGAAGGAAGGGGTGCTGCGCGCTGTACAGTAACAATGGGCTACTATAGTGCGCGGATATCGGCTTTCGGCGTTTTCGCTCGGTCGGGTCCTTCCGTAGGTAGCTGTACGTCTACTGTGTAACTTTAGTATACGCCGCTTTAACTACACACACACCTCACTCACCTCACCGGCACCCTCCTACACCATACACCGCATATCACATATTTGCATATCGCACCAGCCCACACCAGCCACCACCACCACCACCACCAATCGAAAGCAAAACCTACAACGCAACACGCAAACACGCACACACCACGAGGCGAGCAGAAAGTTCTCTCGCTCTCGGGTTTTTCCGAGTGCGAAACGAACAGCGCGATATCCCGCACTTGCTACGTCCGGGTCCCCTCCCACATCCATGGCCATCATCATCCATCATCCCATTCCATCCATATGGTTTATCCTCGCACGATCCTCTCCCACCCCATTCGCATTAGCGTCATCTACTCACCCCCTTGCGTTTTTCCTTCTTTAAGTTACGCGCAATCTCCCACTAACCAGATCTATCTTTATCACCATCAATCATCGTCATCAAATCAATCATCATCATTATCATCATCATCCACATACATACACACATTACATATATATATACATATCTTAGTTAGTGGCACATTTAGATATGAAAGGAAGGAATGATGACGAGAGACTGGGTAGTAGGATCAAAGAAGGAAAGCCGATTGACACTTGATAACGAACAGGGGGATCCTGAGTGAGGCATGAGGGCAGAGGAGGGGAGGCAGAGAGGAGACATGAATGTGTAACTGTACGGATTGAGATAGAGATAGAGTTGAGTGGTGCGGCGTCGGCGCGCGCGGACACCGGATAAACCACGCGTATACTTCGGTAGTTCGATCTTTCTTGGCCTTGGCAGGCAGGGTGCAAGCAGTAGCAGGGGTAAAGTAGTAGCAGGAGGTCAAGTGCTACTCTGTGCTCTAACAAAAGGAGAAGAGCAACGGTTTACCCAAACAAATGACGAACGGCCGACCGATCCCCCGAACAGAAAGGAAAAACGGTTTATCGTGGTTATTATTGTTATTGTTATTGTTATTATTATTATCATTATTATTATTACTACTACACCCGAGTCCCCCAAAGAAGTATAGAAGGATTCTTATTTCTCACTTACTTTTTTTCACACGAGAAGACGGGAAGAAAGAAGGAAGGAAGGGGTGTTTACATCTACATATAATAATTTTATTATTATTACATGATGATGGCGTGTGTACAGATTTTTACACAAATAGAAAAGGGAGTAACATTTTTATTACGGCCAAGGGGGGAAATCCAATTGAAGGGATAATAATCATTATCAAAGATATAGATTAGTTAGGATGACCATAAACGGACATCGAGGGAAGAGAAGAGGGAAGGCACGATGCCTTAAACCCCAACAAGGCATCGAGCCGATTGGATGGTGCGGCGGCGGGGAGGAGTGCCACGGGGATATAAAAAAGAGCCGAAGAATCCCATGAGCGTTACTTTGGCAAGTCAAAAGTCCGGGATGCGCGGGCGGCGTGGTAAGCCAGTGATGTTATACGCAGATGGACAGGTCACGCGTTCTGTCGTTTCTGTCAAAGTTCGAGTTTACATACCCCCACGAGGAGCGAGCAACGACTAGTAGTAATGCTGTCACCCTGCATGTCTACCCACGGTCGTGGGAGATGATTTGTATGTACAAGTAATTTTGCCTATGTGGTCATAGACCCGGCAGATAACAGAATACACGAGTAAGAAATCAACAAGTAGAAAGAAAAAAGGTAAAAAAAGAGAAGAGATAGGAAAAAAGTAAAAAAAGAGGAAGGGAATAAAATCAGCAGGAGTTAGACTAAGACGTAGGGTAGCTCAATGTCATGTATGCTCGGGATATGATTAATGTGAGTTAAGACAGTCAGCTACTTTTTGCCTGGACCGCTTCAGAATGGCGCTTGATGCACGGGGACCTGTTGCCCTGTGTACTGTTGCTGTTGCTGTGAGAAAGACCGCGCCGAGAACGGCTGGGGCGAGTACTGGGACTGGGCATAGCCCTGTGGGTAGTTCCAAGACTGTGACGCAGCAGACTTAGTAGGTGAGGATGGTGTTGTTGGGGACGATGCAGCACTCTGTGAAGGAGTCGATTGACGAGTCGCCGCGGCCGACTTGGAATGCTGCAAGCATTCGTGCTGCCCCGATGCAAGCAACTGAAGCCCAATTGCGCCGTGGTCGCCCGAGTGCTGATAGTGATATCCTACAGATCCATGAGATTAGTCTAAATGGGGCAGTATCTAGGTGGGGGTAACGACGTACGAAGGCCGTTCATGTTTTTGTATCGCCGCTGACAATCGCCGACGCCACAGGCAAACGGCCGCAGTCGACGTTCTGCCTCACGCTCCACCTCGCGTAGTTCACCTTCCGTGATTTGCACTCCAGAACGATCATTCCCATTTACGACGACTCCCTTCTCTGCAAGAAGAGCTTGCAATGCCTCCAAATCTTTGGGTGGTGCAAAATTGCAGGAGCCGTGCGTCATATGGTACTTGAGTCCATTTGCCTGCTTGTATGACTTGTTGCAATTAGGCTTGGGGCAACGGAATGGCTTGGAGAGGAGAAGAGACGAGGCGGGGCGTGAGAGGGTCGTGCTGGCGCGCGGTGTGGAGGTAGGGGAGGAAGAGGTGGGAGATGAAGCGGAAGCGGAAGTAGATGCTTGTGTTGAGAGTGGGTGGTACGACGCCTGCGTCTGACCTTGCGCAGCATCGGGAGACGCGACGCGTGAACTGGATGGTGTGTTGGCGGGCGTAATGGAGCTTGGGCTGTACAGGAGTGTAGGAGGTACACAACCATATGGACTGCCTGGCTGGCTGCTCGACGCGCTGCTGATCTCTTGAGAGGCCTGTAGAGGTGAGGTGACGGCACCGTACTCGGAGTATGCCGAGAAGGAGTTAAAGGAGTCATGTTGTGTCTGAGAGAACGCAGAGATGGGGGATGTCGGAGCCCGCGATGGGAGAACGGTGGCGGTATCGAAGGCGGAAACAGGTGAAGGGCATTCTGAGGATGGCTGAGAAAGGGACAGAGGAGTAAATGACGCGTTCGCAAACGCTCGTTGAGTAGTGTAAGGTACCAAGGGAGTAGTCACAGGGGTGAGGGGGGGAGAGGATGCCGATGATGAAGCGGGAGATGAGTCCATGTCGAGTTCCATGTCATCTGGGTCGAATGGGCCTTGCTGATGTTGTTGTTGTGGGTGCTGGTGGTGATGAGGGTGAAGTTGGGGCAGCGGTTGCTGGTGCTGAGGTTGTGGCCGAGGAACCTGAGCTGAGTTTGGGAGGTATGAGTCAAACTTGGCGTTGGCCTGAGGGGGAGAAAAATTGGGGGGATAAGTTTGACCAGGCATCGGCTGAGAGCATTGGTCGACGACGACGACATGGCACTCTTCGAAGTGCTCCACTAGAGCGTGGAGATCCTGGAGGTTGAGACCGCAGCAAGTGTAATTGCGGCACTATGGGGAACGGCGATCGATCGCTTAGCAACGAGAATACCAAAGCGTGGGTGAGGTAAAGAAACTCACGAGCTCATCTTCGCGTTCCATGGCGGAAAGCGCGTTCATGATGGAACCTCTGTCCGACTCCATGGAAGAGGATATCTTTCCTGTGTCTCGGAGGTCGGTAGGGCTGAGGAGAGAGGTATCAGCAAGGGAGAGAAGAGTGAACAGGGAAAGTATAGGACGCACTCTATGAGTTGACTGGGGGAAGAACCGGGGAAGTAACGATTGCCGTTACCGAAGGAGCCAGGGCGCCATGAGATGGGAGAGCCAAAGAAGGTACGGGTGTATGAGGCAGGGTTGAAGGAAGAGTAGGAAGGAGAAGGCATTGGGTGGTCGTCTTGGACTGGGGGGTGGATGATAGGCTGAGGTTGAGCCATGGGAGGAGGAGATTATAAGGAGGAGAGAGAGAGAGCGTGTGTTGTGTCTCACTGCCACTCCGCTGGAGATTTCGACGACCCGTATTTGTATTTGGTTCATAATCTAACCGTGGGAATCTCATCACTCTTCCCGGTCCGATCACCCCCCCCAAGAGCCTCGCCTCGCTTCTGCACAGCTTGCCTCGTCTCGTCCTCGACTGCCCTGCCACTCCCTGCCATCCCCCGCAGCCCGGTTTCTCTTCTCTCCCGGCCGGTATCCGTGGACTCCAATTATCTTGCCCTGCCCTCTCCCCCACCTCCATCCATATACATACATCGATCTCCAGATCTACCAGTCAATCCCATCTCTCCTGACCCCCGGTCACCCCAGTCCACCCCTCTCCGGCGAACCGAACCGTCCCATAGCTTGGCTCCCTGCCTTCCCACGCAGGCAACGGGTCACCCCTACAGATCTCAGATCTCGTCTCAATCAAGCTCTCTCGCATCGCAGCTTCCTATTACTCCCCCTTCCAGCTCCACGAGTTCCCAAAGACCGTGCCCGCGCCAACTCCCCCCCTCCTAACAAAGCCCGCTTCACAGCCCATCCCCCAATCTCTTCTACGAGCCCGTATTTCTGGTAAATATCTCGTCGATCACCCGCACAGGTCACTCCTCGGCCCGGGATTTGTCCCCCTCCCCCTTCGCCCTAATTTTGGTTCGGTCTCTTCCTGACCGCCCCTGGCGGCGGCAACCAGTCTTTTCATTCCATCATCTAAGGGCCCTAGATCTGGCAACCTGATACGGAATTGCCTCAAATCACCCTATCCTTCCTTGCAGCTTCCCACTAGCGTCACTATAGATCCCTCAACTCGAAACTTATGATCACTTTCTATGATCACTTCCTGGTCGTATACCACCCCTGAACAGGTGCACATAACCACTAAAACAGGCTTCAGCGCGTGACGTGCCTCGACTCACCCTAAGAATTGGTGCATTGCGTTACCAACTGGCACATGTCCATCCCTTCCATTCAGCGCGCCTAATCGCCCTCCCATGGTTAAAGTCCACCCGTTTGTGGGCTCACTTCACGGCCCGTCCATCAAAGCGCGCAAGGCACATCCTTCCGTTGTCATCGGCTACGTTTCTCTAAACTGGACACAGAAATTGTCCCGGGGTGAGGGTCGACAGACACGCGCGAACACGTGCTGGTGCGCCGTCCCCGGCTCACGCCCATGCCTAATGCTAACCCATGATAACTGCGGCGTATCAAGCAAAGAAAAATAACCCGAGCTTCTGAGTTGATTCTATCACAGCAAGAAGCTCTGAAATCACCCGACGACCACGCACAACATGTTCGAACAAACGCCATCTCATATCATATCTTTACGAATATCACTACGTTAGGTGAACCCCACCAACAACTGATCATGGCAAATCCCAGGGTTTAACGGGTTTACAGCACAGGTAAAAGCATACATTGTGTAATAGTAGTATATGGAAGCCGTTGTTCTCATCTTTGACTTTGTCCTCTCTTCGCTCCAAGGACACGTGCACCCCCCATTACATGCTATGACAGTAATAACGGCAGCTTGTCTCCCGACCATAACATACCACTTGCCATGTTAACCTATTTCGGCAACCAGTTTATTTGTCATAGGGAAGTCCAATCCGAACATAATCGCGCGAAGAGACCGATGATGAGGCACATATGGGTGGGGGGGAGACACCCCGGCGTAAATCAAGTGTCGCCGCCGGCGCTGCCTCAGTCGCGTTTCAGCCCACTTACGTTCTGACAGTGGTGGTGTGGTAGTGTCACGGTAATACAGTAGACGGGCTGTCTATTGTTGTTCACTGCCCGTCTCATTTCGACTCGAAGTGATACAGCACATATGTCAATGTAACTTATATTGCGTTCAGGTTCTCTCATCTCATCTGACCTGACTGCGCACGGGCGTGTCTCTCCGAACCGAGTTCGGTATCACACAAGTAGCACGTATCGAAACCTCGCCGAGGCGTGGCGTGGCGTGGCGTAGCCACCGTGGACATGGCATGATTTGCTCTGATCGGCTTTGATTGTGCCAAGTTCTGTGCCATATGAGAGCGGGATCAGGGGTTAATTGCGAGGTGCCGAGCCACAAGTGCCGTGCCATAACTGATTGCCTATCCATGTGCATATGCCATTATGCATGCATGGACGCAGTAGATCCATATCCTAACCGACCGGCTAGGTTATGGATATGATCTTCTGCCACCGTACTGCCTTAGACTGCCCTAGAGCTGCATTCCTGTCACCTAGGTTTGGCTATGATGGCTATGATGATGGCCACCAGCCCAGATAGCCGAAATCGGTTCTCACGAGCACCCGGAGCCGGTCATGTTTAGCCGTCGACGTACCTCGACGACCACAGGCTGAGGCATGTGTGGACCGTGGGACCACCGATATGCGTGTCGCGTGTCGCAGTTCCGTGCGTGCGGTGGTATCGCTAACCCGCGGCACGGCGGATCTAACTTGCGTGTTGTTCGTGATGAAAGGAATAACCGTGACGTCGCCGTTCGCTCTTCCGTTGTTCCGTTCCGCAGTCTCAGAATAGAGTAGTGTATTCCCACGAAAAACGATGTGTCTGTGTCTGTGTCTGTGTGGCATTAATATTGTTTGTTTGTTTTTTGTTTTGTTTGAATTTGAGTGTGAGTCGCGGCCAGATATGAGTTGAGTTGGATTCCGGAGTGTGTCAGCATAATCATGCTTCGTAACGCCCTCCGCCCCGCCCTTGCGCGTGGTCTTGTCGGGTATGTCATGTTTGTCGGGCAGGCAGGCACGGGCACGACATGCGCCATGCGAGGCGATGCTCCGGCTCGGGTTCACTCCACTTCATGCGCCCCCCGTACGTCGCCCCTTGTCCCTTGGAACTGATCGCCGTTTCTCTTCCTACCCTTACTACAGTAAGTTACAACTGTTTACCCCGCTCATCCATCACTTACCTATTTCGCGTAAACTTGGGCGCCACCGAGTAGTACAATACAGTACTGTATAGTAAACTGTTTCGAGTGCCAGTAGCGACCGTGCCGTGTATTTTTCATTTGCGAATCACCGAGTTCGTTTGTTTGGGCCCAGAGTCTGTTATACATGAGTTTTCACGACATCCTTCTTCCACTGCCATATTAACGGGGTTTGCGGTGATAGTGAAATAAAGGGAGGGAGAAACAACAACACTGCTTGCTCCCGTTCACTTACTCACGCCGGCGGAGATCGGTGTAGCGATGTCTCTTGGATATTGGAGAATTAAACACTCGGTAGGTAGGTGGGGTTGGAAGCCCTCGATCTGAATCAAATACAGTAAGGGACGGGTATGACCATAGCCAGCGATAGTCAGCAAGTTCAGCCTCAGCTCAACCAGTCCCGACCAAGCCCAGCCAGGTATAGCAACGAGCCCGATCTCGGTTCTCCTGTCATTTCCATCCATCAAAACAGACCTGGTTTGTTTGTTTACTGTAAATAAATTGACTGTATAATCTCCCTCCGCTCCGCTACGCCACACAGTTACGCATCAATTGCGTACATAAACAAACATCACAACCGCCCTTTGGTGCATCGTCACAAGTGAATTGGTGTGTTCACATGAGCCCGATTCAGGGCGCACGTGGCGTATTACTGTAGTTGTTATTCAATCGCGCGAACACTGTGATTTCAGGTAACTGTAAGTTAGTGTATCACTTGTATATGTGCCCCTTCTTCCAGTATCGCGTATGCTACGGGTAAGCGCACAGGGCCGGCAAGTCAACGGCAGGTCAACGTGGTCAGCTGTTGTGGGTCTTATCGCTCGAAGGGTTCATCAATATAATCTGGCAGTATGCCTTCTTCGTTTTCGTCGGCATCACGAGAGACCGCAAAGAGCACAGTACAGTAAGATTGATCTCAAACTCTTCAGTGATTGGTCCTTCACACTTTCACCTTCGCTTGACTTTGACAGGCGTTACGAAAAGTGTATTCACTAATACAGTACAGGGCATGTACTGTAAATACAGCTAGCTTTTACAGCTAGTGCACTACTCCTAGCTGGCACTTTCGACTGAGGCAGCATCTCGCCATCAGTACGGTGCCATAAGCGCGATTACTCCCGGACTTCTCTCCGCTCCGGATCTTTTGCGGCGTACTGCTGCCGCAGGTACCCACTTAGCGTCTCCATATACTTTACAGTACTAGCGTGTCACTAACCATCTCAAATATTGTCGAATTGTTGCCTATATTTCATTTTGTCCCGTCGGGTTGCGGCGGCACGTTGTGCCCTGATGACAAGAAGACGATTTGTTTGAAAGGGGCCGGGGGTAGCTCGATTACAGTACGATCGAGTCTGAGCTAGCATCTCAACCCGGCCCTAGTACTAGCCACAATTTCAAGTCACAGCTTGCTTACGTAGAAAATGTGCCCTCACATCACTTCTGTACGGCGCTAGTGCAGTACCACTGATGCCAGTGGAACGCAGTTGAGTTCGACAGGATTGGGGTTCACGGTCACTATAGTACTAGTATGAATTTCGGGTTGCACATCCCATGACAGGAGTCAGCTCTCAAGTCTGAACACCGTTATGATAGAAATGATGCGGCATACGCCTATGTGATATGATGCATGATGCGTCGATGCATGGTGATCTATAATAATAAGATGCAGTGCTTTTTGGTACGTCGTGTGTGGATAGATTACAGTTTGTCTCGGCAAGTGATCTCCGTACTCGCCGCTCGCTCATATACAGTAGTATCACCAATGCAAAACTTACTTTGAACAACTATTCAAATCCCCATCTTCTTCCCCCAGACGCCACAGAAAAAAGGCCCGATCCATGATGATGTGTGGTAGTCGTGGTGAGCTCGTACGCGGAACAGCTTCGCGAAACTCTTCAGCCTCCGAATTCCCTCCGCCGACCGTGTTCGACGATCCACGTGGCTGCGGTGTTAGCACACCGTCAGAGAAGATCCCCGTCATATCGCATCTGAACGTTTATTATTAGTCATTGGGTAGACCGTACTTTCGAATTGGATCGGACGAGATATGTTTATGCGCACGTCGTCCATGCAGGGTAGCGAGCAAGGCGGCATAGTCTCGGCCCGGTCGTTGTTTTTGTTTTTATTTTATTTTAGAAAGCCCCAAAGCGGACCGCTCTCACTTTCATCATACCATCGCAACAAACGTGTGGGCCGCGCGCATCATCATGTTTTTCCCTTCTTCTCCCACCCATATGGCCTCGCATGCTTTTCGTTCAAACTTTATCTGCTGCCAGTGGCCAATTTAAAAACCCTATCATATTACCCAGATACGCGTTGCAAGGTCATGTTGCGCCGCAGCCGATACAAATGGAACATTATATTAGGGGACGACTCTTCATCCAGTCCGATTTCATTCCGAAGGGGCTAGCTATAGCGCGCGCTAAGGTGGAAGGTTCAAAACATAACTGAACGACCTTACCTAGCGGAGGAGGGTGGGTGCACATTTTCCAATTTGCAGTTTGCAACGCGACATGCTAGGGATCAGACAGTGGCGGCAGGCTTGCGATGATCGCTCTGTCACCCCATTATGAACAAGGGCGAGTTAACAATTGCCATGGATCGACCCGTGCCCCCGGAGGACTGGGTTGATTATTAGTGCGGACTTTCAGAAAGCAGCCAAGGGTACGGTGCGTAGATTATTCAAATTCTACCAAGCGTAACCTGTTGTCTCATAGTGCGTTCTCCTCGGTTCTGACATTTGGTGCAGAAACGCCAGAGTATGCCATATAAAGCCTAACTTTTCAATGATAACCGACTGGCGCTGTAGCGTCGTACCTTTTTCGAAAGGGACAAGCGTGCACGATTTTCGTTTCTGCCATCGCAAGACACCATACCATGTTTGAGGCGCTTTCTGGTGAGTTGGGACGTGGACTAGACTTGAAGTACTCAGGGTACTTGATCCTAATCAGTCGTCTCATAACCTGGGGACTTCGCCGTAAATTGCCGATCGGTGGTGAATCTCGGAGGTATTTGGAACATGAACATAACGTCACTCGGAATCTTCCGATAATCACGTGATTACTACCTTTTCGGTAGAACAGTCAAAGCATGGTTCTGCGGTGCTCTCCAGTCGAGCCTCCTTCTTGATTCGATGATCCGCATTGTCTCCAACCTTCTACTACATCCGGTGGGTAACCGTCACCGTCACCTCATGCATACCTTGTTTTCGGCATAGACATTCCATGAACAACAGGCCGACCATGACGGATCAGTACGATCAGTCGTTATGCAAGTGCGTCTATTAAGGTATCGAATTCTGATGCCGGTGAAGCACGTCCAGCTTGTCCACCAGAAAAGACAAACAGCTCGCAAGATATTAGCTGCGCCACTAATACACCGCATGTTCAGGCCCACCTTTGTCCTAACTTAGTGGGTATTTCGCGAATGCATACGATATGGGTGCTTGAATGTCTAACCGAAGGTCGGACGGCGTATCTTGGCCGGTAGTTTTTGAGTTTGCTTCGTTTCAACATCTGCACGTTCTCGTTCCTTGTTGTTGTAACAATTCCGCAGCCGAATTTGTGTGGGGCGTGTATACCATTTAGAGAAATGGTTCCCGCCACGTGGCGCGCATATAACGCTCACAGCAGGACTCTTCGTTGCAACTTCTCCTGTGAAGGCTACCACCGCGGAATGCTGCTATGTCTACCTCTGTAAGTAAGTTATAGACTTCTTCACGTATGAGTTACGTGACAAGAGGTCCTCGCCAAATGACAATGCGGCGAGGGGAATAGGTATTGACGCGCCAGCACCATAACGGTCTTTCAAGAGATCGTCGCCGCCTGGTTCCCCATCGCAGCACTCCCCTCCAACCGGCGTGGTATCTGTACACCGTGCTCAGGTGATGCAATATGCACGGCTACGACCGTTAATGTCTGAGAGCACTCAGAGCGGAGACCGATTCTGATCCTTTAGCTCCTTTCTTTTCAGTCAGGGAGAGACAGCAAGAACGACGGGTCTAGGTTGTTCCTCACTGAGCCGGAAAACGAGACATTCCTCGTAGTATTGCGTATCGAGTTCGGGGCATGCCGCATGTGAACGAGCGACTGTACCGCTGCTGTAGTTACATGTGAGTTGGCCGTAAATTTGATCTCAATTACATTGATCGCGCACTGCCGATCCGATCAAGGGTCAAACGATCTCCCAGCAGTTAACAGGTTCCACATCGGCGGATACGAGCGACCTACTTCACTCCAAGGCACCGACAACTAAAAGCACAAAAGAAACGGCTATAGACGGAAGTAAAACATTGAGAGATCTGGGTAATCTGCGGTTCTTATGGTCCAGCTTCCTCTCGACTCAATGAGATGGTTCAAAAGTTCGAACTGTACTGTATAACCAATTTGAGCGAAATGTGTCGAGATTGATCTTATCCGAAAGGATTTCCAAAAAGGGGAACAACAAACACGTTGCAATAAGCACACACTTTAAGACCGTGATGGTGATGAGTGTGGCTGTCGACAGCGTTCAGCGGGCCTGCGACGAAGGTGGGCGGGCCCGAACAGACCACTGGGTACAAGGGGAAGGCTTCCATAAAAAGAAGCAACGATTCCAAGGAGCGTTCCGAACTGGTTTCTTCCGGTTCGAACGCTGACGTAATGACGTACTACAGCACTACGGACGTTGACCCCGGGCGACAGCTACCAGCTACCACAGTACTCAGTACCCAGCTACTAGTACTGCACTTATAGTCCCCCCTTATTTTGTCTTGCCCCAGCTTCGATTTACCACAAGTCTTTTTGTGGATCAACCACGGGTTGCCATGATGTCCAATGTCTGTCTGTACTATACAATATGAATGTAATGTATGAATTCGCAATCACCGCCTCAGCGTCTCTTCGAGCTGGATTGATCTTAAAGTTAGTTTTGGGGATCCGGTGAAAACAGGAGATATATACTCTATCTGGAAGAAAGTGGCTGAAATTTCCCGTGCTGTAGGCGACACCGTCTTTGAATTGCAAGTGGTACGCGGTAACGCGGGGCGCCACGGGCTCTGATCTCGCTTCCCCCTTCCACAACCCATAATACACAAACATGTTGCAGTACGTGTGGTCCTCCTTGGAGAAATGCGATTCCTACCTAAGCCGCCGTGTGGTGCGGTGCCAGTGCGGGCATTGCCGGCGGGACTGATATGAAAGTTGCGTGGATGGGACCGATGATGGATGGATGGCAGTGAGTGCTTCGAAGAGTCGGCACCGCCGACATTGAAGCTTGAAAGAAAGGCAGGGGCAGGATATGGATGTGATATGAATGATGCTGCTGACAAGGTTTCATCGGGCGTAATAACTCAGTGTTCCGTTAGAGAAGGGTCAAGACAAGGACGGCATGACATCACCGTAGTAAAGTACAGCACGAAGATACCACAAATGCACTAGATCCCCAATACGGTTACTTAGCTGCGCGCCTTCCGCAGCCCCAGACAATGAAAGGGATGCTTCTGGTCGTCAGGCTCATTTCAATACGCGAGAACGAAGGGGGATAACTACAATATTGGCTTGGAATGATGGCCCTCCGAGTCATTTCTCGAGAATGGCGTGCTCATCATAGGTTGAAACGAAAGTGACGTACGTACCGATATGTACTATACCATTCTCATTCATAACAAGTCACTACAGTAGTCACTGCGAATGACACGAAGCGACGGACTGCAAGCGGCGAGGCTCACCACTAGAGGAATATTTGCCCCCGAAAGCCAATCCAAATATGGAAGTGATACCCAAAATCAGATACAGACTCCGCCCCATGAGTGAGATGTGTTTGAGATTGATTGATCGGTCAGCCTAAAAGAGGAAGTCCTCGGCCGTCGATCACCGCTACTGAGTACACTGAACCCCTGAATCCCACCCCAATTACCTGCGTTCTGAAACGAGATGATCTACAAATGTCATGAAGTGAGGACTCCCGGATCGAGTTGCCATCACCCTGATCGACTAGCCCCACATTCCTGATCAACTAGCCAGCTGCAGCAAGCTACTGTAGTACTGGACGATCATACGGTACGGAAGTTGTCAAGCAGGTGACCCTTAATGCAGTAACAAACTCACTCAGTCATGATCGTGTCTGATGTCAGGCGGTGGTGGACGGTGCCGTGGCATGTCAGCTCAAATGACGCGTCTTGGTTTCGAAAGAGAGTTTCAAAGTGTTTCTCACTAACTTAAACAAAGAACAACGTATCGAAGCGCTTTTCTGATCCCCCTCGCGTCCGACGTCCATGGTACCGAGGTCATTATACCATAGTTCGCGCGATCGACGGACCGCAGGCTGTTGCATTACTGGTAATAGGCTGTCGTGATGATCGTCGCGATGATGACGGTCATGCCGATCATGGGACCGGTTGGTACCTCGTGTTTTTCCCTTCTTTCAGGTTGCTGCGGGCTCGGATGCTGTAAGGTTAATGGGCAGGGGGGCCGATCCTCGTACTGTACCACTTGTACGAGATGAGAAAGGAAGAACGAGGAGGACAGGTCTGGAGCACTGGCAAGCGCCGCCACACATTGATGGGGGAAGACGGAAGGGCGGGGACGGCGCCGTACGGCCGCGTGAAACCCGAAGACTTGGGTCGTCGCAACCTTACTGTCACATGCCAGCCTTTTTCCCTGAGACTACTGACTGACCTGAGTTTGTTCGGAAATTCGGAATTGTATGTGTGGGACAGACGAAACGATGGAAAGGACGGCGCATCCGTAACTGACTGACTGACTGACTGACTCGGACGCTGTCAGTCAGAAAGGCGTAGTGGCCTGAGACTTGGTGGTGGTGGCATGATTGGCGAGGATGCCGGGCGGACACGTACAGTTCCTAGTATGCACGTACGTAACTTGTATGTATAGTAGGGTGAGAAGAAGGGTGAAGGCCATGTGGCATGCGTTAAGTCGCAGCCCGCGCTCTGGGTAAAGTATATTGATTACAAGGACTACATCTACAAGTATTTGTCTTCGAGGTCGGCATTGCACTGTCACCGACCTATGTAGCACATGCAGATTGGAAGTTTGGAACAGTGAGGCCCCCCCATATCGCTCCTTCCGTTCCCATCCCACGATTAAATCAAACACGCCTGTCAAGACGTGCTAAATCGAACACCGTGACAAACCTCTCGCGCTCGAGCTGGCGCCATCGCCATCGACTTGGTAAACAACGGTGTGTCAGTGTGGTTGCCCCTGTATGCATGCATTCTATACAGTATGTACTATACTATACCATACCTGTGCAGCGGTCATTCCAGAGTCTTACGATGTTCGGCCTAGAGTACAATTATGTATGTACTGCGCGCGCCTCACCCCACACACCAAAGGTTAATTTGTTATGGGCTACGTTGCATCTGACCCTGACGGCGACGGCGTTATTCGGCTATTATAATCGTCCGGGAGTTCCGCTGACAGACACGGGAACAAAGTTTCAAAACAGGGCCAATAGAGTAGTGTTTATCTCCTCGAGAGAGTACACATTCAAAACGAGGCCAGGCCCAAATGCCCCCGGGGGCGCCGCGCGTAACTTACACCGCGCACGCTGACTGACTAAACGTCGACTAACCAGCGCGTCGTCCATTCAGTTTCTGTAACGCATGGACGCGGGCGTGGGTGACTCGGACGTTTGGGAGGAGCTATGTGTACGTATGTCCGTACACATATATGTACTGTTGTGTCAATGTGTATGTAAAACGGGTACTGTAATTCACTTACCTTTCTAGCGGCGGCCAGGTGTTTTGTTTGTCACCGCTCAAGCTTCAAAGTTCCAATTCAATCTTTGCGCATTCACACGGAGTGCCAGTGTTGCACACGTTGCGCGCCACTTACTAACGACGACTTGTAATCCGTGTACTTGGATTTGTATGATGATAGTGTATCTATTCTATCCCTTCCACCCGGATTCAATTCGGAATTGGGTTTTGGGAACAATGGGTTCAGGGTCTTGCCGGTACGGCCATCATCATGATATAGCACATACAATCCTTAAACCCGATACCGATACCGTAGGTTTGGTCGTCGACCGTTCACCACGTTCAAGCGTTCAGCGATCAGAGCAAGGGGCGAGGGGTTATCGGGGGAATCCGACATTCGGAATCGAGTCGATGCACGAGGGGTGATGCAGTCAAACAGACGTATGGGTTTACTACATGTACGATTCAACGACCACGAGGTTGAGTTGGTTTGGTTCACAACAATCATCAGACGTTTCTTTCGATTGATGCATGATGATGAGGTGAACCGTGAACGGCGGATGAGGTGGGTAGATCCCCTGTCGTCGCTCAGTTCCATGGGGGACGCGGGTATCCAGTGCGCTTTCTCCCTTGACGTCAACGATGTGTAGTGAGTGTGAGTGTAGTAACGTACTCCGTGATCCGATACCCAGATAACGATGACGATGCTGATGATTCTGATGATGCTGATGATGATCCATCATCATCATCATCATCTTTTGCCTTCTGGCACTTTGAAAGAGGCGGGGGTCGCACCGCCTAAAGTTGCGATGTTGGCTCGTTCAAGTTGATGGGGTATTCAGTTATGGTGGCCCCATCACGAACTTTGAACATGCGCAAGCGCGAACTGGGAAGACCGGGGTAAAATGACTATTGGTGATCGCCCGTCCGAGTCCGAGTCCCTTTCTCAGCATCAGGAGTCGAGGAATTGATTGAGGATCAAAAAGGATTTACAGTTTCTGAGGACTCGACGCATGGCGATAACTGTTTGTGTACAGTGTGAGTGTGATTGTAGGGATAGGAGTCGATCGGCCCTCGAATAACACGCCGAATTACGGAAAGCGACCACGGAGTTGTTGTAGGCTGTACTAATCTGTGTTTACCCCGGGACGAGATTAGCTTGACGCCCTGTTACTGTAGGTCGTTCTTGCGCCCCGGCACATTAATTTGCTACCGTCGAGTACAGTCGTGTGTGTCTAGATATCCGGAGTAAAGGGTAATTGGTCTATGTAGGGGGGTCAAGAGAAAACCACGGAGCATTATGTGTCTGGCGCGCCAGTGGCCCTGGCCTGTGCACCTTATGAACAACCCCATTCATATTGATGCTAACGATGACAGGCAATTGATATCAATGTCTTCTGCCCAGAACCCTCGGGGTGTCAAAAGGCCCACCCGGTCCATCACAAGCAGGAGGACTGATGACCGACTGACTGACCGCGGTCTCCGAGTTGCTTTACATCACAGCTCATTCGTTCCCCGCGATCCCCCGTAAGGCAGAAAGAACTTGAACAGAGACAGTTCAGTTCGGTCTTGTGGTTCAGAAATAGCGTCGTTACTACGAGGTTCTGTTCTATAAACTAAAGGGCTAGCTTCCGGAGGCCGTGTTCATTATGTTCATCCATCAATGACATACACTTGTTGTCTGAGCGACAGACATCAAAGGGCTTCAGGTCTTCTTTGCGGTGGTCGCACTGACACATATTTGAGAATGACGCGGGAGCAATTCGCTACTGCGCAACAGCGCCACAAGACGACTTCGCAACATTTCGATGATGCCAAGCCTCCGCGGGATGTTGAATGCGAACGTTGAACTTGAGGACGTCGTAAGCAAAAATGACTGCACTGAGTTCGTCGGTAGTAGGCAGTGGAGTAGTTGAGGTCATTGACGCTCAGACTGCGACATACAACGAGGAAATGCATGTCTATAAAAGTACATGGAGCGAAGAAGATTCTTTGGAGAATATACTGTATGTATGTGCATGTATGCAGCATGTTGGCGGTATAGCGCGCGCCTACCCGTCCAGGCGGGAAAACAAATGAATCGGCATCACCGGCGGAGCACGAAGGGGAACGGTAAACCTTTATGCGTTGCCAACGGCGTCGTGGGACGTGAGCTTAGTAGACAGATGCACAATTCAATTTACTGCAGCTGCTTGCAATGTCCGTGACGGAGAGGTTTGGTGAACATACGTGCTTATCGTGTGAAGAGCCTCTTCCCGCGTAATGGCCGCGCGGAACCAACACGTCCCGTCTCTTCCTGGTACATGCGGTACGCCTCGCGTAGGTGGTCTGGAGACAAGGGTCCGCTTTCGCCGCGACGCTCCTGGACTGCACGAGCTACGGGTGCCGAGTCAGTCAAGACACGCCACGTGATATTGAGGGGTGAATAACTACCTTTCTCTACAATTTCTCCAACGAAGACTTTGGTGAACCCTGCCACGATCTGGGCGACAGGCATGGAGACTTGTTGACCGAGACTCTGTTGAATTACCTGCCAAGACGCCGAGTTCGGATATGGGCGTTAAGAGAATGGATTGGAAGTCATGTCATACCTTTCGAACGGCCTGCTTCGGGAGGGCATGACGGCGATATGCCTCGAAACGCTCGTACTGCTCCGGCGTGAAGTTGTCCATGAGTACCCTAAAAGCGTCAAGTTGATGAAGGGCCAAGCAGAAAAAGGAAGGAACTAGAACGCACTTGAGGTTGTCTTTGGATTGGCTCTGCCAAGAGAGTTGCGCAGAGTAATCGTCATCGGCCATGGCAGGAAGTAGCTCATCTTCGCCCTCGCCCTCCTCTTCCATTGCACCTATGGGCCGCTGAGGCCCCGGAGGCGCAGAAGTCGCAGAGCTCGGACCAGCGACTGGTACATCTGAAGCGGGGGTCACGGGCGCTGCTACTGTTGCTGTTGCTACTGCGGGGGCAGCGACAGGGGCGACGGGAGTTGTTGCCACTGGCTGTGCCCACTGTATCGGGGTTGTGGTGGCAGGACTTGCAGCGGCACTTGTAGCGGCGGAGGGGTTGGAGGGGGCGTCTGGGGATGTTGGAAGCGGGGAATCGAGGGTTCGATGGCGCGGTTTCCTGCCACGTTTGCCAGTGGCGGTGGATGGGGCTAGATGTTGTCTACCTCTAGTGGATGGAGAATTGGAAGGATTTGCAGGAATGAAAGTGCGCTCCTGGAAGGGGTTGGGCGAGGCCATGGTGGGTTGTGAGTGGCAACTGGCGATTGACGGATTTGCCGTGTTTGGACAAGTGGACCCGACTCGTCTTGAAAGCGTCGACCGACCATGGCTCGCAGTTTATCAACAATTTCACCTTCACCCGGCCCTCTCTCTCCTTCCTTCTCAGACGACTCTTCATCTCAGGACGGCGCTCCGTCTGCCTTCCTCGACATCCACGACCCCGCCCAGCATGCTCCTTCCCGTCCTGGTTCTCCAACAAGGACAGGCCAACCACTCATTGCCCGTCCGCCGCCACCCGACGTCGTCACCTGTCAATGGGAAGACTGCGGCATTGCCTTCGACGACTTGAGCACGTTCATACGCCACCTACATGAAGGTGCACCGGACTTTTCTTCCAGCTTGCCTTCCTCGTTCCGCCCGGAGCGCCCTGACGCTATTTTCTGACCTCCGCAGATCACATTGGCGTGCACAAATCTAACTACACCTGTGAATGGGCCACGTGCACTCGTCGTGGCCTCCCGCAGACTTCTCGCTTCGCACTTATCTCTCACCTTCGATCCCACACGGGCGAGAAGCCCTTCACTTGCGAGCTCCCTGGTCTGTATTTCTCCCCCATTTATTCCGTTGAACTGTGCCCATCTTGCGCCTGTGTTATCATAGAGTGTGATAAATCGTTCACACGTTCGGACGCTCTTGCCAAACACATGCGTCTCCAACACAACGTCGAAGCCAGTGCACCAGGTCGAGGTGGCAACCGCAAGCGGAAGCGCGATCGTGAAGAGCCTTCTCGCCCCACCGTCTCCACTGCATCCGATCCAGCCGGCTTTAGTATCTTCAAAGTCGAGCCGCACACACCATCTGAGATGCATATGCCCTCTGAGGCTGGTGGCACTCCCGCCGCGGACGATTATTTCAACGGTGGACGGTCACCCAGCCCAGCTGATGAGGGCATTCCTTCGTATCTCGCTCAGGACCTCGACCCTGCGACGGGTCTCATCCGTGGGCGTGCACCGGACATGGTCAAGTACCTCGTGATGAAAGCCAAGTTCTCCTTCGCCATCGAGCAACATTCCACACTCTTGGAAGAGCTACGCGTGCTGCGTGCAGAGGAGTGTGCGTTGCGCCAAGGCAAGGATGAAGCTCTTGACTCCGTCATGCGTATGGAGTTTGGGTGGGTCCCGTTATTTTCTTCTCTCGTTCGTAGGGGTTGACGTGACTTGCCTGGACGTGTCCAGACCGGCGGTTGACCAGCTGCTATCAACAGCCGGTAATCCATCTCCACAGACTAGACCCTACACTCCAGAAGGTCACGCGCCGCCGGAAACGCATTTATGAAATGCCTATTTGGCAGCGGCATATGGGCAATTCATTTCTGTGCAGGGCTGTATTCATCCTAAGTCGCCGTCGGCAATGACCCTGGGGCCGTATTTTAAAATGCCCGGCATACAGTACGTCCGGCATAAAGCTGCGTGGAAGCGGTTCTTGTCGGGCATGGCATTATTTTATTTTATTAGCACAGCCAGGGTCAAAGCCGCCGGCCACCTGCCTGCATTTTCTTGAGCCCCGCTGTTTTGCTTATCTGTTTATCCTCGATTCGATTACCTCGATCCCCACTGTAGCCAAAGTCAGTTATCTAACTAGTTTCTCTTCCCTTTCCGTGATTCAAATAATGGAGCATAATTTCTCACTCCTCGTCGCGCCACAAACGCACGGCGTTTTGGCCACCGGGACATGCGAATGATAGTTGTCGTACTAAGACATACTAAAACATCAAAAGATATCATAAAAACTACACGCGGTTCGCTTGCCTTCCATCTCAGGCTATTACCATTACTACACGTGGTGCGTTTTTTTTTTCTTTCGAAATTATAGCTTCTCATGATCCGTATGTCTACAGTTAATTTTTTTTTGGCTTGTTGACTTGTGCTGGGTTCTGGTCTACAATGCGTGTATTCTCGGCCCATTGTCTCTCTCCCAAACCCCGACCCGGAATTTGGGGGTTTCCGCAGTCACGCAACTCACCGCACAGCCTCGTGTCGAGACGTGATACATAATAAACATGCGGCAGCGCCATCAAGTGGCTACGCCCCCCCACCCCTCCCCAGACAGCTCCACTTTCTGAACCTTCTTCTGGCTAGGACAGCCTGTTCAATACTGCGCACCCACTTGACCATCTTTCCTAGGATACCTAGCGGAGCGCAACATCTTCCTCGCCGTGTTATCAGTGCAAAAATGGTGTGGCGCACTGGCAGGTGCCAGTGCGTCAGGCGTCAGGTCCCAACGGGCCACCGCCACCACCGTTTCGACTTCGATTCTTCACGTCCTAACCTAGCCCGCGATTTATGATTGGCTCAAACTAAAGATAGAACAATGACGCGTGGGGATGTGGAACCGTCTCTCAGGACCTTTTTTTTGTTCCAGAGAATAGATTGCGCCGTTTTGATTTCTCAAGGCGTTGACTTGACTCGGACTTGACGTGTGGGCCAATGTACACGTACTTTTAGTACGGGTATGGCGCAATGTTTTGAGCTACTAGCCCTAAATAGGTAGGAAGCCACCGGGATCCCTCGCTGGGCATCACACTACCACGGTCTGTCATCATGTCATCCCTGCAGCGAAAGCACTTAGTGGAGCAAGGCGTGCAGCGGTTGCAAATACCCCACCCATTTACAAAATCGCGTCGGGTTCGGTCATGTCATGTCCGCGTCAATGTCCCCGATTATAGCTGCGTTATCCCTTTCCCAGACTACACCCATAACTTGATTGCGTAACATCGTTAGTACGATACTTCTTTTTTTACGACAGACCTAGTAACTTAACGCTTGATCTTGCTCTCGAGTCGAGTTGTGTTGAACGTCACGGTGACTAGGCATCAATTGTGAGAACGTTCCAAGACTCAGATGCAGGGAGGCCATCTCCTCCAAGTAACAAAGTATTGGCATACCCGCACTGCAACCTGTGGAGGAGGAAATCCTCAAACTGCATCCATCGGTCGGCCAAGGAGGAGCTGATGAGGACCGGTCTGGGCAGGGTGACTTGGAGGCAGCCCCAGGCCCGCATGGTATGGTACATTCTCCCTGGCTCTTGGCTTTCGTGCATCAGTTTACCCATACAGCCATGCAGACAGGAAAGAACTAGCTCTGAAAGCAAGGCAGGGAACAGATTAAGGAGCAGTCGGTTCAGTTGGTAGAAGCGTGGTGCAGTGACACGGACGCTCATGCGCACGTTGTTGAAATGCGGGGATTGTTCAGCGACTGCGACCTCCGTCATACTGGACGACAGGCCTTGGGACGCGCGCTACGACATGAGCAAATGCACTTGGAGATGGGTCAGGCATATCTTCTCTAACAGCATAGGTCTCAAAACACCAAGAAAAGGCATCGGTTTACACAAACGCTGGGGTGACATGTCCAATGTGCAGTGGGACGACGATCCGTTGACACCCCAGCGATCCACGCCCATCGACAAGGCCGCGGACCTGCTGCGCAAGATGCGTGAATGCGGCATACACGACGAGCTTAGCGTATACATGGAATGGCACAACACGACGATGCTCCGTGGCCTCGGCGAGCCATACCGCATCGTAGACACCGGTGATTCATTCGAGGATCTCGTCGATTTCGCCACCAACAGGTTGATGATTTTGGACCTCAGTAGCTGGACTGTGTTAGTGCACAATATAGCCGGGGGAGGTGTCACCGTCGTTCCTGACATTGACCAATTTGGGATTACTTGGGACGATAATGGGGTAAATAATGTCTTACGATGGGAGGAATTGCTGACCATTCCGTGCTCGGAACTGTTAACTTTATACGGCGATTAACTTGTGGTCGATTCACATAGATCTGGACCATGTAGCGCACTCCCACCCCCGCTTTTGGGCGTTGGTTGTTACTTACAGCGCTTTTCATAAATATGCGGAATCGCCAAAAAAAAAAAAAACCCCACTCCAGGAGTCTTTGTACAAGGACCGTTCCACCTCGGCAAAGCATCAGCGCGACCACAGACTTACTGTAAACACAGTACAGAACAAGACCGCAGCCATACTATTCAGCTCGGAGCACATTTCCCCTCACGCAGACCCGTGGATAAGTGCAAGACACCTGCGAGGCCGTCTCAGCTGAAGAGGAAGCTGATCACTACATCCGACAGAGCAAAAGTTCTGTGGCATGGGCCACCTTCGTGCACCTTTCGGCGGCCTGCAGACAAAATGATACCTACAGCGCGCACCTTCCGGCGCATTTACAAATCCTGTGGAAGCATCGGCAGCGAGGATCTAAGACCGATTTCGCAAGCCTGAGCGATGCATGACCTGACTGACCTCAACTGCTAACTGAGGACAGTTAGTATTTCAGTTGGGAGACGATGATGAGTCTGTGCCCGCCGTGTACGCGTTTTGGGCACAGATGCACTAGGACACCCTCCCACCATTCCGGGCGCTTTCCCGTGCCTTTCTGGTGTCACCACTGGACATTTGGCAGTGGTCCCTGTACCGTTTTACAGTTCCTAGGACTGCCATAGTTACTATATATTCCATGTAACTACCCATTACTACCCAAGCAACTAAGGAACAGAGTTTCTCCCCTTCCCCTCAGTCTTCAGACTTTAGAGATCTCAGCAGCTCTCCCTTCGCATTACAGAGGGTGCCGCACGTGTCCGCGGCCTAAGCAAATCAGAAGGAGCGTGTAGCGGTCTGGTGTGGCCCTACTTGCGAAGTAGCGAAGCGCCCGCGACACCAAACCGCGCGCACACTTAGCGATGCGAGTCCCACGCGTCTCCAATCTAAACGGACACCCTTCCAGTTTGCGTATCCAGCGAAGGCCTGCACGAGTCAGCACGACCATCAGTGACGCTTCACACCCCTACCGCAACCAATAGGGATGCACGCCGTACAAATGTACGGTCATGTGACAGGTACAGGTCACGTCCACCTCCATCAACCCTAGTCATCAGATTGCTAACAGAGACGGGATGGGCTTGAAGACGGCCGTAGTACGGTAGACAGCATTGTACGGTATGCGAACTCAGTTATTGTGGGCAGGAATCCGACATGTCCTATGCGAAAGCAACCGTCGGCGGAGAGTTGGAGACCACCACCACCACACCCAGTCGTCTCTCGAACGGAATCAAACCTGGGTCCCCCTCTCCCTCCGCCTGACGGACCATCATCTGCCTCCACGCAGCCCCTTCCATCAATCGAGTCAGTGTTGTCTTCACACGAGTATCGCCCATCATGGCGAACCACTCACTTTCCAAACTTGCATGAACTCCCGAGTGGCACCCTCGACATCGAGAGAATCACACGTGCCACCACACCGCGTTGCCAGTGCCATGCGGCTGTAGCTAAGTGTTGATTGTCATTGCCCAAAGTAAAAAGTAAAAAGTAAGTGAGCAAAAGGAAAATGGAAAGGCAGGGGCTGTGGAGGCAGGATGGTGTGTGATTTGTTGGCAGGTATCTTGTGGCTGTGGTTGAGAGGGAGGCAATAGGTGACAGTTGAGAGTCGAGGGCAAAGGAGAGGCAGTGAAAAGCATGGGGAAGAAAATGTGTCAGTCGAGTGACGCGAACTATGAGGTTCGAAAGTTGGCTGCACGTTTTGCCGAGGTGCGAGAAACGTTCTATGGTGACGTGTGGAACGTGAAGACCATGGACGAAAGCTTCATTTACGTAATAATAATGATAACTCGTTTCGCAATCTGCAGGTACATCGAGTCCCCGCCACGATTCTAGATCTTGCATTGCCTGCGTAACCGCGTGCGCCGTGCGGCGGCACATCCTTCTTCTTCGTCGACGCCTTCGCAGCCGCGAAACGCTGCGCGTCTCGCATCCCCCAGACTTTACACGTTTGGTGACGACGCCTGTCCCGTTTCAATACATCAATGATGCTCTATGCGCGTCCAATCATCTCTCCCGCTCAACACGCCACACGAATTCTACGACGCTCTTGCGCGCTCGTCGAGGCGCCCGCCGCTGTGTATGCGCATCAGCTGGGCGAGGGCGAAGCGGTTGTGTTCGATAATCGTCGGGTGTTGCATGGGCGCACTGGGTTTGAGAGTAGGAGGTATGGGAGCGTGGGCGGTCGCGAGGCCAGTGGAGAGCCGAGTCGGTGGCTTAAGGGGTGCTATTTCGAGGGCGATGCCATGGCGAGCCATGGTAGGATGTTGCGCGATAGAGTGGCGTGCGGTGAGATATGAGGTGCGATATGATGCTCGACCGAGTCTTTACCTCTTGGGCTGTAAGATTATAGGATCGACGTACGTTAGACAGATAGAATCTTAGATTTTTACATGCTTGGTTTGACAGTAGAAGTTACGCCCACTACAGAGCTGATCATTGCGAGCGTGACAGGAACAAATTGTTGTTGGGCTGAGTTGTGATCTATGTGATGCGGGTATTTCCGCACTCAATTCCGACACAAATATGAACAAACTCAAGGGTGTGAAAGTGAAAACCACTTTTCCGGATCAAAAATACAAGTCATTGTAGAAGGGGACAAGTTGAGCTCAGCAGAAGAGCAAAATGCACAACGGCATAAAGGACGCGAAAGAGAGGAAGACATATGACGGGATTAAGACGGACCGTGATTAAGCGTGATTGTGGCGATCTTTCCGTCTCCATGCTGGGGCGCAATATGCGCGCAGTCCTTGACAGGCGCAATCCTTGACAGGCGTGGGAATTATGTGTTGTTTGACTCCAGGGACATTAGAGGAACTTTCTGTCTTGTCTTTCGCCCCCATGAGCTCCTCAGACAAAATGGCTTGGCCAGTGTTCCTCAAAAATACTATTAATAGGTTCGTCTATCAAGTCGATCTGCCACGAACTATCACATGACCGTTGCCTTGCAGGCCAACAAGGCTGTCTATCGTGGTTCTTGCGGTAGCCGGGGGTCTGTGGTTATTGGGTGCAACTTTCTCGCCACGCGTCAACACAATAGACATTTCACCAACTGTTTCACCAGCTGTTTTGCCGGACCATTCGAGCGAGTATTCATTAATTGGAATCTGAGCTCAAAAAACTGACTCGTCTTTCACAAACAGTATATGACGATGTCCCACGAAGACAAGTCGTTCTCAGAACTACAACTACCAATGCTGCAGGACTCGGTTCCGTGGTGGCGCAGTTAAGAAGTAGCGCAGCAATTGCAACTATGTTGGGAGCAAGTTTTCAATCATACAGCGTTGTATCGGCCCACGAGTCACAGTATCGTGCGGCTGAGCAACTGCACCTCGACATCCTAGAGAATCCATTGGACGTAGGGGGAAAAATATGCTCTTTGATCAACTCACCGGGCTATTTTCGCGCACTGGAGTTGGTAGAAGCGTGGTGCGATGATACGGACGCTCAGGCGCACGTTGTTGAAATGCGGGGATTGTTCAGCGACTGCGACCTCATACTGGACGACAGGCCTTGGGACGTGCGCTACGACATGAGCAAATGCACTTGGAGTTGGGTCAGGCATATCTTCTCTAACAGCATAGGTCTCAAAACACCAAGAAAAGGCATCGGTTTACACAAACGCTGGGGTGACATGTCCATTATGACACCGCACGACGATCCGTTGACACCCCAGCGATCCACGCCCATCGACAAGGCCGCGGATCTGCTGCGCAAGATGCGTGAATGCGGCATACACGACGAGCTTAGCGTATACATGGAATGGCACAACACGACGATGCTCCGTGGCCTCGGCGAGCCATACCGCATCGTAGACACCGGTGATTCATTCGAGGATCTCGTCGATCTCGCCTCCAACAGGTTGATGATTTTGGACATCAGTAGCTGGACTGTGTTAGCGCACAATATAGCCGGGGGAGGTATCACCGTCGTCCCTGACATTGACCAATTTAGTATTACTTGGCACGATAATGGGGTAAATAATGTTTACGATGGGAGGAATTGCTGACCATTCCGTGCTCGGAACTGTTAACTCTATACGGCGATTAATTTGTGGTCAATTCACATAGATCTGGACTATGTACTGTAGCGCGCTCATACCCCCGCTTTTTGGACGTTGGTTGTTACTTACAGCGCTTTTCATAAATATGTGGAATCGCAAAAAAAAAAAAAAACCCACCCCAGGAGTCTTTGTACTGTACAGTACAAGGACCGTTCCAGAGGACCGTTCTACCTCGGCAAAGCATCGGTGCGACCACAGACTTACTGTAAACACAGTACAGGACAGGAAGGCACGCTGCAAGTACCAAGCACACATGCACCCGCAGCCATACTATTCAGCTCGGAGCACATTTCCAAGACCCGCGGATAAGTGCAGGACACCTGCGAGGCCGTCTCAGCTGGAGAGGAAGCTGATCACTACATCCGACAGAGCAAAAGTCCTGCGGCATGCGCCACCTTTGTGCACCTTTTGGCGGCCTGCTGCAGACAAAACGATACTTACAGCGCGCACCTCCCGGCGCATTTACAAGTCCTGCGGAAGCATGCGCAATGGCGGCTGCGAGGATCTAAGACCGATTTCGCAAGCCTGAGCGATGCGTGACCTGACTGACCCTCAACTGCTAACAGAGGACAGTTAGTATTTCACATCAGCAAAAATCCAAAATTTCTTAAATGTACTTGAGCACATTGACAATGCTTAACAGTACTTAATTTCACTTAACTCCGTGCCAAGTGCATCAAGTGAATCCAAGTACACGAAATTAATTCCGAATGCGCTTGGATGCATATAGATGGCAGATACCGACAACTACATCGAGTAGAGTCTGTAGCAGACACTTCTCGATGTAGTTGTCGACATCCTGAATGCCAGGGATGTCTGTGTAGGAAAAACGCGATGCACGTGGCCGCAGTGCGGGAAACGAGTGGATTCGGGGTGGGATGTGGGCAAACGCGCGAGAGCGCCTCAAAGTATTTACATCCGCTTTATACTACTTGGAATATATGTATGTCAGTATGGGGCATGTATGGGGCATGGAAGGAATCATAAAGTGTGCTACTAAAAAAAAAGGTGTACTGTATTAAAACGAGTAGAGAACGAGCTGCGCGAGCTCGATTCCAACAGGCACTGATCTACGAGTCTGGTGATTTTCCTGCGAAGTACTGAGTAATATTCTGGGTCCGCTGTACCGACGGTAATGGGCTGGTTGATCCCAGGTATGACGATGGGAAGTATGATGGAAACTGGTAGAAGGGGTTGCGCAGATGGCGTGAGATTGTGATGGAAACTAGTAAGGTCACACGGTGCAGGTTCAAACGCCCCACTGGCACAGACTCTGATCTGAAACATCCGTCCATACCTTCGGAGCTCCCATTTCTCAATCACCCACAACCTCCCCTCCTTCACGTATTTCACCACCTCACATGCCTGTACAAGCACAGATCTGGGCTAGTGTTGTAATAAATGATGACTTGTCTCCATGACCCAGCTGGAAGGCCCGGCCACGCTCATCGAGATGCACATAAAATCACAGCCTTCCCTTTTCTTTTCTTCGTGACTACGTCCACAACAATTTTCCTTACCCGCATTGTAAGGATGGCCTCGCGTTCAGGCTTGGCTCGGAACGGAACAACCGCATCGGAGCGCCCGTCGGCCACGCGTCCATGTGATCACACCTTTTTCTTAGTCATTTCCCCTCGTCTCTTGCCTCTACTTCCACCCTCCCTCTCGACTCGACTCGCCGGCGCAAGACAACTGCGAACAAATCGCTTTCATCCCACTCTCACAGCCTCCCGATTACCCCCTTTCGTCTTATTCATTTTTCCCCCTTTTTCCTGTACTTTAGGCAACGACGATCGACTCTCAGCCGCAGTAGCACGGCACTACGATAGTACGCCCCAGAACTTTCTCTATACATTTCCTCTCCATTTCTCGCTAACAATTTCTTACTTTTCGTTCCACAATTTTCCTGAACGTTCGCCACAACGACGACGCGTTCTTACTTACCCATCCCGACGCCGACCACTTACCAACAAATACGATTACCAAAGCGTAGGGACTCATGTATTTAAGCAAGCCTCCTCGTCGAGGACGGCATTAGACATCTTTTCCATATCAATCTACTGTGTCTTTCTCCTCTCTTTTACCCTCTTGCGTGGCGTTTCGTGCGTTTCAGTTCTCTCTCTCGACTCGGCACTTGTGCTCGTGGACCCGCTGTCCACCTCGTGCCTCGTCTCTTATCACACCTCATCGATCCTCTCTTGGATGACACACCCATCTCGCAGCCGCTACCTTAGCTACAGCATAATCAAAGAAGAAGAAGAAAAGATCAGTTATTATCTAGCAGCGCTGCTGCCGCTTTGCGCGCGTTAGCTCTAAGAGTTTCCACCTGCAACTCAAGGTTCCGAATCTTTGCGTTCGTATCGCGAAGTTCGACATTGAGCCGATCATTATCTTCCTGCAAAGCAGAAGCGGCAGAAGCATTACCGCCGTCCTAAATTATATGCACGTTGCGTCAATAAATGAAAAGTTTCGCTAAGAAAACATGAGAGAAGAGAAGGCGTCCGAGATGTATGTGGATGCCGAGCGAGAGGACGGAATTTGTACGTCGGCTGGCGTTAAGGGCGCCGAGATAGAGGCAGGCAGAGGTAAGCTCGCAACTTTAGTTAATGGTGGTGCGATGATTGGCGACAAAGACGGTGTCTGCCCAGATTGCGGTGCCAGCGCCGTCCACGAGCGTGTTGGTCCCGGTACAGAGCCAGAGCCAGGGGTCGGGAGGGGAATTGAAGACGCCGCGGCAGAAGAGAGGGCGCCCGTTTCGAGCGAGACTAGTTTGAGGGAGACGGCCTTGCCTGTGAAGAATTCGCCTACTGTGAGCGAGGGCTCGATCAAGGGTGCTGGTGGAAGATGACCGATTGGAACGAGTCGGACTATTCGTGCGGCAGTTACTAGTGGTCTTGTACGCTCTTGCAATCTCACATTCTGAGATGTTGACTGCCCGCCGTGGGACAAACCACATCCCACGTTGCGAATCACTTGACTTGTGTTCATCTAACGTGCACAGTTTATCTCCCTCATATTCATAACACCTAATACTCTCATCACCCTTCCTCCTTCCCAGCTACCGAGTGTTCATTTAACTTTCATTCATGTTAGAAGGGCGAAAAGGTGCTCACCGATAATCCATGGCCCTCAGTAACACCCACGGCTTCTCCGCCGGCGCGGGGATCGAACATACACAATTTACGATCGTGCGAGATCGCCACGAGTAGTTGACGCGTCGGGTTAACCGCAAGACATTGGATGGAGACCCCGTGGCCTGCGAGTACAGCACGTGGAGATTCTGGCGCGCCAAGGTCCCACAATTTGACTGTATGATCGCCAAGCCGCTCGCGAGGACATGTCGCGCAGCTGAGTGCCAAAGCACCGAGCACAATCTTGAGAGCTTGCACTGTTGAGGTGAGCTGGTTTGTGGGTGGCAAGCTGCGTACACACACGACGGGCAGGAGAGGATAAGCGGAGCCCACTTATGGTCAACTAAGGGATCAAATAGTGTCCAATAAGTCGACAGGGTGCAGATTTTAAATTAAAACTGTCTACTTATGTCTTTCTCAATTCAATTTGTCAATAAGTAGACTATTTGTATTTAAAATTCATTAGTCGTTAACTTATTGGACATCATTGAATCCCTTAGTCGACCATAAGTGGACTCTCCTTATCCACTCCTGCCCGCTGTGACATCGGACTCCGACCTTGCACCTCAGATCGCCACAAGTCCTGAAAAAGGACGCTTTAGCGAAAAAGACCCAGCAAAGACGACTCCACATAACGCTTCCAGCAGAGGGCTTCATAGCTGATGAATGCGAGTCGCAGGTTAAAGTCCAAAGAGAAGCATCCCGGACAAACTCTCCATGTATCAAAAGAAAGCTTCGTCATTCACTTCTTCTCGATTGCTGATGTAGCCTATTCCATCATCTATGAGACAAGACATGCAAGATCAAAAATTGACCTATCATTGGGAGTAGGCAAGCTATGCGAGCAAATCATCGAGACTCGTGCCAATCGGCGGAGAACGGGCGTTTCAGTGGCGTTTCGTCGCGACTTCCCGGGCCGGTTCAAGTTCATAACCACCGGGAATCACGTAAAAACTGGTTGTCGATGGCATACGCCCACCTCCATTCATCCTTGTCATGGCCACACGCGTCATCGACGTACCGTATAATCGTGCTCTTCAATGTACTCGAAAATGGGTGGCGGGGGGAGGTATCGCACTCCGGGGTTCATGACGAAAGGATAGCGAGAACGATGAGCTGCGGCATGAGAAAGATACTGTGACGCACGGTTCATTTTCAAGTTTATTTCCTCTCGCCAGAGCAAAACGTTCGTAGTAATACACAGACACAGATGATACATACAGATGGCACTGTACAAGCCGGTAAGGTCAAGCTATCTAGAGAAAACATCAGAGAACGAGAGCATCAAAGTAACAATTTCTGCAAGCCGCGCGTCGCAGTCGAAAAATCAAGCATCCGATTTCGACTTTTCCAAGTAAATCGCTTGATGCGCATCGTGCTCATCTGTGATCAACGGCGCCATCCTCCGCCTAAGAGACCCTCTCCATTGCCTCGTCTCATCATCTAGTTTACGGTCCTCCAGCAATTGGAACGCATCATGTGGTCGAAGCGAACGCTCCAGAAGTTGTTGATACGACGTCTGATCAACCGTGCCATCGATATGTCTGAACGTGTCATTCGACAGTCCCGCACACCAAACGTCGAACGCCGTGAACGAATCGTTATGATGATGCTCGCGCACACGTTGTTCGGGGAAGATGACGCCAGCTTTAGTGGAAGCGAGGGCAAGGACGATGCGTATGACCGGTTTCGCATCCACACCGGAGGGAAATAGGCCTAACTTGATCGGATCCATTTTGACGAACAATTCATTATCTATCTTGAGCTGGTATTTCTCTGCGTTCTTCACTTGGACTAAAATGGCCGTCACCGTCTGGCGAGAGAGAGCTTGTTGCGTGTGGCAAATCGGTATGACAATGTCGATTCCATCTTGATTATCTGAACACATGATCATCGCTCCACGCGTGATAAATTTCCACAGGTGGTCAGCAGAGAACATCGTCTTTTTCTCCACTTTGATGATGTGGTTGAACCAGATCCCATGGTCCCGGAATGTCGCCGCGAAATCATATTTTTCTCCACCACGGTAGAATGTCGGGAAGGATTCCTTGAGAAACTGATACTTGGCCTGTGGAAGTAGTCCCTCCATGAAGCCATCAACGGAAATCCATCTCTGGCCTGACGACACCGCCCGTGCCGCGTCGCATGCTCGCATGATGAGAAGCGCTGCAACGAGCTCACCCGGCGCCCTCGATCTACGCAATACAGATCTGAGTGCGTTGCCAAGTGCCGCACCGGATTCGACTGAGTTCCTTTCATAAGTTCATAGGCCGCCTCGGCTAGAAGCGGCTCTGACCCGGCGAGGGTCACGAATGTCTCCCTTTCAGTACTCGCAGCAAGGCAAAGCCTCATGTGGCGTTCGACCTGTGTACGGGCTACGTCGCCAGCTGTCCCATCCATATTGAATTCCAGCGCAAAGCGCACAGAGAGACAGGCTAGAGAACCCGCCTGATTTATCGATTTAAGCACTTCAGGACCATCGAGCAACTTTGCCTTCGCTAAATCCATAAGCTCTATCTCGTTTTTGTACTCGTCCGCGTCGAAAATGGCCGCGAACCTGTTCGAGATGGGAAGTAAGCTGCTCATTAAAGGCATAGTCGAAGAGGACATACAGTGGTCGACCGAGATGGCACATCCAATACATATCCACCACGTGACTCAACATGATCTTCCCTTCCGGCGCATCATACGCAAGGTTGTCGAAGCTGATCTCCGTAATCGGATCGAGGGGATCGAAGCTGGAATTTCTTATCCGCCTCGAAGGGTCGGAACGTATGTCCGGGGAGAATAAGTTGAAACGGCCGGCCGTCGAAAGGAAGAGCGAGAAGATGGCCTGGTCGGAGGTCTGCCGAAGAATACGACGCAACTCCGAAAATAGGTTCCACATTGTTGTCCTATTCAGTATCGAAGGATTATCGGTCAGGATGTGGGCCTCGTCAAAGGCAAGAATGACGAGCGGCCGTCGCGGCTGTCCTTGGACGCGATCCAGCAAATTGTTTGGGTCTACGAATTGAGCGAGGTGTTTCCCTGCATCTTTCACCCCCTCCCGGTCTTTAGAAACCCATGGGTGAAATTCCTCCGGTTCCTTGGGGGACTTGGGGTTATGAGTTTGTTGAATGCCTTCCATGAACTTCGAAGCATTGTCATCCTCGCTAGAACGGGGAAAGTCACAGGAACTTACTTTATCGGCTGACTGGGTCACCTGATTGAAAAAACGTTCGCGATAGTCATTCGGGCCCTTGTATGACTGACCTTTAGTCATGAGGTCGCGGAAAGTAGTTGCCAAAATCTCTTGGCGAGATTCAACACTGGCCCCTGTGGTTATTTCAACCCTCTCACTCGGACGGTCGATGGCCTCGAGCATAGTGCGAGTGACTGTTAACAGGGCATAAACGAAAGCATGCAGCTTCTTCCGAACTGCGATTTGATCATTTATATTCCCCAAAAGAAGCCAAGTACGAAGATGAACGTCAGGCGGAGGGTACCCTATTTGGACCAGATTATGAGCACGCCAAAACGGATAAGCAGAACGAATCACCTGAGCTTGGGTCTGAACGAAGACACATCGGTACTGTTATAATTTCTGTCGCAAGTTCATCGACCATCCGAGACTTCCCGGTCCCTGACGAATTTACGATGGTAGCCTGTCTTGCATAGGAATCTCTCCTCTTATCGAGATAACTCGAGACAGTGCGGAGTAGCACCGCTGCGGTATCGCCCTTGAACGTTTGTACCCACGCGCGTTGGGTAGCTGTTATCAGAATTAGACATGATGAAAGAAGTGCACAGCGGGTTTGAAGCCATTGAATACCTTCTTTATCAGCTGCTTGTAGTGGATTAACTCCTGGGGCCTGCGTGTCCTTCAAAAAGACCACTAGGTGGAGGACACGATTAGAACGCCTGAAGTCAATGAAAGAGAACAACGTACTGTCTTCAAATAGATCATACCAGGCCTGTGCCTCGCCCTTTTCGGCCATAGCTCTGAGTGAGTCGATGAATTTTTTCTCTCCGTTCTTCCTGACATTGTCAAAAAATTCGTTCTCATCTGCCAAACGTCCCTTCAGTCCCTCATCTTGTTTAAGGACTTTGTTTACAGTAAACCAAACAAGGTGGAACGATTCCTTTATCTCCTCGTCATCCTCGTTCTGGAGTATTTGTCTTCTGAGAGACCTGCACGCGTTGTCGATATTCTGCTGTGGGATGCTTGCAGGCCATTTTTTCGAGGGAGTACCTGTCTGGGGCGTGGATGAATGAACAGGATCATCGCCTTGAACCGGGTCACGGTGCTGCAGCGTTCGTCGAGTGTTGGGAGCCATGGTAGAAGAGAGTAGAGAACGAGAAGTGAATGCGCTGTAGTGGGTGTTCCGATGAAGCTTTTCAGTGCTTTTTATACATCAAAGGCGAGTGGAAGAGTCCAAGTATTCGGGCGAGGCGAGGAAATGTAGACTACACTCAATCCGGAAATTCTTGTCCGGCGCGTTTTGTGGCGGTTCAAAAATCGCGAAAATTCAAAAAATTCAAAAAATCGTTGGAACACTTTCCTCATCTCTAACCCGCTCCCAATCTTCATGGTATATCGTACAATCAGCCCAGACCTCAAATAAAGCGCCTTATACTTGTTATTGGAGAAAGGATGGGAGATTGATCGGATTACAACTGCGTTGGTGTACCGTCGAAGAGCATCGAAAAGTGGGAGCATAACAATGAAAATCATGGTAGTGTCAACCCTTCCACTCCTCTGCGAGGTCTTCGTCGACTGCTGAGCAGTCACATATTGTAGAAGAGCTCCACGAATTGCTCATTGAGAGCCCGTCATATCGGGGGACGGGGGATGGCTTGCCCAAGGGGGTCCCGGGCCGTTATTCCGGGATACGGGGTTAGATACACCCCCAACCCTTTGAGGCATCCTGAGGACACCTGATCGATGACTCAGCTGAGGCTGCACTGAAATGTGAAACGAGACCGTTATCGTCGGTCACACTGAGTATATTCCGTGATAATAAATTTAGTTGAAAGCCAAGTAATTTCCTTTATGGGTGTTTTCCCGCCCTGAGTGTCGTGCTAGCATTTACTCAGGAGCCACTAAGCATGAGACGGAGTGGGATGATCGAATATATCTCGGCAGCGTTGCCAAGTGTCTCTGTAATAATGGTCAAAGTACCCTGCGGCTGAACTGGCATCTGTCCTGAGGATGACCTCGGCTAAGTGTCCTGCGGTTGAACGCGCATCCGTCCGGAGGACAGCGTAGAGTCTTTGCTCAATCACTAAGGGACCATCGCCGCCGGCTATCACACTTAAGCCCCTAGGATCCAATCCTTCCTAGGCCACATTTCACTTCATTTTCTCATTTATATTCACACCATAGAACTATAATATAACAAAACATTCTATTGTGAAAGTATTGAAGCATTACATTGTAGTAGTACCACTATACAAATATTCTACTGTATACATAGTCCATAAGTATCCACCATGACACCGAACGTGACAATCCAATGCGGTGGCCGACACAGAGTCCGTTGCAGAGGGAGAGGCAGACGGTGGTGCAAGGGCCATCGCAGAGGCAGAGGCAGGTGGCGCAAAGGCCATCGCAGAGGCAGAGGCAGACGGTGGCACAAGGGCCGTCGCAGAGGCAGAGGCAGGTGGCGCAAAGGCCGTCGCAGAGGCAGAGGCAGGTGGCGCTAAGGCCGTCGCAGAGGCAGAGGCAGAGGCAGAGGGTGGCACAGAGGCCGTTGCAGAGGCAGAGGCAGGTGGCGCAAAGGCCGTCGCGAAGGCAGAGATGGCGCAGAGGGGGCTTGGGAGTGAGTTGGGACATGGGAGGAAATGAAAAAGAGCGAAGTCGAAAAAAGTTTGAAGTTCAACATCCTATCACGTGGTCGCGTGAATTTTTACTTTGATTTGGCAAGCAAGGCAATCGGGTTGCAGCAATGCCCAGCAATGGCCCGTGCAGCCTTGCCAAATCGAAGTAAAAATTCACGCGACCACGTGATAGGATGTTGAACTTCAAACTTTTTCGACTTCGCTCTTTTTCATTTCCTCCCATGTCCCAACTCACTCCCAAGCCCCTCTGCGCCATCTCTGCCTTTGCGACGGCCTTTGTGCCACCTGCCTCTGCCTCTGCAACGGCCTCTGTGCCACCCTCTGCCTCTGCCTCTGCCTCTGCGACGGCCTTAGCACCACCTGCCTCTGCCTCTGCGACGGCCTTTGCGCCACCTGCCTCTGCCTCTGCGACGGCCTTTGCGCCACCTGCCTCTGCCTCTGCGACGGCCCTTGTGCCACCGTCTGCCTCTGCCTCTGCGATGGCCTTGGTGCCACCCTCTCTGCCTCTGCGATGGCCTTTGCGCCACCTGCCTCTGCCTCTGCGATGGCCCTTGCACCACCGTCTGCCTCTGCCTCTGCGATGGACTCTGTGTCGGCCACCGCATTGGATTGTCACGTTCGGTGTCATGGTGGATACTTATGGACTATGTATACAGTAGAATATTTGTATAGTGGTACTACTACAATGTAATGCTTCAATACTTTCACAATAGAATGTTTTGTTATATTATAGTTCTATGGTGTGAATATAAATGAGAAAATGAAGTGAAATGTGGCCTAGGAAGGATTGGATCCTAGGGGCTTAAGTGTGATAGCCGGCGGCGATGGTCCCTTAGTGATTGAGCAAAGACTCTATGCTGTCCTCCGGACGGATGCGCGTTCAACCGCAGGACACTTAGCCGAGGTCATCCTCAGGACAGATGCCAGTTCAGCCGCAGGGTACTTTGACCATTATTACAGGGACACTTGGCAACGCTGCCGAGATATATTCGATCATCCCGCTCCGTCTCATGCTTAGTGGCTCCTGAGTAAATGCTAGCACGACACTCAGGGCGGGAAAACACCCATAAAGGAAATTACTTGGCTTTCAACTAAATTTATTATCACGGAATATACTCAGTGTGACCGACGATAACGGTCTCGTTTCACATTTCAGTGCAGCCTCAGCTGAGTCATCGATCAGGTGTCCTCAGGATGCCTCAAAGGGTTGGGGTGTAGTTAAGGCAGGTGTCATCAGGAACCGACACCCCCTTATATAATAATTAAACCCTAGGGTTTAGCGTATGTACAGTCTCAAATCCACAGAAATGAAGTTTTTTATTAGTGTTATGGCACGTTTGGGAGGTCAGGGAGGGACATATTCTTCTAAGTTACTCTGAGATGGACTCCCTTACTTTTGCCACAAGTTCCAGTGATGAGCTGGGAAGCCGGTCTGTGGGGAACAATCACCCAAATCAAACCAAGCGCGCTCCCTCAGCAGCAAGTTCAAGGGGGTGGGAAGCACTGTCTGGTATCACGCATGTATCCGCAGGGGACCAAACTTCGCAGGTGGGTCCATCTGGATCCTAAGGCCTTGGGACTAGCTCCGCTAAGGGTGCGGATGTGTGCAGTGGTCCCGGGAATGGTGTGACTGATCCGGAAAGATGTAGAGTGCGGCCTATCGTGTACATCCGCGCGGACTTCGCTACTCCGCACCTAAGGCCACACTGGACCTCTGGAGGTGCTCCTGAATTTTCTAAGGCCGCGGACGCGTGTGGCACACTCGGGAACGCAAAGAAGAGCTGGACTGAAACACTGTAAAAGAGAGGGGATGCTGTCACCGGAGCGTGGGAAAGCGGGCCGGAACTCTGAAAATGCGTGCAGTGTGTATGATGATGGGGAGAGGGTTCTGGTGCTCTGAGGAGCTCTGATACTCACTGGTATGTGTGCAGCCAATGCTGCAGCGTATCACCGGAAAGTAAAACAACTGGGCGTCGTTGTCGCAAGTTGTTTGCGTGGCATTTGGGGGTTTTCCTCACGGCTCGGGCTTGCCCAGATGATAACACAACAGTCACGTGTTGGTCACGTGTTGATCACATGACAGTCTCACATCCGAACATGTATTTTTTACAAAACTTGCCAGTGAAGTCCTATAGTTAAGAAACGCTGTTTACGACAATAAAACTTATTTCCCCATTTTCTCAAGCAATATCAATTTTTTTAAAAATTTACTTCAGGGGATCTATAGAGGGTACTCCAACCTATTGTTCTCCGCAGCCAGAATCCCAATTTTCTGTGTTGTGGAGAAGTGGAAAAGCGAGAGCAAGATGGCCAGCTTTGCTGACTAAAGGGGTGTCGGTTCCTGATGACACCTGCCTTAGTCTGACTCAGTCTTTTCAATTCCTCAACCACTTACTAAGCGCCTTTTGAAGTCCAACAAGTCCAACAACTTGGCACATCACATGTCCGGTAAGAAAAGTTGGCACATTGTGCTTAGTTAGATTATTTGTCATAATCTACTTCAAATAAAAACAAAAAAAAATGAAAAAAATGTATTACATCAGACATTTTGCGTACACAATGAGGGGAATGTGGATGAGAAGGGGGAACACGTCGCAAAACGCGTCTTCACGCGTCTCTACAGCACCCACTACCTCCCCTGCCCCAATGTCCAGTCCTGCGCTCACTGTTGTCGATGTTCCCATAATGCCAGTTGATGCCGGCCCTAATCCCGCTCCCGCGCTCCGAATTGTCAGGAGCATTACATACGATTGGGAGGAAAATGGCTATAATCTCGAATGGGAAACCAGGGCTGACTTTGAGAGCTGGCTTACCCATGAGCAACAAGCCTTAGGAATAGAGATTCAGCGATCTAAGACCTGCTGATCCAAGGCACGCCAAGTCTATCTAAGCTGCGAGACATTCTGTTGCACGCGTAACGGATGCGGAGGACTCAAGCCTTACCAAAAGAAGACAGCGCGGGAAAGGAAGATCGACCCAAAGCAGATCAATGGCAGGTGTCCCTGCTATGTTCAAATTAAGACATATCCCCATACCGACACCATATTGGGCAAGTACGAATTCACTCATTTCCATGAAACTGGCAAGAACAATTTGAAATATATCCGAATCCGCGTTTCCACGCGCGATCTGATAGAGGATTGGGTGAGATATGGGGTCACAAATGAGGAGATAGTGAGTGATCCCCTCTGTGATCAATCCTGATCTGACTGATTACTTGCAGATCAATAAATTGCGATCCCATTTCAGTGAAGATGAAAGGGATCACTACATCACCAGGGGAGAGATCTGTAGGATCAGGAAGGATGTCCAACACGCCGATATCCAACTTGATCCGAACGATGCTCAATCGACTCGGAACTGGGTGAACACGCTCCGATCCGAAGGAGAATTTGTCTATTACAAGGACAAGAAAGATCCTTCTCCAGAAGGATCAGATCTCGCAGGCGACCTCTTCATGCTATGCCTCCAGACCAAATTTCAAAAAGAAGCGTACCAGCGCCTTGGGAACACGTTCCTTGGCATCGACGCGACGCATAATGTAACTCAATACAAGGGTATTCTATTGTTTATATTAATGGCGCGAGATCATTGGGGTCATGGTATGTAATAATTACAATACATGTCATAATTTGCATTTCTTAGTTGCTTGAAAGGTGTACCGGTTGCCTGGATGCTATCATCTAATGGCACCCAGGCAACAATTCAATATTTCCTAAGTTTGATCAAGGAACAGAACCCTCGCATTTCACCTTCAATATTTATGACTGATCGCGATCAGGCCCAAGTAAATTCAATTCGGGCAGTATTCCCAGAGTGCCACCGCATATTCTATTGCTGGTGGCATGTGCTCTGGGCCATCCAGACTCATTTCAATACTAAGGAATTCCCGGTTGTATGGTCGCTTATCCAAGATTGGGTTTGCACAACGGATGACAACGAGTTCAATGCCTGCTGGAAGTACATCGAGGGAGATTCATCGATGCCTAAGAGCCTGGCACAATACATCGCTCGGGATTGGCTCCCCTACAAAGAAATGTCGTCTGCGATGTTGTGTCAAAATCACACTATATTTGAAAAGGGAGATACTAATATGCTATTGGAATTGTATGTTATCACTTTATTTAATAAAAAAACTTTTATTTATAACTAAACTAATACAACTCTAGCTACCATCATGTATTGAAGAGCGGTTGGCTTGATGGGAAAAGAAATCGCCATATGGATCACTTGATCCATACACTCGTGAAGGAGTTCCTTCCCGAAATGGAGCACCGCCATAAGTGGCAAGTGCTGGGGATGGAAGGCCTGAACTTAGCCGAGAAACAGCGTCGGCAAATCCTGACGCGCGCCCCCAAGATACCCGTTGAAAAAATCAAGAAAATCGACGATTTGCGCTTTGAAGTGCAATCGTCAAATTCATCTAAATGTTACCAAATTGACTTAGCTACCATAACATGCGATTGTAGTGATTTCCCTAACATATCCTTGTGCAAGCACATAGCGGCAATTGTGCATTTCTTTGGAGGGGCAGATCTCGGACCCCAGCCACCTGTCAATGGAAGCGACACAAGCGCGGGAGAACACAGGTCAGACCACCCAGTTGGTCACAGCGCGGCAGATGACAACGCCGCTGCATTCGTCCTCTCGGCAGCCAATGAAAGTATGAGCTTATTACAACAGCTCATAACCATAGCTCTGAGGGACCCAAAAATAGCAAAATCACTCAATCTCATTCAATCGCGACTCAATGCCCTCGTGCTCTCGGCAACAATGGCTGACAACAGTTCCTGCCTTCCAGAAAAAGTATACATTGCCCCCAATCAGCATTCCTGGCCAGAGACGGCGGCGCAAATGGGGGAAAAGCGGGGGAAGAAGCGCGCCCGCGGTAAAGTTGACAGCGCGCTTACGGCCCAGCACATCGGTGCGCCAAATCGTAAGCGAGCGGCTGATGATGACGACCCGTATGGGGCCGGAGAGCAATCCGGTAAACACGCTAAGCCCGACGCGCGCTCTGCTGCTGCGAATAGTCGAGCCCGTACAGCAGCCGAACAGGTGGTCCTCAAGGCAGAGCCCCCGGCCACGCAACTCCCGCCTGCATCAGTCCCCTTGTCCATGCCCGTGCCCCTGCCCCACGTGTCCCTCCCACACTGCTCCCACTTGCATCGCTCCCCTTTCCCGTGCCCGCCCCACACATCTCATTCCCCAGTACACATTGTCTATGCACAGTTCCCATCACTTCCATCCCCCTCCAGCCCTGTCCCAGCCATTGTATTACTCCCATTCTCAGCCGGTGTATTCCCGGGCCCCTTCGATTCCCCTGTGTTCCCTCCTTTTTTGACTTAGTCAGATCCACATGTAGCTTAGATAACTGTTTGTAGAATAAATAGATTATATTATTACACATTATTACACTTTAGAAATGACTAATTAACGCGTGCTTGATGCACACGTGACTTGGCCGAACTCTGGGATTTTGGAGTTCGGTTGCATCCGAGGCGGGCCGGTGCCGGTGGTTGAGGAATTAGGCCAACTGTCTGACTCTCAACCGTGGTAAGGAAAAAAGTACCACCTTCCAAAAATGGAAATTCGCAGTCAAAAAGTTGGTTATGTGTGCATTATGGTCCAAATTCTGGCCATAATCCATTCCAGCTGCCAATTTTGTCTTCGGATTATCTGTGGCACTGTGGCTGATCACACATTGGAGTGTCCAGTTGATAGATCTAGATACAGTCACTAGTCATTGTCATTGTCACCTCATACATATGAAATGAATGAAACTAAAGTCATAGCAAGGGACACAATTGGTTATTCATGCTGACGTTGCCTGATGATCATGCTGATAACACTATCTCCATTTTTTCCCTCCTACAATAACCAGTCTCCCTATCCACTACTGCCTGCATTATTATCATCCCAGATACCATGGCTAGCATGCCAGAACATTGGCCTGAATCTGGGGATCCTATTAGCGATGCAAATGCTGTTGTAAGCAAACATGACAATTTACAGATAATCGTTGATGTGTACCTGCCCAGGGTTCCTACCAGCTTGCAGTTAATGATGGAAAAGTTTGATGTCCAGCTTGCAACAAAGACATCAAAGTTGGCATGGGTGGCATACAGAATTTCTTGAAACAACACAATCCTGGATTCAGCAACACATGCAAAATCAACCTTGAGAAAAAGAAGAAAGCCAGTGCTCACCAGCAATCCCAGCCTCAGCTTCAGGCCTTCTTTACAAAGCAGCAAAAGGTCCTCATCCCTCCAACAGTCCCTACACCAGCTTGCATGATTGCATATGCCATGGAATCAAGTGCCTCTGGGCCTCACACCATGGATGCTGTGTTAAGAACAGCATCTACATTACCTGATACACATGCAGTCAATATTCTTGCAACATTGGAAAAGGCAATTGAAAACTTACCTGACCTTTCTGAAGCAAGTGAATCTGATGAGATCTCAATGTTTGCCCAGCACATCCCCACCGATTTGGCCAATGACGATGCTTAGGAATATCTTGATCTGATGCTTAATCAATTCTTGGGTTTTGACCAGTCCACAGAGAGTATATTAAACAAGTTGCAGGGTGGAGCATAGGGATTGATGGCCATGGTGTGATACATTAAGGAGTTTGTTGGCTGGTATGATATAGATAGAGGTCTCCTAGAGGGGAAGATGGGATGATTGGTAAATGTTATTCGAATATGGTGAGTATGTAGTGCAGCTATGGGAAGGTGCAAGGATACTCACATGTATTCTTGCACAGCACATGTCCAACCCAGTTTGATGTTACAATTATCTTGGATGATGAAGATTTGCCATCCTGGATGTGTGGCAAAGCCACATAGACATGTGACTGTGAGAACAAGTCATGTGACCAAACTATAACCCAGCAGTCATGATCCTGAGAACTATCACATGATCAGTCATATGACCAAGAAAGGAATAGCCAGTCATGTGACCATAGGAATTGTCACATGATCAGTCACGTGATTACCATCCCTAAAGAGGGGATAATCAATATGGACATATTGCGCAGCAGACTCAGTCATTGGTCGCTGGCCAATATTGCTCAGAGAGAGATATGCCATATTAATACTTACCTACGCACAGACCAATAACCTGCCACCCAGACATAATAGTTGCACACAGACCACGATGCACAGACCATGTGCACAGACCTTTAGTAAATAGAACCAAACACTGTCATTTAGTATATATACTGCGCAGAATAGACTAAACAGTCCTCAGACTGTTCTCTTGTGACTTTCCCTCATAGTACACCTTTACTCCTGGCATTGCCTAGGATATTGATACTCACTAGTGTTTGAAGGTCCGGTTGCTATAACCGGTAATTAACTGGTAACCGGACCGAATGCAACCGCAAGTAACTGGACCATTGGTTGCGGTTATCTAAGTTTGGGCACTTTCCGGTTATCGGTCATGACATTTGTGACCACCAAAATCATCAGTTGCAACCGGTCACCACCGATCATCCTGGTTCTCAACATGCATGGTACTCTTGCCCCTTCAGATTCATTACAGCAACAGCACAACTGCCTCAATTGCCATCAATGCCATGTGCACAGTCATCTTGCTGTCACACGTCATTCGTCACATGCGTGACCAGTTGACACGCATTGCTCTCTTTCACTCAAACAACACTACCCACTGCACCGCAGCCAGTCCTTTCTTGCCTCAGGGAAGTCATTCATTGAACTTGGTGTCGCCAATCTCACATCCTCTTCATGGTCAACCCCAGCAGCAAACAACCGCTCCTTAAACCCCGATGTTAGACTAGGGTCTAATGGCACCCTCTCTGCACTGTATTGGACCCCATATTCCTTGAAAAAGCGGGCAAGAATATGCTTGAAATCTATCAGAGCATGATGTTGAATGTTAAGGCATGCCACGGTCCTGTTATTGAGGTCTTCGAAGTCGAGGGTACACACGAGCGTTGCCTAGTCATTGGGTATAAGATGGGTGGAACAACACACTTCTTCAGTGCGTTGTCCAAACTCTATCACTTTTACTCGCTCTACTCGACACGCAAATATGTTGGTGCATCATTTACACCTTCTATGTGGCTACCCAATCGTCGAACTTGCCTTAGACCAATTCTCAAACGGGATTACGATGATCCTCCCACCACTTGCAGCTGTCGTCTCCTCATCACTCCCCCCATCCCAATGGGGTACCGTCCCCCAACAATCCGTTTTTTCCCTTCCCTCCAGTCCAGGCATTGTTCCAGCCTGTCCGTCCACCACTACACGTCCAGTGCAGCTCCTGCCTCGTACTACCCCTCCCACCCATCATTCGGCAGTATCAGTGGAACTGCTGGAGTGGTACCTCCCTCAGCAACAACTCCTATGGATCCTCAGAGTTAGCCCGCTCATCATCAGGATATGGCACCACCCCGAGGCCGCTGACCCCTCAATCGGTGGTGGATATGAATCACCATTTTTTTCCACCCACTGGTGCTCGCTGACCAGCCTGTCATCTGACGGAAGCGACCATTCTCTGGAATCGATGATGATGTCTGTGAACAGCTTGGTTCCTCCACAGGCAGCTTGGAATCTCGACCCCAATGTTGCAGACTCTCTGTCATGGGACTCTGTGATGACACTGATGCGGATCCCACCACTCAACTATTTTTACCCCTTTCAGCAACAATCCAGGGCATCCCAGACACAGGGTCCACCTCATGCCCAAACACAGCCTCAATGAGCCTCACTGCACTTGCAATCACCGATGCCCCCACTTCGCATGAACAGCTGTACCGGCAACAGTCACCCATTTGTACAGGAGTACAGCAGGTAACAGAAGGAGGCCCAAATCTGCTATCAGGCCCAAGCACAACAAGCTGCCCGCGATGAAGCTCAGCCTCAAGCACAAGCCACAGTCGGCCCAGGACGACTTTACCAACAGCAGCACTACCAGCAGCAGCAGCAGCAGCGCCAGCGTCATTCCCACATCAACCATACTTCGGCATGGTCCCACCCTTATGTGCAGTCTCAGGCGTCGTTGGGACTGGTGGGCCTGGAGTTGGGGTCAAGGTCACAGCCACATACGCTTCACCAGGGTCTAGCCCTGGTTCAAGTGCAAGCACACCACGCAGTTATGATGATGAGCTGGGAAGCTGGTCTGTGGGGAAACTATCACCCAACTCAAACCATGTGTGCTCCCTCAGCCGGCAAGTTCTAGGGGGTAGGAAGCCCTGTCCAATATCGCACAGGTGTCCGCAGAGAACCAAACTTCGCAGGAGGGTCCGTCTTGACCCTAAGGACTTGGGATACGCTCCGCTAAGAGTGCAGACGCGTGCGGCGGTTCCAGGAGTGGCAGGACTGTTCCGGAAAGACAGTGAGTGCAGCCTATCGCGCACGTCCACGCAGACTTCGCTACTTCGCACCTGAGGCCGCACTGAACCTCCAAAGGTGCTCCTAAGGTTTCTAAGGGCGCGGGCGCGTGCTGCACTCTCAGGAACATGAGGAAGAGTGAACTGTGCTCTTTGAGGATCTCTACACTGAGAGACTGAGGGGGGAACTCCTGGGCTTCTTCTTTTTTTTTGGGTTTGTAGGTAGTTACAAGCTATATATATATACTAGGATTGACAGTTCCAGGCACTGTAGTGAGGGGAGAAGGGGGCTGAGATGCTGTAACAAGTCCATGAGGGGTAGTGCTTTAAAGTCCGGTTCAGTCCGGTTTTTTTTCCATTTTTGGAAAAAACTGGGACCGGGACCGGTCTGTAAGTTGTTGCTAGGACTGATTAACCGTAACTGGACCGCTTAGGACCGGTTACCATCGGTCCACGGGCGGTTAATGGACTGGCCATAACCGGTTGACTTGTTGACCAGTTAGTGACTGGTTTTGACCAGTCTTTGCACAGGTTTTGACCAGTCTTTGTAAAATATATGTATTGTTTTATGTAGGGAAAACAAGTAAACTACTAAGTAAAAAAGTCTTCCAGTTGCAAAGCAGTCTTCGCACGTGCATAAAAGTCAACTAACTCAACCTCTCACCATTCCTGCAAGCTGCGTGGACCTCATGACATGCTATATAACAACTACAGCAGCCAAGAACCTGTACTGCTACCAGCCAGACTGTCTATCTGAGGGCCGGGCAGCTTGCAAGTCTTGAGGGGGAAAAAACCGCTTGGGAAGGGGTCGTGCAGGTTTCCGCGGGCGTATAAGTTGGAGCTAATGTCCAACCAGGTCATGTCTTTATGGGCCTCGCACAGCTAAGTCCGCGGGAAGGTGCAGCGGCGTCAGGAAGGAGGGAAAGGAGGGCTGTAGTGAGCCCGGTAATTCGCAACGCGTCCTATCGTGCACTGCCACGCGTGTCTTGAAAATTTGTAGATGGGGCAACATTATGTCTCTTGAGGTGCTCCTAAAGTTTCTAAGGCCGCGGAGACGTGCAGCACTCACAGGAGGGAGTGAGGGAACTGGGCTGCACTGAGCTGTGCTGTCGCACCAAAGAAAATCTGCCATTATGTAATGTGGCTATCTTTGGGCGTTTCTGCTTCACCGGGCCGCTTTCCTTCCACATTCACGCGCTTTCTTTCCAAATACAGAGCTGAGTGCAGCTCAGTCCCCTCAGTCCTCAGAGCGCTGCACACGTCCGCGGCCTTAGAAATTTTAGGAGCACCTCAAGAACCATAATGCGGCCCTGTCTACAAATTTTCAAGACACGCGTGGCAGTGCACGATAGGACGCGTTGCGAATTACCGGGCTCACTAAAGCCCTCCTTTCCCTCCTTTCTGACGCCGCTGCACCTTCCCGCGGACTTAGCTGTGTGAGGGTCATGAAGACATGACCTGGTTGGACATTAGCTCCAACTTATACGCCCCGCGGAAACCTGCATGACCACCTTAAGCATATTTTTTCGCTGTATTACTTATGTACCATCCAATGTACCTTATTTTCCCATAATTTCACTTCCTTTGAGCTCACAGTCAATATATTAAGTATGAGAAAGTAAGGGGCTATGACAGATGGACTGAAAGTCCGGTCTAGGACCGGTTTTAACTGGTTTTTTCCAGTTTTAAAAATGAAAGAGATTCACTTGAACCGAAAATAGAAATTTCCCTAAATGGGATAACCGGGACTGATGGTCCGGTTTCCACCGGTTACAGTCCAGTCCAGTTTCCGGTCTTTTTCCAGTCCATGAGACTGGACCTTAAAGCACTACGTTTGATGAGTTATATACAGGTCGTGGGGGTAGCCTGTAATTTTGCTGGGGGCGGTTGTGATCATAAAATGGTCGTGGTGGTGCCTTTTGTTGGAACCTTCCTTGTCCTTGATAGACTGAGGGGAAGTGCGTCTTGGCCCCTTTTAGCGCTTGTTGTTGGGCCAAGATTTGTTTTACTTCGTTTTGCACTTGCACACTTTGGATGGCCCTTTCCTTGATGTCCGGGTAGATCTCCACCGTAGGGGCTCTCTTTACATCTTTGAGCGTTTCGGGGGTTAGCCCGAAAGGAATTGTCGGATCGTTTCGGGTTTCCGGTGGTGTAGTTGGCTAATCGGGCCAATTCTTCGAATTTGCTGATGTATTCATCAATCTGATCTCCTTTCATGGTGTGAGTCTGTAACTCTGTTCGTGCTCATTCTTCCTTGGCTGTATCCTGGAATTGTGCTTTGAATTCGTCCAGGAACTGCTCCCAGAGAGCTGGGACATTGTCTACTGCTGGGTTTAGGTGATCCAGGAATCCCCCAGCATCGCGTACCCATCCTGTGACCCGGGGTCCTTTCATATGTGTGAGGGTAAATGCTATCTTCTTCATTGGCGAGTCATGCCTGGCAACATCGCTGTTGAGCCGGAAATACTTCTTCACATCTTCGATGAATGCGTCTGCTTTCGTTCTATCTCCATCGAAGGGGTCAGGTCGGCTTCCCATGGTTCGTACATCGGCTGCAGCAGGTACTGGTACCAGTGCATTGGCAGGTCCTCCGCCCCCTCCTCCTCCTCCTCCACCTCCGCCTCCTCCGCCTCCTCCACCTCCTCCTCCACCACCTCCTCCTCCCCCTGGGTTAGAGGGAGGAAGTCGCTTAAAGGCTTGGTGGAAGGCGGTGCGAAGGGACTGGGCGGTGGCAGGAGTCCCAGACTGAGTCGTCGGGTTTGAGGAGGTTCCTATGCTGGTTTGAGTGGTTGTCGTTGTAGTCATTGCGAGGAGTGTTCGCTGCTGGAGTGGTGGGTTGCTTGTCATTGTTGGTGCCGCTAAAAAGAAGTTTTGTTGTTGCGGGTTGCTCGAGGTTCTTTCGATTTGTACTAGGCTATGTCTGATCGCGGCATCAATTGGATCTCTTTCGTCGTCTGATGGTTCCTCCCCTGGCTCTTGGGGGTTTCCTGATGGGCTGGGTGCTCTATCATCTTCGTCTAGGACGTCTCTCTGGTAGGCTGGTGGGGAGTCTGGCTTTGGTGCATCTGCTGTTTCGATGGTGGTGTCAAAGTTGTGGGCGTCGTTAAATTCCTCTCCTAGTAGGAAGTTTCTGTTATCTGGGGTGATATGGATCTTGTACCACTTGTTACTGAAGAGGGCCACGGGTACAGTGCGTTTGAACTTTAGCTTGTCGCTGTCGCAAAAGACTAGGTACTGCTTTCCTGTCTTGTTGTCCTTGTTGTATCGTTCGATTAATATGATCCTTGAGTTTGGTCGGTATCTGGTTAACTCCTCCTCTTTGAGGTAGAACTCCTCGAGTTCGTCGTACGGATCAGCCACCGTAGCTTTGTTGTGTTTTTAGAAAGTTGAGTCTAGTGTCACCGCCGCTACTAGCGACCATAGTGAGATGGACTCTGTGTAGTACTTGAGGTAGAAAAGCTAAGGGCTTTGCCCCTTAGATGCATCTGAGTAAGGGTCCGTAGCCTCCGTACGTTATACCAGAGGTTCCCCTTGTGAAGTAGAGAGCTCGAGCGGAAGAGAGAAGTGTTTGTGGTCACTAGCCTCGTATTCTGATAGACAGGAGACTCAACTTGGAGCTTCCCAGTCCAAGTTGAAGCCGTATAAATACATCCCTGACTGGACTAATGGAGATGTGAACCCATAGACGGAGATACCAGTATGGGGTAAGTAACTAATTCAACTGTACTACCCTACTGTCCTAAGAATGCCCGACGGAACAATAACAAGCCGATGGATACAATTACAAACCCCGGACAATCCGTATCGATAGCTCAAACACCGAGAAATCCAGAAGAGCAGCCCGCACTGCTATCAATCCTATGCATTTAGTTTCACAAGCCGACGATCAAGGGAATCACACGACACAAGACACCGAAACGAGTTCAAACCCTGAAGCCTGGATCCTGAATGGAACTTACCTCCGTCTGTAAGGTGTACAAGCTAGCCTTACCCCAGAGAGCCGGTGACATGTACGATGAGAGGTTCAAGGATAATAAGGCAGAGGAAGATGACTGCCAAGAAGATAGGCTTAGCTGAGTGAGTGAAGCTTCAAGAAGGTTTATGGTCCTGAATTCACAAAGGAGATCAAGTCTGAAGCGACTTGATCTTTACAGGTGTCCTAATATACTGTACAAGGTAAAGTAACACGTCATCGAAGTAAAAGTACACGTAGACAAGAGCGAGTCATAATACAGTAATGTACACGTAGTCCATGTACATGTCAACGTGTTCATCATGTGAGAGCGTCATCAGATGAACACGGTGATATGTAACAAGTCAGCATAAGGTGACACGTCAGTAAAGTAGAGGGAACACATCAATAAGCAATGGAGGGAGTCAGAGCGAGTCAGGGACGAAGCGAGACGTACAAATAAGGAAGGCATAAGTGGAGATACCATAATGGGAGGAAAAGGTACAGGGTGCCAAAAGAAGCTGCTAAGGATTGAGATAATAATACAAGATGTACAAGGTAATCGCGGAAGCGGAAAAGTGGGCCAGTGTTGCCCGCTAGGTGCGCGAGGGCCCAAAGGTCATTCAGACACTCGCAAACCTAGCAAGGGGCACCTGATAGGCGAACAAGTCGATGGACAACCATCTACTCACAAGCCTATCACGTGAAACTAGAGTAAAGTATACAGTGGGCTCAAAAACCATTGCAATGTTTGGCCATTTTTGACTGGGAGTGATATAGTGCTTAACAGAGTGGGAATTGCACTTAGAGTTGGCAGAGTAGAGTAAAGTACTTAATCTTGGCTTTCAAATGGTGTTTTGATAATATGATTTGAATGAGCAGTTGTAGAGATATAACCATTTTAATCTAGGGTTATCATTGCAATGGTTTTAGAGCTTTTGTAAATATTCAACTATTTAAAGTGTGCAATGTAGCGCTTAATGGACAGAGAATCATGCTGAGCGTAAATACAATTAAGTATAGTATTCGATCGTGGCTTTCTAACAGTGTACTATTCATATTATTTGACCAAATGGTTGTAGAGATATGCCCAGTTTAATTTGGTGTATCCATTGCAACAGTTTTGTCACAGTTTCGGAGTATTTGCAATGTAATGCTTGACTGAGTGAGAATGGTGCTTAGTGCAAATAGGGTCGAGTAAAGTATTTAATCCTGGCTTTCTAATGGTCTTTTAACCATATCATTTAATCCAACAGTTGTAGAGATATGTCTAGTTTAATTTAGGGTATCCTTGTAATGATTCTTAGCCATTGTAAATATGCACTATTTAAAGTGTATCAGTACTTTATTGAGCCTACTTTGCTTTAAGCACTGCCCTAACCCTTTTAGACATGCCTTTTACTAATTTTTGATACTTCTCAACTGCTAACTTCTCCTAGTTTGGCTTAATTCTTTCTATAACTTATAAATCCCATTAAAAGGGCTTTTGTGCCCTGTAAGGCCTTCTTTTAAGAAAACCTTAAAAGATTAAGTGCTTTACTTGGCCTCATTTATGCTAAGCATCATTTTCAATACATTAAGCACTACATTACAAGCACTTTAAAGCTGTCAAAAAGGCTATTTCAATGGATACCCTAAATTAAACTAGGCATATCTCTATAACCATTAGGTTAAATGATGTGATTTCAAGGCTGTTAGAAAGCCTAGATTAAATACTTTACTTTACATAAGCACCACTCTCACACCATTAAGCATTAAACCATGTATTTACATATTTATAACTGCTTAAAAACCATTATAATGAATGCTCCAGATTAAACTAAGTATATCTCTACAACCATTAGGTTAAATGATATGATTAAAAGACTATTGAAAAGCTAAGATTACGGACTTTTATTTATCTTATGTATGCTAAGCATTAGTCTCAATGGTTGTAAAAATATGCTCAATTTAATCTTGGGCATTTATTATAATGGTTTTTAAGCAGTTATAAATATGTAAATACATGGTTTAATGCTTAATGGTGTGAGAGTGGTGCTTATGTAAAGTAAAGTATTTAATCTAGGCTTTCTAACAGCCTTGAAATCACATCATTTAACCTAATGGTTATAGAGATATGCCTAGTTTAATTTAGGGTATCCATTGAAATAGCCTTTTTGACAGCTTTAAAGTGCTTGTAATGTAGTGCTTAATGTATTGAAAATGATGCTTAGCATAAATGAGGCCAAGTAAAGCACTTAATCTTTTAAGGTTTTCTTAAAAGAAGGCCTTACAGGGCACAAAAGCCCTTTTAATGGGATTTATAAGTTATAGAAAGAATTAAGCCAAACTAGGAGAAGTTAGCAGTTGAGAAGTATCAAAAATTAGTAAAAGGCATGTCTAAAAGGGTTAGGGCAGTGCTTAAAGCAAAGTAGGCTCAATAAAGTACTGATACACTTTAAATAGTGCATATTTACAATGGCTAAGAATCATTACAAGGATACCCTAAATTAAACTAGACATATCTCTACAACTGTTGGATTAAATGATATGGTTAAAAGACCATTAGAAAGCCAGGATTAAATACTTTACTCGACCCTATTTGCACTAAGCACCATTCTCACTCAGTCAAGCATTACATTGCAAATACTCCGAAACTGTGACAAAACTGTTGCAATGGATACACCAAATTAAACTGGGCATATCTCTACAACCATTTGGTCAAATAATATGAATAGTACACTGTTAGAAAGCCACGATCGAATACTATACTTAATTGTATTTACGCTCAGCATGATTCTCTGTCCATTAAGCGCTACATTGCACACTTTAAATAGTTGAATATTTACAAAAGCTCTAAAACCATTGCAATGATAACCCTAGATTAAAATGGTTATATCTCTACAACTGCTCATTCAAATCATATTATCAAAACACCATTTGAAAGCCAAGATTAAGTACTTTACTCTACTCTGCCAACTCTAAGTGCAATTCCCACTCTGTTAAGCACTATATCACTCCCAGTCAAAAATGGCCAAACATTGCAATGGTTTTTGAGCCCACTGTAATACAAGTGAGCACATGACACAGAGATAGACGAAAAGCGTAACATCCTCTGCCTTATCATCCTTGAACCTCTCATCGTACACATTACTATTCACATTGTACTTGCGCCAAGGTTAATACCCTTGGTCTGCTATCTGATCTAGCTTCAGTCCAAGCTAGCTTTGCCTCTTCCCTTTAGGCGACTCTTACTTAAGAGTAGACTCTATTACCATCGAAGCTTTAGCAGAGCTTACCCAGGGAGTGACTCTGCACAATACGAGAAGTCCACTCGTAACATTAGATCAAGTCTTGCTCCCTAACGACAGAGACCCTTACTTGTTAAAGGTCTCTCCCAATCGGACAAGATGATTCCAGCATCAAGAGAAGTTCTTGAACCTGAACTAGCCCAACCCTTCCACCCAGGAACCCCAGATCAACTTGTCTCATTACAACACCGTACTGAGGACAACCTTCCAAATCATGTCAAGAACCAAGTCCGTTGGCTAGACGCAACCCATGCACCTACAAATAGACCCCCTGGATACTACCTTTGGAACGACACATACAGCAATCAACCAGTTGAATTCATTAACAATCACTGGTATTACCTCTTCTATCACGAAGGAGTTTATTTTACCTCTGTCAACGACCGCATAGGACACAACAGAGAAGGAACTGGATATTGGCACGAACACGAACCTCAACACTTTGCCTACAATCTTTATCGACCAGAACCCCCTGCCTTACAGGTCAAAGTCCCAGAACCATTAGCAGAAGACCCTGCTATCTCCCCACACATTGAAAGATCGCCAGCATTCTCAGAACCCCAAGAACCCCGAAGTCACCCTTCTACTAGCACTACCCCATCGGAAAAATCATCAGGGACTAGCACACCTTCACCAGAACAAACAGGACAAGAAGAACCAGCCCTTGAAGTATTAACCACACTCGGATTAGATATTCAAGAAAGACAACCAGAGGACCCAAGTGCCTCAGATGAACCCCAATATCAACAACTCCTTGAAGAAGTACTTGAAGCAAGACTCCCAATCCCAGCGCCCCCTCCGCTCATCCTACCAGAACTTTTACCAGGACCCCCACCCTCAGCGCAACCAGTACCGCTTCCAGCACCCCCTCTTCCACCAGTAGTACCCATAATGGCAGCACAACCTGTAGCAGCCGTAGCCCCAGCAAGACTTCAAGGAGAACCACCAGTCATCTTTAGAGGAGACCAAACGAAATCTGATGAATTTAAACAACAATTCTCACTCTATGCAGCAATAAACGACCAAAACCCCCTGATGACTTTGCCATATTCACGTGTCCTGTTGGCCCTATCTTTTATCCAGGGACCTCTAGTCAAAGATTGGGTTCAAGATCAAATGAATGAAGTAGTAACAAAGGTCACCAGGGCTACCAACCCTATTGGACAAGATCAGGATGTACTATGGACCGATTATGAAACCGCCTTTAACAACCGGTTCACAGACATCACCAAAGACCAACAAGCCCTCCTGGAAGCCCAGGAACTTCATATGAAACCCAGAGATTTTAACCTGGATGACTACATTGCCAAGTTTAAGCACCTCACTGAAATTTTGAACTACGACCTAACTGCACCACAAACAGCAGAACTGTTTTACCAAGGGCTGAACCCAGTGCTCTTCGAAGCATGTCTTCACCGAACAACCCAACCAAAGACCTTCACCGAATGGGAAACAGCTGCATGAGCTGAATTAATGAATCGACTTCTACAACATGCTATGAGACGGGGATTCCAAGCCCACCATAACACAGGAAAAGGAGGAAGGAACCTCAGAATGCACTTCCAAAACCCACACCAAAACATCCACCCAAATGACCAAGTAGTACCTATGGATGTTGATTGAGCATATTTCGCCCAGCATGCCTATACTGAACAAGACAAGAAGTCCTACTTAGCCAAGGGCCAATGCTTCTTCTACGGCCGACAAGGACACATGGCCAAGGAATGCCCTGAAAAGAAGCATCAACGATCTTCATCCCAATCTGGGAAAACTCCTTTCAGACATGGGCAAACCTTTTCTTCCGGCTACTCACAAACAAGCCAACCGTTCAAGAAGGCCTACACCCCTCCGAAGTTATCCTATCGCCCTCCACAGTCAAGCTTCTGAAAATTCAACAGGCCAAGGAAGACAAGTTGCACCTCGCATGCACGAGGCGCTTATCTAGAGGACTTAGAAGAGGAGGAGGAGGAACAGAGTGATGTTCACGACGTCCATACCTTGGCAGCTCGCACCACTAGACTCTCTGATGAACAGAAGGATCAGTTTGTTCAAGAGATACTCAGAGGAGATAACGAACATTTTTAGGAGGCCCCACATACGTGGCGATGGTCAGGGCCCTATTCCCACAAGCCATCTTTATTCCCCAAGAACGATCCATTCATGCTCCTGTCAACCTCTGATCTCTCAAAGTAATCTCCGAAATCGATGCCTTGATTGATAGCAGAGCAACAGACAATTTTATAACTCTCACTGTCATCAAATATTTCAACCTACCCATCCAACCGCTAAACAAACCAAGACCCATCTGAAATGTGGATGGAACCCCAAACAAGTTTGGATCAGTAACTCATGCCACTGATTTGGCCCTCCGTTATAAGCGAAAGACCCACAACCAAACCTTTTTCATCGTAGACCTAGGAGAAGACCACATGCTTCTAGGAATGCCCTTCCTTGCCACCACTAACCCAAGGATTGATTGGAAAAACACTACCTTTGAAGGCAAAGTTGAAGCAGCTGCCACCAATACCCTCTGAAAACTGCTGCCACAACAAGCGATAGACCCATCTCAGATGAGGCAACACCTAGCAGATGCACGCTACCTGTCAATCCTCAATGCCTATACCCACCAACCCAAGGAGTCTACCATTTGCCGCACCTCAGTTTCAGTCACCCTTGCAGCCAACCAGGTTGACAGAAAGCCTAAGTGCACCTGGCAACAAGAAGTCCCACACGAATATCACAAATATGGGAGGATCTTCAGCGAAGAAGAATCGCAACGATTCCCCAAGTCGCGCCCCTGGGACCACGCCATTGACTTAATACCAGAGGCTCTGCCTACACTCGACTGCAAAACATACCAGTTCCAATATGGCATGGATGACAAGCTCAATGAATGGATAGACGACCACCTGAAAAAGAAATATATCAGGATCTCCAAGTCACCATATGCCTCACCATTCTTTTGGGTCAAGAAAAGTGACAAAGGCTTACGACCCGTTCAAGATTACCGAAAGCTCAATGAGCTTACTATCCGTAATACCTACCCTCTCCCGCTCATTAAGGACCTCATCCAACAACTCATTGGGAAGAAGTGGTTCACCAAACTTGATGTTTGCTGGGGATACAACAATGTACACATCAAAGATGGCGACCAATGGAAGGCCGCTTTCAAAATCCCTAGAGGACTTTTTGAGCCCATGGTCATGTTCTTTGGACTCACCAATTCTCCTGTGACATTCCAAACCATGATGGATGTTACCTTTAGGGAAGAAATTGCCTCCAGAGACGTCATCATATACATGGATGATATCCTCATTGCAACAAATAAGGACCTTGAACACCATCGACACCTTGTTGCCCACATTTTACAAAAACTCCTTCACAATGACCTCTTCCTCAAGCATGAGAAGTGTCGCTTTCACAAGAAAGAGGTCAACTACCTTGGTGTGATAGTAGGGAATGGACATGTGAAGATGAACCCTGTCAAAGTTCAAGGGATCATCAACTGGCCAATTCCAACCACTCTAATGGAACTCTGCTCCTTCTTGGGGTTTGGCAACTATTACAAGGACTTCATCCCAGCCTACTCGTCCATCACACGACCCCTACATGAACTAACCAAAAAGGACACCCAATGGCATTGGAATAAACCTCAACATGACACGTTCAACCTACTAAAACGGCTGTTCACTTCGTACCCAGTCCTCCAGAACCCAGACCCCACCAAGCGCTATATTGTTGACACCGATGCATCTCAATATGCAGTCAGAGCCACCATCAACCAACAATATTCTGATGGATGCCATCCAATAGCATTTTACTCCAAGACGCTAAACCTAGCAGAGCGCAATTATGACATCTATGATTGCAAGTTACTCGCCATCATCTATGCCCTAAAAGCGTTCCGATATCTCCTTCTAGGAGCACAGCAAAAGTTCCTCATCAGATGCGACCATCAGAACCTCAAATATTTCAAATCACCACAGAAAATTTCACCCCAACAAGCCCACTGGCACAAATTCCTACAGGACTACAACTTCGAACTTACCCATTTCCCTGGCAAAAGCAACACCATTGCAGACCTTCTAAGCTGAAGATCAGACCTAAAACAGGGGATGGATATCAACAAAGAAGTTACCCTGCTACCAGATGACTTGTTCATTTGCAAAATTTTTATCAAAAATGATCCAAACTTACGGAGAAAGATCCTTCAAGAGATACATGACACACCAACAGGAGGTCACCCAGGAATCTCAAACACATGGACCCTTGTCAATCGCCAATATGAAGGTCCCAATTTACACAATTTTGTTGAAAACTACGTTAAGGGATGCGCCAGATGTCAAGAATCTAAGGTCATCACACATCTGAAATGCACCCCACTTTACCATTTCGACACGAACGTGGAACAAGGACCCTTTCAGTACATTTCAATGGACCTCATCACCAATTTACCTCCATCAGGCAAGAACAAATACAATGCCATCCTAACAATAGTGGATCAAGGATGTTCCAAAGCCGCTGTCTTTATTCCCTGCCACAAGACCATAGATGGAGAAGGAGTAGCACAGCTATATTTTGAGCATCTCTTCTCCTCATTTGGAATTCCCAAATGCATCATCTCAGACCGAGATCCCCGGTTCACATCCCACTTCTCTAAAGCAGTGTGCAAAGCAACAGGGATTCAGCAGAACCTCAGTACTGCATTCCACCCTCGCACTGATGGTCAAACTGAATGCATGAATCAATGGGTAGAAGGATACCTCCACCACTTTGTCAATGCCTGGCAGAACAATTGGAGCTCACTTTTACCCATGGCAGAATTTGCACAGTGTTCCTGGAAACACGGACACATCAAACACAGCCCACATGAGCTGATCATGGGAATGAATCCAACCGCATCAATCACCATCCCAGAAGATCCTGTGCCTGCTGCCCAAGAGTGCATCAAAACCCTAATCAAGGTAAGACAAGAGGCACAAAAGGTCCTCCAAAAATGTATCAAAACCACTAGTCCCACCTCGCACCTTCAAACTAGGAGACAAGGTTTGGATAGACGCATGAAACCTACACATCAAAACACCCTCAAAGAAGCTTAGTCCAAGAAGGATAGTGTCACCGCCGGTACGTTGGGGCAACAAGACTCTAAGGCAAACAAGAGATAAGCTAAGTCCTCTGCGACTTAGATGCCTTTGAGTAGGAGGTACGTCCACTCTAGTCCGACTAGAGGCCCTCTCCTATGAGATAGATGGTAGAACAACTGTGGAATTGAGACAGGAGACTCAACTTGCTGCTACTGGGCAGTCGAAGTGCTCCCTATATACTGTACAAGAGAATCCTAATACTACTAGTACCTGTACTAGTGTCGAGTCATCGTAACACATGGTAAACGCAACATAACAACGAGGCATCAATCCTAGTATCCCTCTCCTAGGGTAGTCCCCAGCTACCATTGGTCAGATAGCTAGAGACTATCCTATGACGACAGACACGAAACAGACTATGGCTGGTTCCAGAACTTACGTCGGTCCACGAGGTGGTCAGGCCACCCGTCGTCTCGACTGCCGGAGTGCAAACCTAATCGTAACATGTACAACGCCCTTCTCTATGCGCGACTTCTGGGGTAAGGAACTGACAGAACTGGTAGTCTGGACGAACCGTATCAGATAGGCCCTTACCCAGTTCTCAAACAAATATCCCCAGTGGTATATCGCGTCAAACTCCCATCTTCACTCAAGATTGGAAATGTGTTTCATGTGGATCTACTAACCCAATACCATAAAACAAAGGAACATGGCATCAATCAGCTACCGCCACCATCACAAATCATTGATGGAGAGCAGGAATTTGAAGTTGAAGAGATCATCAACGATCGATACAACAAGAGAAGAAAGACAAAACAATACCTGGTCAAGTAGGTCGGCTACCACCCTTCCAAAAATAGCTGGGTTGATGAACAAGACCTGTATGCTGACAAAAAATTGAAGGATTATCACCTCTCCAAGGCTTAACCTCCCAAGCATAAAAGGCCACCAACCTTGACTAGGGACCCCATCCTCTTCACTACGTCTTCCTTCACTGAAATCCTCATCCTTACCACGACTTCCTTCACCTGCCTCGCCTTCTTCGTTATCATCATATGTTTGCCAACTTTGTCACCACCAAACAGGATGATGATCAACTCCCCATTCTCATATCCGACTCCTCTGACGCCGACTCCATTCAGCACATGGACTGCAAGTCCGCCACCTCAGCTGCCTCCCTCATCGACCTTTCAAATGCTGGTACCTCACATACCGGTGTTCTCAATCACCCACCAGGCCCAGCAGCCACACACCCCCATCAACAACAGCCCTCCACCGCGCCGACAGTAGAAATTCAAATTTCAGATAAGTCTAGCGTTCCAGATCTCCACACCTCAGCTCCCCCCACTACCCAGATGGAAGTCGAGATCTTCAAAACCACCACCCATCATTCCAGTGACTCCGTCACCAATTTTATTCAAGACGCCTCTGACCACTCCCTCGACCCCAACACCTACACCTCCGCCCTACCATCTTTCGCCATACCACCCTCCAGATGCGAATCGCATATACACCAGCAAAATCGCCTTCAATTCACTGCCCTCCACTGCATATATGGATGAAGGTATGACGAGAACGGTGTCTGTACTAATGCAGACAAGTTCATTGACACGGACAGTCCAAGAAGCCCCTCCTCCGAAAGCAGCAACGTCTCGTCACCCTCGACCGCCCCCACTCGACCTTGGAGCGATGACTTTTACGACAACCCCTGCAACCCACCACAATGGGAGCACGTCGGCAAACATCCCAGTCTGGGATGGCTACTAAACGACCCCCTCACCACTAACTATCATAAGTTTATCATCCCAGACCCCACCTCTAAAGACTGCATTGTTGCACCATACATTTCCCTCACCCTCGAATCCCACAAGCCCGAAATCCAAGCCACTTATGGCAAGGATCATTATGTTTATACCCGCTTGCTTACCCCACTAGCTGTCAACTACTACTGTCCACCGGCAACCCCAGAACAGATCCATCTTATCACAGATCCTCCCATCTCCACTGCCATCACCAACGTCATGAACCGCCACTTCCCCATCACCCTCCAAGTCGCCTACTGCCGCTACCTCCATCTTAAGAAGCAGCAGTACAAGGAGGCTGCCTCCGCTGGTCGCCATCTGAAGCGACTCCAGCGAGTGCTGAATCGGGAGAATTGGTACTCAGAGGCAGCCCTGTGCGTACTCTCCTCCATGGAGAATGCTAACTTTCTAGGCCGCCTCTTCTGCGTCAACTACGAGGTCCTCCACGAGCTCACCCACGACACCCCCTCTGCTGATGTCTTCCTCCGTGAGTCCACCCTCTTTCGTGGAACCATCACCGACACCCCCCTTACTGCCAAGGCCAACGAGCATCGCAGCTGTGGCCCCCACCGCAATGCAAACATCCCCTCTGACACCTTTCAGCGCTTCCTCATGGAGCAGCTCAAGGAGCGTGGAACCCAGCTCAAGGCCAAGCTGGATGCATGCGATATGCTTGCACCTCCTACCCAACCACCACCACCCCCTCGCTGTTTCCGCTGTGGGAAGATTGGGCATCTCAAGGCCCAATGTGTCGGCAAGCGTCGCCGCCTCGGGAAGAAGGAGAGAGCAAGGCTAGCCAGACTCTGACTAGCTATGTTTTTCATGTTCGTTACCCTGCACTCACACATCTATCATCCCTTTCACCTTTCTAGGCCATTTTTACTATCCATACCACTTTTGGATGTACTGTGTTGAGTTTCCTTAGTGGACTGCCTTCTCGTTCCCTCCTATCCCTACTATCATTCCTTCTGGGACCATGACGACTTCCACCTTCCTTCACCCTTTTCTTTGCTACAATCTCAGCCTCTCTTTGGACTCACCCCTTATTACTTAATCATTGTCTTTCCCTCCGCTACCTTACGAGTTGCTTTGCTTCATTCTTTCTTACTTTCACGATATCGTTTACAGCCCGTGCCACTAGAGGTTAGAGACCTCCTCCCTTGTCCCTGCCTCAGTCGTTTATTTCGACTCTGAAATGAGGATTATGTTACGCTTTTCATCTATCTCAGTGTCACACGCTCACTTGTATTATATTTTACTCTAGTGTTATGAGATGGGCTTGTGCTTTTGTCTGTGGCAAACACACTGACCCATCTGGTATCACTTGCTAGGTTTGCGATTGTCCGGATGGCCACTCGCGCACCTAGCAGGTATTACCAGCCCGCTTTTCCTCTCCCGCGATTACCTTGTATGTCTTGTATTATTATCTCAATCCTTAGCAGCTTCTTTTGGTGCCCTGTACCTTTTCCTCCCATTATGGTATCTCCACTTATGCCTTCCTTATTTGTACGTCTCACTTCGTCCCTGACTCACTCTGACTCCCTCCATTGCTTATTGACGTGTTCCCTCTACTTTACTGATGTGTCACCTTATGCTGACTTGTTACATATCACCGTGTTCATCTGATGACGCTCTCACATGATGAACACGTCGACATGTACATGGACTACGTGTACATTACTGTATTATGACTCGCTCTTGTCTACATGTACTTTTACTTCAATGACGTGTTACTTTACCTTGTACAGTATATTAGGATGCCTGTAAAGACCAAGTCGCTCCAGACTTGATCTCCTTTGTAAATTCAGGACCATAAACCTTCTTGAAGCTTCACTCGCTCTAGCTTGTGCTTTGACTTGCTCAGCTAAGCCTATCTTCTTGGCAGTCGTCTTCCTCTGCCTTATCATCCTTGAACCTCTCATTGTACACATTACTATTCACATTGTACGTGCACCAAGGTTAATACCCTTGGTCTGCTATCTGATCTAGCTTCAGTCCAAGCTAGCTTTGCCTCTTCCCCTTAGGCAACTCTTACTTAAGAGTAGACTCTATTACCATCGAAGCTTCAGCAGAGCTTACCCAGGGAGTGACTCTGCACAATACAAGAAGTCCACTCGTAACACACAGAGCACGGGAAAGCGGTGGGAAAGCAGGCCAGAACTCCGAAAATGCGTGCAGATGTAAGTATGAGGGTAGGGGGATGATGAGGAGAGGGTCCTGATGGCCTCTGGGCCTCTAATACTCACTTTTACGTGTACTGCCACTGCTGCTGCATATCAATGACATGGCTGAATCTTGCAGGGAATGCACTGAGCAAGTTCGACTCATGGTCACTTCTCCCTATGCTGCCTCTGTTCTTGGAATGAGGGTTTAAAATGGTGTGTGCAAGTGAGCCTGTCGAGAAGGCTAAGGAGAAGTAGATAGTTACATGTTATTAAATAGTCTTTGCAATAGATGAACCACAGGTTTACAATACCAAATACCAAAGAAATATGAGTAGGGTGCACCCAGCATGCATGCAAGCCTCAGCCAACTAACCGGTTAGAACTGGTTGTAACGCGTTGCAACTGGTCAATACACTAACCAGTTGCAACCGATGGTTAACTGCAACTGGACCGATCCTAATCGGTCATAGATGGTTCGGTCTGGTTATCAGATTTTTGTAGAAAATCGCAACCGGTTGTGGTTGCGGTTATGGCATTTCCGGTCCGAAAACCAGACCAGACCGAACCTTGAAACACTAATACTCACATTGCACTTGGTCATTGGACTCAACAGTGACTGACTGCACCATTGGAGCTTTGATATCACAACTCGTATTGGCTATTAACTCTATTGCCCTTTTGCTCTTCATCGCCCTTGTCATCTCACACTTTGTGCACTGCCTTTGGCATCCCCTTGATTCTCCTGTGTAAGGACCACTACCCCACGTGTAGCCAGTAGTGAGTTCCTCACAGGATGCAGAAACTGATCATTATCCTCTTAGAGCAGCAATCTGTCGACACACCTGCCAAAGCATGCCCTGGATATTGACTTACCTTTCCTCCAGGCCAACAGAGCCATACATCCTATCCATTTGCCCTTTATGCCATCCTTCCCTTACCCTGGGACTACAGCACACGCTGTGATGGCTTTTTTGTCGTCTCACATTTGTGTACTGGCATGGTCGAGAGAAACAGACGATGTAAACAATGTGATGACCTGGGGGAAAATGAAAAGCTCAAGAAAATAGTTGCAAGATATACGGATGGGGTACATGAGAATGCTCAACTTGTTTACCATGGAATTGGTGGCCTTATCAATGTTATGCACTGGAAGACGTTGGCAAATGACCTTCTTCATGTTTATTGTCTCAATGACCTGAAGAAGCTGGCAGGAAAGGTCAGGGTTTAAAACGGGTATACCACAGGTTGGTTTTTCCCACACCATACCCTTACCCTAACATACCATACCCGTTAGGGGTATGGGTAATAACCAACCCTTATATCACACGGTATAAAATGAAACCTGCAGTGTCACTTTTACCCATGGGTATTGGGTATATAATTGTAAAAACAATAAGGAAACGACTAGGTCTATGAAATACTGTAGTTACTCAATTACCTCAATGTCTGACAAGTCCCTCCTCCTCTTAGAACTTGATTTCACACCAGCCAGTAGATCCTCAAAAAAGAGAAGATCATTGCGGCCCCAGGAGCCCATGCAAAGAAAGGCACGGATGGATGAGGTGCAAAGGCGATTAAGGGTAAAAGTAAGGAGTTGGCGGCCCTGTGAGAAGACACATTCAACAGCCGTGGATGTAGCTAGTAAGAGTGAAATTAGTTACATATAAAAGAAAAGAAAAGAAAGACATTACCAGGTATACTAAGATAGTCCAATGCCATGTGATAAAGGTTTGGATACAGTAGGTGTAATGACTGGCAATCCATCACTTAAGCGGGTCCTTAACATTTTCAACTGGTTTTCAGAGGTACTCTTTCAACTCGCTTGCATAAGACCCAACCTGTTTAGTAATGGAGATGTTAGCAAAGGCAGTAAAGTCATCATCGCTGTTGCTGTTGACCTGCAAAAGCAAATAGTATTAGTAGAAAATACATGAGAATTGAATGAAGTTTGACTGACAGCCTCTGCAGGTGTACTTGCCCTGCTCACATGAGTCACATCCTCTTTTCCCTTGTATTGAGCAACATATACTTTGTATACGAGATCTTCTGCATTGTCGATCCACTCTTCTTCCCATCCCTTTTGTCGGAAGTATTCGAGCTTAAGTTCAGGATGAAGGACTGAATTAGGCATCAGTGCTCAATTACAAAGAGCAAAAACTAATATTGTACTTACCCATTGCAATCCGATACACCGAGGAAAGATCTGTCATTGAATAATACTGATTGATCTTATTGCGTGCAAGTTTCATTGCGGCCAGAATTGCAGAGTGATATGGGTGCTAGGTGCAAGGATTAAGATGGGTATCAAGCTTGTCCATAGCTGGTATTACTGTCGTGACGCTGGCTGAATCCTGTGAGAAGAAGAGCGTTGCTTTTTTGTACATCTATATATTAAAATGTGTTAATAGGATATGTATATAAAACGAAACTAACATACCTCAAGGACGGCTACAAGATCACTGATAATGACCCAATCGTCATTGTCAAGTTCATACTTTCTCAACTTTAAACCCTTGTTGGCAGTAACTTTGTTGATCACAACCCGATATGCGAGCACAAACTTCATCATATCGTAAGTAGAGTTCCAGCGTGTCACAACATCATGGGGGATGAGCCGTTCCTTGAAATGCAGCTCATGGCAGATGTGATGCCAAGCAGGGAGCGCAATTGTTGTCAAATTGATGATTGCAAACAAAAGTTTTCAAACCTAGATACATAAAATAGTAAGAAATGAGAACACAAACGCTTCAGATTACTTACTTTTGTAACAGTCTCACGAACGACTGCAGTCTCCACCAGCACCTGATCCTGCTCATCCTCACTTAACTCCTCCAGCTCATCGATGTTATCATCCTTGGCATCCTCCCTGTCGACCTGTTCTTCTTCATCTTCTTCACCTTTGTCATCTTCCTCAAATGACCCCATGTCACTGTTGTTGTCTTGAGTAACCCCGTTATTGTCATCTGTCTCCTTCTCAGAGAGACCTATGTTAAACGGTTTCAGGAGTGCCTTGGCAGACAGCTGTAAGGTATGGTTGAAGCATCGAACCTGATTCTCTTCATCAAAGGTGTTGTCCAATTGATCAAGTTTGGCGGTCTGCATGTCATTTGAGGTTGCGTTGTCAGTGTTAACAGCGAGAATCTTTTTGGTTAACCCATAATGTTGCAGCATCCTTTGAAAGGTGTTTGCCATTGCAATACCTGTGTGCGACTGAAAAAGAGTTAGTAGTTGTATATTCTTATGATAGTTTGGCATACCTCTGGAAGCTCGACTACATCAAGAAGAAAACAAAGCATCTCGCCTTCGTACTCCAGATAAACAGTCCATGCTATAAAAGCACGATGGTTGGGTGATGTCCAGGCATCCATCGCAAAATGGAGACGGCCAGGATGCTCCTATTAGAGTAAAATTAGCTATATTAACTTATGAAGATAAATATATCAACGCACCCGAAGTAACTTTGTGATTCGCTCTTGGCACCTCTCAAAGCACATGCAAATGTCATGCAAAATGGTGGGGTTTGTGGGGAGCTGGATACTGGGGCGGTCAGCTGTCAAAAGATCCCGCAGCTCTCTGTCATTGATGATATTGATGGGCTGGTTGCTTTCCGTTAGCCATTTAACAAGATGTGCACTGTATTTATTTATTAGTGGTTGCATCAGTGTATTGATATACAATAAAGGAACGTACCGGACTTCAGGGTTTGTGTGAACGTGGTGCGAATGCTTATATGGTTGCCTGCCTTTGTGAGCGAAAAGAGCCAAGATCCCATGGTTATAATTGGTGTATTCCTTTCCAGCTATGGCAGCATTGACTGCATCTTCTCCAAAACAGTGTAGGGTGTGGTGTTTGAGGTTTGCAGTAGACGACTTGTCCTTTGAATCTTGATAACGATGGATGCCACTGGCACGTACTTTGCATTTAGGGGCAGCACAGGTGAAGAAGTGAGAAGGCCAGCCATCATGATACTGAAAAACGACATTGGATTTGAAGAAGGTGTAGATGGGTGAGCACCAATGCTTCTGAAGCACCTCTGATGTGGGTGTAATTAGTATACATTTTTGAGATTGCATTGAATGACATACCTAGGGCTTCTTAAGGAGTCAACTCAATGGCCTCATCCTCAGGCTCACCGTCGTCAATCGGACTGTCAGCGCTAGGCTCATTGCCATGATCATTGTCAGAGACTGTCGTAGAAGAACACAAGTAGATTGACGGTGTTGAAGCAGTCGCAGCAGATTTTTTGAGCTTTTTAAATGGCCGAGCAGAGGCCATTGCACCTGACTTGTCAAGAGACATGGCCTTGTCAGACTTGATGGGATTGGATTTGATCGAATTTTCCATGGCTTTGATGATGGCTGCAAGTGTGAAAAGTTGTCCAAAAAAAACAGATAGGGGACAGGGGTGAGAGCAAGAGCAAGCGGTGTTGAAAGAAGGTGTTGCAGATAGCAGTTCTGCGTGATCATTGAGTGGGTCTGCGAATGCGATAATGCAAGTGTCATGTGAAGATGGCAAAGGTGAGCACCAGGCAAGGAGGGTGAGCACCACGTGAAGACGGCAAAGGTGAGTGCCAGGCAAGGAGGGTGAAGACAAGCATTTGGAAAGGAGGGTGAAGGTGGGTGCTTGGGAAGGAGGGTGACAGCGAGTGCCAGGCAAAGAGGGTGAAGACAAGACAGCAGACGTGTTGCAGATGGCAGCATGAGTGCCAAGCAGCATGAAAATCTAAAACACACACAAGTTAGTGGATATGAAAAGAGAAAAAATACCTGAATCCCAGTACGACCAGTTGTTCATGGTCCTCCCTCGATGAGTGAGGGAGGCTTAAATACATTATCTGTCTGGACTGTCCCTGGTGAGTGTCGGTGTTGGTGAGAACAAAGGCCACAACACACATGTTGACGCTTCGCTGAATGTATGAAAACTGTCAGAGAAAATGTAGAAAAATGTCAGTAACCATGAAGTGATGCTAGGCACTGAATATGCAAGACATACTAGCAACGTGCTGTCGCCAAAAGGAGGAGGAGGGGTCAGGAAGGCGGGATGGAATGAAAGGCTTGAGGGCAGGAATGGCTTTGATTCGTTTGCATGTGCCATGTTGTTGCAGCTAGAGCTGATCATCGCTGTCCGAAGTCCAAAAACAGGGGGAGGAGTTGGGGAAGGCGGGATGGAATGAGGGGCTGTGAGGGCAGGAACAGCTTCAATTCATTCGCAGTTATCTTACACCAGAGGTTGACAGGAAGGGTGGTGATCGTGCATGATCAATGCAATGGAAGTGGATGATGATGATGATGATGATGACATGGGAAAACTGTATATAGTTGTGGCTTGTGGCGGTCCAGTCATCAAAATCAGAAATACCTGCTCATACCCAAGACACTGGGCCGGGAATCTGCGGTCTGGTCCGGGTACATCAAATTGGGTACTGTACCCATACCCGTGGGACCCTTTTGACAGGCACCGCAGGTAAACCCTTACCCTTGTTCAACACTACTGGCTCAATAACCGCTACTCTGCATCCCAAGGGAGGAATATCAACACAACCAGGGAAATGCAGGATGTAAACTGCGATATGGTCATAGTGATGACATAGTAGTCTACTCGGATGTCAACAGTGTTATATTTTTTGGCATGAAACATGGTTGAAGTATCTTATTAAGCAAAAATTCTGACTGTGCATAGCATGGGTAAGTGCTAGTACCTGGTAAAACTGTGAAATACCCATAAACTGTGGGTTCAGGTTAACAGTCCATTATGATGCAGCAGAGTCCAGCACTGCACCCATACCTGGCCCACCTGTGACTGAAACACTGCAGGAATACCTGAGCCCATGAACAACCCTAATTGTGCAGCACCATGCAGACCTGAGTGTGGCTGTGGAGTGCTGTGTAGACTATATATGTGCTGTGCAGTTCTGTGGGGCTCTGTGACAGTGTTTGGTTACTACATGGTTACTATGTGGTGCTGTTGCGATTGTTTGTTCACTACACAGTGCTGTGGGAAAAAACGGGGTTTGCTGATGAATATCCTGCCATAATTCTTTACATGTATTAATTCTGACTGTGCGTAGCATGGGTAGGTGCTAGTGTATTAAAAGAAAGCTTCGTCATTCACTTCTTCTCGATTGCTGATGCAGCCTATTCCATCATCTATGAGACAAGACATGCAAGATCAAAAATTGACCTATCATTGGGAGTAGGCAAGCTATGCGAGCAAATCATCGACTCGTGCCAATCGGCGGAGCGGAGAACGCCACTGGCGTTTCGTCGCGACTCCCCGGGCTGGTTCAAGTTCATAACCACCGGGAATCACGTAAAAACTGGTTGTCGATGGCATACGCCCACCTCCATTCATCCTTGTCATGGCCACACGCGTCATCGACGTACCATATAATCGTGCTCTTCAATATACTCGAAAATGGGTGGCGGGGGGAGGTATCGCACTCCGGGGTTCATGACGAAAGGATAGCGAGAATGATGAGCTGCGGCATGAGAAAGATATTGTGACTTCAAGTTTATTTCCTCTCGCCAGAGCAAAACGTTCGTAGTAATACACAGACACAGATGATACATACAGATGGCACTGTACAAGCCGGTAAGGTCAAGCTATCTAGAGAAAACATCAGAGAACGAGAGCATCAAAGTAACAATTTCTGCAAGCCGCGCGTCACAGTCGAAAAATCAAGCATCCGATTTCGACTTTTCCAAGTAAATCGCTTGATGCGCATCGTGCTCATCTGTGATCAACGGCGCCATCCTCCGCCTAAGAGACCCTCTCCATTGCCTCGTCTTATCATCTAGTTTACGGTCCTCCAGCAATTGGAACGCATCATGTGGTCGAAGCGAACGCTCCAGAAGTTGTTGATACGACGTCTGATCAACCGTGCCATCGATATGTCTGAACGTGTCATTCGACAGTCCCGCACACCAAACGTCGAACGCCGTGAACGAATCGTTATGATGATGCTCGCGCACACGTTGTTCGGGGAAGATGACGCCAGCTTTAGTGGAAGCGAGGGCAAGGACGATGCGTATGACCGGTTTCGCATCCACACCGGAGGGAAATAGGCCTAACTTGATCGGATCCATTTTGACGAACAATTCATTATCTATCTTGAGCTGGTATTTCTCTGCGTTCTTCACTTGGACTAAAATGGCCGTCACCGTCTGGCGAGAGAGAGCTTGTTGCGTGTGGCAAATCGGTATGACAATGTCGATTCCATCTTGATTATCTGAACACATGATCATCGCTCCACGCGTGATAAATTTCCACAGGTGGTCAGCAGAGAACATCGTCTTTTTCTCCACTTTGATGATGTGGTTGAACCAGATCCCATGGTCCCGGAATGTCGCCGCGAAATCATATTTTTCTCCACCACGGTAGAATGTCGGGAAGGATTCCTTGAGAAACTGATACTTGGCCTGTGGAAGTAGTCCCTCCATGAAGCCATCAACGGAAATCCATCTCTGGCCTGACGACACCGCCCGTGCCGCGTCGCATGCTCGCATGATGAGAAGCGCTGCAACGAGCTCACCCCGGCGCCCTCGATCTACGCAATACAGATCTGAGTGCGTTGCCAAGTGCCGCACCGGATTCGACTGAGTTCCTTTCATAAGTTCATAGGCCGCCTCGGCTAGAAGCGGCTCTGACCCGGCGAGGGTCACGAATGTCTCCCTTTCAGTACTCGCAGCAAGGCAAAGCCTCATGTGGCGTTCGACCTGTGTACGGGCTACGTCGCCAGCTGTCCCATCCATATTGAATTCCAGCGCAAAGCGCACAGAGAGACAGGCTAGAGAACCCGCCCGATTTATCGATTCAAGCACATCAGGACCATCGAGCAACTTTGTCTTCGCTAAATCCATAAGCTCTATCTCGTTTTTGTACTCGTCCGCGTCGTAAATGGCCGCGAACCTGTTCGAGATGGGAAGTAAGCTGCTCATTAAAGGCATAGTCGAAGAGGACATACAGTGGTCGACCGAGATGGCACATCCAATCCATATCCACCACGCGACTCAACATGATCTTCCCTTCCGGCGCATCATACGCAAGGTTGTCGAAGCTGATCTCCGTAATCGGATCCAGGGGATCCAATTTGGAATTTCTTATCCGCCTCGAAGGGTCGGAACGTATGTCCGGGGAGAATAAGTTGAAACGGCCGGCCGTCGAAAGGAAGAGCGAGAAGATGGCCTGGTCGGAGGTCTGCCGAAGAATACGACGCAACTCCGAAAATAGGTTCCACATTGTTGTCCTATTCAGTATCGAAGGATTATCGGTCAAGATGTGGGCCTCGTCAAAGGCAAGAATGACGAGCGGCCGTCGCGGCTGCCCTGGGACGCAATCCAGCAAATTGTTTGGGTCTACGAATTGAGCGAGGTGTTTCCCTGCATCTTTCACCCCCTCCCGGTCTTTAGAAACCCATGGGTGAAATTCCTCCGGTTCCTTGGGGGACTTGGGGTTATGAGTTTGTTGAATGCCTTCCATGAACTTCGAAGCATTGTCATCCTCGCTAGAACGGGGAAAGTCACAGGAACTTACTTTATCGGCTGACTGGGTCACCTGATTGAAAAAACGTTCGCGATAGTCATTCGGGCCCTTGTATGACTGACCTTTAGTCATGAGGTCGCGGAAAGTAGTTGCCAAAATCGCTTGGCGAGATTCAACACCGGCCCCTGTGGTTATTTCAACCCTCTCACTCGGACGGTCGATGGCCTCGAGCATAGTGCGAGTGACTGTTAACAGGGCATAAACGAAAGCATGCAGCTTCTTCCGAACTGCGATTTGATCATTTATATTCCCCAAAAGAAGCCAAGTACGAAGATGAACGTCAGGCGGAGGGTACCCTATTTGGACCAGATTATGAGCACGCCAAAACGGATAAGCAGAACGAATCACCTGAGCTTGGGTCTGAACGAAGACACATCGGTACCGTTATAATTCTTGTCGCAAGTTCATCGACCATCCGAGACTTCCCGGTCCCTGACGAATTTACGATGGTAGCCTGTCTTGCATAGGAATCTCTCTTCTTATCGAGATAACTCGAGACAGTGCGGAGTAGCACCGTTGCGGTATCGCCCTTGAACGTTTGTACCCACGCGCGTTGGGTAGCTGTTATCAGAATTAGACATGATGAAAGAAGTGCACAGCGGGTTTGAAGCCATTGAATACCTTCTTTATCAGCTGCTTGTAGTGGATTAACTCCTGGGGCCTGCGTGTCCTTCAAAAAGACCACTAGGTGGAGGACATGATTAGAACGCCTGAAGTCAATAAAAGAGAACAACGTACTGTCGTCAAATAGATCATACCAGGCCTGTGCCTTGCCTTTTTCGGCCATAGCCCTGAGTGAGTCGATGAATTTTTTCTCTCCGTTCTTCCTGACATTGTCAAAAAATTCGTTCTCATCTGCCAAACGTCCCTTCAGTCCCTCATCTTGTTTAAGAACATCGTTTACAGCCTTCCAAACATGGTTGAACGATTGCTTTATCTCCTCGTCGTCCTCGTCCTGGAGTATATTTTTTCTGAGAGACCTGCACGCCTTATCGATATACTGCTGTGGGATGCTTGCAAGCCATTTTTTCGAGGGAGTACCTGTCTGGGGCGTGGATGAATGAGCGGGATCATTGCCTTGAACCGGGTCACGCTGCTCAGGCTGCCGCGTTCGTCGAGTGTTGGGGGCCATGGTAGAAGAGAGTAGAGAACGAGAAGTGAATGCGCTGTAGTGGGTGTTCCGATGAAGTTTTTCAGTGCTTTTTATACATCAAAGGCGAGTGGAAGAGTCCAAGTATTCGGGCGAGGGCGAGGCGAGGAAATATAGATTCATCGATGGCGATGTGGCACGCATCTGACGCGTCGCGTTGAGAAACACGTGCCACCCCCTTTTTGACTCGCCACATCGATTCGCCACTACAGTAATAGGTACTGATATCGAATTTAGGCATCACGCTTATCAATATAACAAGAGTCACACGTTCATATGCTGTGCCAAAAATGATAGGACTCAATTGGTCGACCGCTTTTTTGGCATCTTTGGCATCACAGTAGACGTGAGCCCGAGGCAGGAATGGGATTCAGCGCTGAAAGTGCCGAGCACCCGTCTCCGAGTCAAATACAGAGATGCAAGGTAATCCCTCGGACAAGACAGAATGGCAATCATATTGTAGAATTTCAGGACCATTTCTATTGAGGACGTCACCAATAAGAAATGTGGCGATCGCGTGGGTGAAAACTACGGGGGCCCCACCATCCACCATACTGGCGTAGCAGTACTAATCACGGGACCCTCTTCTTCCGGCCCAAGACTGTACGCACCGAAGAAAATGGCGACATGCCACTATTGATGTCCCCTCTCCCTGTCAATTTAATGTAGATCGCCAATCTGTAGGTTGTATCTATCTGAAAAGAGACTCTCCAATCCATGACAATCGCAACCGTACCTGGCCAAGACGCAATGTGCAAGGCGCCCTCGAGAAGCGATTTCTTCTGCTGTAACCGTCAGCATTGCCTCTTGGGCAGGGAGGTCATTGAGCGCGATATCGTAGCCGTCTGCGGCGAGACGGAGAGCGATCGCGTAGCCAATTCCTTGGGCGGCACCAGTCACGAATATCCTGACAGGTCAAGAAGAGGTAACGGTCAATTGACGTTTGATTGACTCGTCGTCTTAAGTAATTAGACACGATGAGAGGAAGTGACGGAAGTCACATGAATATGACCAGAGCGTTGATGCTAGCCATGACAGGTTATAATAAACCGCGGGAGATATCATGTGTGAGAATGTGGCGACTGCGGAAGGAGTATTAAACTGGTTAGAGAGGATTACAATAATCGGAGGTAACTTGAAATATGTGATTATAACGAATCCCGTTGCACCACTGTTCCATCATAACAATGCTGAGGCGGAGATACACGATTCCCAGTGAGACCAGGAGCGACAACCATGTCTAAGTATGTCTGATCCGAAAAAAAAAACGCTGCCATCACCCAAGAACAGCTCAGCAGTGTCGGCATTCGACTTCAAGTTCACCCGCGCGCCCGCGCAGCTCTGGCCGGTGGCTGTCTCATAATGCTTTGCTTCTTCGACCGTGAGATGGTAGTACATCATACGCGATAGAATGATGCGACAAGCGGACTGGCGATGAACGAACGGATGCTGTGTGAGGAACTGCGGCGGGTGAGTACGGTGAGTCGTCGCCGAGACTCGGAGAAGCGCGACGTGGCGCGGGATGGCGGCCCGGAGTCAGAACCAATCCTGAGCTCACTGCTGTGCAGCTCCACTTGTCCGACCTCCGGCTTTGACTGACTGTGGCTTATCCGAAGCCTAGCACAGGCATTGCGCAGTAAACGAAGACTCCCAGCCCAGCCCCCCCAGTCCTAGTCCTACGCGATCCCTCGGATCCCTCCTGGTTTCTAGCCTTTGTCCAACCGACAACGAAGTCGCAGAAGTTTCTGGTGTGCCCTTCTCCCAGTGGAAGGAAAGGGCAACCTTCTGCTCCGAGGCAGCTGTACCGCGGTCGTGTGGCGTAGCCACAGCGATCCCCTCGGTCAAGATACGTATGCCATGCCATTTTCTCCCCTCAACATCGGTTTGGGGGAAGCGCCAGTGGGGATGGTGACGAAGCCGAGTCTTGTTGGTCCTGTTGTATCCCTGGTGTCAAACAGTAGCAGCTGGCTGTCCGCTGAGGTGTGTATTTTGAATAGATCTAACCGACTGACTATGGGCCGAAGCGGGACGTTACGACGCGCGGCGCTTTTGGGACGACACAAGTCGGGAGGAGCACCTGCTTGTTTAAGCGGATGGTTTGGATCCTTTTACAGTGCGCGCTTTCTCCATCCTCCTCCCCCACACTCTCCCCTTCGACACCCCCGCCAAGCGAGGTGGGATGAGAACCATCTTGTCCTTGCTTTTCACGAAAAATTCCAGAAAATTCGAACAGTCGACGAGCGCTTCGCCTTGGATATTGATCTCCACGATAGTCACGGTCCGAGCCAGTGCTGACAGTACTAGTCAGTCACCCCTTTCATTGTCTGCGAACGCGGTTTAGTGCATTGGCATACTGCACACCACAGTATCTTGTAATGAGGGCAGCATACCTCTCTCTTCCTACAGGTACTCTGGTCGCGTCTCCTCGCTGGGCAAAGTCGTATCCGTGCGTGCCAGCCGCTTTGGGGTTTACGTATTGTCTCCACGTAGAAGTTCAGAATTACTACGATAGAACTGGGTAATCTTCCTGCCTCGAATCGGGGGACTCGACCTCACTAATCGGGATCGCTAAATCTACTACCATGTATAACTAGACTCTCGGAAACGAATCTCAGGATCCGCCATCCGCCTTCGCAGAATCCGCCATACAGAAATGTTTTACTTTTCCTGCCCGCCACTCCGTTGAGTTCGGTCGCAAGCTCAGATACAGTAACTCCCCGATGTTCTAGGAGTTCGCGTCGGGGTTCACCCTTTCTTTAAACCCGTTTGCTGGATGTCAGCGCCGCCGTGCTCATTGTCAAGGTAACTTGAACTTCCTAGTTCTCTATACAAAAAATTTGCAACTGCTCAACCTATGCGCCCAATGTGATAAATTTTCTCTGACGTGTTCATAAACCGAATTAACAGCAAGTGACATATATGTCTCTTTCCGCGACGCAACGTTGACGGCTCTTTATTGAGACATCCACCGTGATGAACAATCAAATGTCACTTGTCCTGTATTGCCATTGTTGGTACGTGGAGTGATGAGCCCCCGGTATCAATGGAACTCCGCATGGCGTAGAACACATTATAGAATCACGCCAACGACTTTCTTCCCATCAAAGTAAAACCGAAGGGCGGAGGTGTCTGTTTCTCGCTTCATCATGAATAATGACAATATAAAACAGGTGGTTTCAGCAGTCGTTGCGCATGCGCGCGGAGATGAAGAACTGTGATTGCACTTGGTATAACGGTCAGATGCAGTGGGCGAAATTATCCATCGGAATGTCGCGTCGTGAGTTTCCCAACAGCAGGCCAGGTCATATCGATCTAGTCATCTAGTGTCGCCCCGCCGGCGGTTCTCGCTCACAGAACTGTGCCGATGACGAATTCCGGAACAATCCTTCGCCCGTGGATCGAGGATCCTTTGACCACCGCTACATATACAGCTCAGCTCAGTACCGTCCTTTTTCGCCGAGTTCGTGTCACGCGAATCTCGACATTCCATTCTACTGTTACTCCAAAAAAAGAAGTAAAAAGGAAATCGAGCAAGCAAGGATCTGAACCACGTGATTATTCACCATGTTCCCGCTGACGTCCGGACTCCGGACTGACTGATGTCCTACAAGTACCGTATCACGTCACGTTGATGATCCGACTCACACCCATTCCGAGTCAGCCACGGAAAAAAAAATGGAAGGGATTACTATGCACGTTTTTGCCGGGAATGTTTTACGCGTAACTTATTTGCGAAACGCAGAGGCAAAGTGAAGATGAGATCGGTGAGCTGCTGCAATTCTGACTTTTCGCTTAGTGGTATATCGCATAGCTTATCGAGACCGACGGCGGAAAAAGACTAATTTTTTGAGACGGCGTTGAGAGGTCAGTCATTGGCTGTGCATACCTTGCTTCGTTGATATTTATCAAGTTGCGGTGCAGCCCGAGTATAGCTCCTTGGGGCGGACGCTGGTGTTAAGTCCGCAGACAGATGGTTAATACCTTAATGAACTTGAAGGGGCGGTAGGCACAAGCCGACGACAGACATAATTGATTATTGATTTTGCAAATAGGGTTATTCGGGTCGTGAGAAGTTTCAGCTCGTTCTCGCTAGCGGTATTCTATTCACTACCTTTCTCGACCAGAATGGCACTCTATTATTGGCACCCAGATTGATGATGCCAAGTCCGCTAGGCGTCTTGTTCGAGTTATGTGGTTCCCTTTTGGGGCGTGTTCCACACCTTCTGCATTGGGTCATGTCCGTCATCAATTCTCGACCCCCGGCGACACAAACCACCGTTGAACGTTGAACCATCAATCGGCCTGTGTTTTAAACCCCTCCTGCAGACTAATGAAGGGGGTACAGTGCCTTGATGTCTGCCCTGTGCCGATATTGCATCTAATATCTTGGCCGATTCTTATAGTAAGGAATAGCGCAGCGTTGGGAAAATTGGGCACCCGTCATTTCTACAAACCCATATGCCACTCTTTGTTCGGACTTGAGATACGGGATCTTGGGAATTCCGCCCTGAATTATGACTTGAGAAAAAGTATAAGATACCCTCCACCTTTCTCTGCGTTTCATCTTCGCCCACACTTCCCCTTCCTTTCATATACCTTTGTGTGCCAAGACCTCGGTCCCTCCAGCTCGCGGTGACATGCGTCTCTTCACTGTCCTCCCTGTCCTCAGTATCCTCCTCGGGACTCGTGCATCCTCCCATGGCTCGCGTGCTACAACACCCCATCGCCTCGATGTGCGTGACTCGATCGTCGATGCCTGCGCGACTGTCAACACCCAGCTCGCCTTTATCGATCCACAATTGGGAGGAACGGTCATCTTTGGGTCAATTAGTGAGTCTTCATCATCGACATGTCAAAAGTCGGTCCTGTGTTCCTGAAACGGATCAACAGGCACATGCATCTGTCTGTCGGGCCTTCCCGCGTTCCTCGTGGAGAATACAGTCGCCTCCGCGGCCGTTGGGGCTGTCGGAGAAGAAGTGGTGACAGATTTTTTGACGGATCAGGTATGTGGTCGAAGATTCAAATTTATAATTTGGGAATCTGCCCTGACCCTTTACTCTTTCTCTCCCAGATTAACAGTCTGGCGGCCGACTCATTTTGCTTCCTCCCCCAAACAGCTCACCCGCCTGCGTCGCAGGAGTGGCAGACTGCGGTTTCACCTGCAATGACGGATTCACGACCGACCTCAACAACCCAATTGAAGATGTGTGTGTGCCAGTGTGCGCTCCGCCGGCTGCCCTCTGCAACGGTCAGTGTGTGCAAAGCGGTATATGTCCCTCTGCCCAAATAAGAGCCGAGAAGAAGAAGCGATGGGCTGGCAGTAGCTCTTGTTCGGAAAAAGGACCGGGATGGGCGGCCTGCGGCGTGTATGGCGGTGGGCCCCGTGCATGGGAATGTGTCCACACTGCTCATGATCTCGAGAGCTGTATGTGCCTGTCTAATTCACCCCTCTCACACTCCGCATGTTTATTCTCCATAATACTGACTGCATGATTCTTTTTGCTTGCCGCAAAAAAAAGGTGGTGGCTGCACTATTCCGCTCTCGCCCTACTCTCCTATCGGCGAGGACTGCTCTGCGCTTCCCGGCGTCGCAGACGTCGCATGTCTGCGTGGCGAATGTGTCGTCTACCGCTGTCTCCCAGGATACAAGCCCGCGCACGACGGCCATAGCTGCGTCCGCAAGTATTCTCAATTCGATGATGGGGAGGACGTATCCGCTAGTGTCTACGGACTCGAACACGTTCCCCTCGGGGGTCACTGAGAGAAGTTCAAAAAAAAACAATTGTTCTGCCCTTTCCCTGCTATGGTCCGCAAACCCCTTCTATAATTAATCATTAGATACCATTTCCAAAGGACTTCCCATCAGACTATAATTACGGACAACCGTCTTTCTTTTTCATAGATAGTTATCCTGTCCTTTTTTGTTGTCACCACTTCAGTCAGTCGGACCCCGCTCGGACTTTTGTCGTTTGATAGGCCGTCATTCCTGACCTTCCTGACAAGTGACTAGTGACTGATTAGCGCCTCTGCTCTCGTTCCCCAGTCGTCACTGATACCGATACCACGTCGCAAATGACAATGCATGCCTTGTGCCGTTTAATTTATCTAGCCAAGTTCAGTAATCATCTGTATCTCTCTATTCCAGATAGAGTTTAGATCGTCCCATGAGAAACTCCTTGTAAACTTGTGTCAAAAAAAAACGCTTCAAGAGTGCTGGAGTATAGGGACTGAGACTGATAGTACTGATCACGCGATCACGCACGACATCGGCACACGATCATCTGCACATGTTACGGACATCAATATATCAATACCCGCTTCACTACCAGCTCATTAGTGAGCTCCACTCATATGTTCCTTGCAATTGCTTACATGTTCGGCCAGCCTCTAGGGCTTATAAGACGACCATTACAGACCGGAATATTATCATCGAGTATCACCGGAGTTCTTCCCGTTCATCCCATTCCGAGCCTCTCTTTCTGTCCATCCACGCGTCGCCTCAGCTCTCTCAAGTTCTCCGCTTACCCCATCGCTCTCGCGTTAGCGGCGCCCCTTCTCTTCTTTTCATTTCTTGAAGAGGACTCAGGCTTGGACGGCCGGGGTGGTTGATGGCTTTTTGACTGGAAACAGTATGATTGTGATATGATGTAAAAGGCTTTCGGATGGCCCCAAAATTGGTTAAATAAAGACAATAATGCCGACTCGTTTGCCGCTTGTCATTACAGTAAAAATATTACAGGGCTAGGGATCAATGAATTTCGATCCGGATCCGGATCCGGGTCCACTGGCATGCATGTGCATGAGAAGAACATGCTACAATTGTTACACGTAAAAGCTTACGAGTACTGTTATTTGCATTCGCAACAAAACTGCGACTTCATTATAATTTGCAAATTTTAGAGAACCCGAATAAAAGTAGGACTGAGGCTGAGGCTGGCATGGTCATGGATCGATCATGATGCCAGTGGGGGCCACAAGGCGGCGCGCAGCGAATCGAATTAAAAAGTACATACGATTCCGATTCGATCCAACTACTAGTGCTGGGCCGACAATGACAATACCGTGCGCACTGGCAGTGACAATCTACATTATTTCCGTGAAAAGAGAGGACTTGATGATTGTACTTATCGACTCGGCGAGCGCGGACTGGCTCAGCACAAAGCAAAACCAAAAAAAAGGTTCCTTTTGCACTGCACATCCCGACCCGTCGCAACTCCAGACTCGGCGAACTCGACGAAGGTTAGATATCACGTGTATTCCCGAAAGCCCTGTTGGATCTCTCCGCACTGCCGTAGGTACAGTAGTCTGGAACGTCAGCGTCGTTGATTTTGGTCGAGTATGGCTGACAGTCAGCCAGGGTTTCAGAAGCACCGCTATTTCACTCGGACAGGCACACTGTCCCGGACAACGCAAAGAGTGTTTCTGCCCATGTGTTCTTCGAATTCCAAATAAATCATTGCTACAACACACGAACTGAATCAGTAGCAAAAAAGCGTAGAAAGAGTAACAACGTCCACATAACACGCGAATGCAAAAAGTATAGGAATGAGGTGGGATTGGATATCGTAAAAGTGTCTCCCCTGCCTAGTATGTCGCGCCCGTCCCGCTCACCATTTGCTGCTGATGTAACGAAGGCGAAGCGGTCGGTGTCTGGCCACCACGAGGGGGGACACCTGTGGTGTCGGACTGTGAGCATGCATGTGCGGAGAGAGCGTTTGAGCGATTGCTACGGCTTGCGAATTTCGTTGGGCTGTTGTCCAAGGCACTGCCCGTGAGGGTTGAAGTTTCAGGTTCACATTGGTCAGATTCGTTCCGACGTTGACGCCAACGGCTCCCACCGGGAGGTTGAAATTAGTCCCATTATTGACAACATGCCCGATATATGCGGCCCGGGAGCCATTGACTGCTATGGGCATTTCTGGTTGGCCATTGGTAAACGCACCCTTCAGCTGAATTTGTGGCACCGTAAGGCCGTTCTGCTGTGCGCCCGGGTGAAGGTACGTCGTGGTTCCATTTGGCATAGTAGGCGCATAGTTGTTTTGTATGTGATAACCATTTGGAATTGAAATTGCAGGGTGCGCTTGTGTCGGCTTTATCGGCATAGGAGAAGCAGCGGTCACGCCAGCGGGTGTTGCTTCAGCAGACGGTGTGGCAGAGTCTCGTTGTGGAGCAGGAGTGGAGGATGAGTGCGATTCCTCCGATCCGTTAAGCGACGGGGGACAGGGCTAGTTTGACCATTCGTGGCTGTCGGCGTAGGGGACGACTGGGGAGAAGTCAGAGGCGCGGTTAAAACGGGGGTGGCAAGTGGGCGCAAATTGCCGTTGGAAGATATGCGCATTTGCGGTACGTTCAACGCCGAGGGCAGTTTCTTCAACTGCTGCTGCATTGAGATCGGTGTCCCGGTTGTCTGTGGCATCCCGAGAGCGCTCTGTTGCTGTTTGCGTTGCTGCTGCTGGACCAGCTGTTGTTGGTGTTGCTGCGCCGCGGTGGCCTGAGAAGGTGTCTGTGGGACATGGGGGCGAGGACCAACGATGATGGCGTCACGGCGGAACGCGGGTGCAATACCCGTCCTATAGGGAAGAAACCCAAACAGACGCCCATCGGATGACGGAGTGTAGATAGTAGGATCAGTGGTGAGCCGCTGGTGATCATCCTCTTGATACAAAGACATCCCCTTAAGCAAATACCTAAGCAAAACAGTGAGCGATGAACGATCCTGGTTGCCAAGAAGCGCATACTTGGGATGGAATTCATCCACGAGGACCCTATCCTTCTCATCAGGGCCGTCGGGTCCAACAGAGGGTTCATCGTCTGCATCGAATAGCCAACGATCACGAATGCGCCACGAAACCTCCTTTTCGGTAGTTGACTCTTCTCCAGGCATCTCTGAATCCGGCCTTGTTAAGCGCCGAGGATGACTCAGCAACTCATCGCGAGGTGGAGACCGACGAGTGGTGCGACGGTCCACACGTAACACGCCTCCGCGACCACGACGCACCCGGACAGCGCGCCACCGTGGAACAGAAGAGTCCTCATCCGGGCTGGATGACAATCGTAACGCCTCAGGTGGTGAGTACCACTTGAAGTGTCGTTGAGCTTGGGTCATAGGCAGGGGCTGATATGCGTTCTAGTTGGTGGTGAGTAGAGCTGAAGACGACAGTTGGCAGACGGCTCACCTCCATTCCGTCTTCCCAATGATGATCCCGCTCTTTGATCCGGGCCATCTCCCGATCGACCTGTGCCAGGATCGCGGCAGCACGCTCCTTGGGACGCACAATGGCGTCATGGTGTGATATCGGAGACATAAGATCACCATTGTTGTCGCGTGGCTTGAGCTTGACTCCCCAATGCGCCTACAAGGTCCTCTTTAAGTTCACATTCTCAGGGAACAGAGATGGACGTACCCTTGCTCTGCTGGCTTGACCTTCTTGACCACCCGCTCCTTATCATAGAACATTTCTTCATCCTCCTTTGCATTGAGTAACGAAGGAAACTTGCGCTTGAGGCTTGCGAAATCTTCACGCTTCTCCCACACCGCTTTTGCTTGTTGTGACACCTCGCGCTTGAGTTGTTCACGCTTGAGAACACCGCTGACAAGTTCGGCTGTGGTGGCGAGCTCTTGCTTCAAACGCATGAGTTTCTCTGAAGAAGATGCCTGTGAGGCTCGGGTCTTGCGCATTGCCTTGACATCACGCCGCCTAAAGCAGATGTAGGACTCATTTTTGACATCTGACTCGTCAAACTAAGGCGGAGAAGCATAAGTACCATAGAGGGCACAAACCAAAAGGACTTACATTGAGAGTAGGTATTATTCGGTGGCCACCTCGCTCAACTCGGCGCTCCTTCCAGTAAGGATAAATCGCCTTCGCGAAACGAAGCAACTGTGGTGGTTGCGGAATCCATGACGGGACAATGAACGCAGCAAACGTATCAGGTCTTAACGAGCTTGAGAATGTTTCTTGATAGTCGGAGAATGGTGGAAAAGGAGAGCCCTGCTCGAGGCCCTATAACAGGACGTTAGTTTTGAACTGTTAGACATGTGAAGGAACGTAACATACGTGATGCAGGAACTCGGTCTTCTCATGTGTCACCTTTTCAAAAAGCCCCATCACAAGTTCGAATTCATCCTCAGAAATGACGATGGCTGGGCGACATCTGGCTCTTTGCCCTTCGCTTTTGCACTGCGTTGGGAGGTCCTCGTCGTCGTACCGGGCGTTGAAACAGCCCCTTGAGCAGATGTTCCCTCGCCACGAGCTTCCTCGTTGTTTCTGTCGAGCCACTCTTTATCGCGCTCATCCATAAAATAGGAGAAGCCATGGGCGAGGGCATCTTGCGTGGTTTCCTCGGTCGTCTCGGATGTCTTGAAGTATGAGACTGGATCACGCCACCGGTTGGGTGGGTAAAGGGATTCATAGTCTTCCACAAGTCCGGCATTATCCGGGATTGGGATGTAGGCATCTTGTTGTTTGGGAGGCCTATCCCGGGACCACGGGAGATGCGGGAATTCGCGTGGCGTTGCGAGGCAGCTGACAGGACAGCTTGAAGGTGGTGTTCCTATAAAAGGTTGATGAGTCAGCATTCCGCGGGATGAAATTCTCACGGAGACAGCCAATCAGAGATCGCCACCAGGCGCCGCTCAACATGAGGGGCTGAAAGGCATGATGGAGCAGAAAATCTGGGCTCACATTGGCATCCTCTGCATCAACACCTGCGGTAGACACAATTCTGGCCTTCTCCTCGTCCTCGTCGAATGCCAGAGGGTCCGCATCGAGGCTGCCATGAACGATATGGAGTCGGGTCTTGTTTGTGACACGATTACGGTTGCGAAGGGTAGAGGGCCGGGGTTGTGTGCACGGGGCATATCATGGAGAAAAAGAGTGGGGACGATGCAGGATAAATTAGGGCGGGGGGTTGTCAACGCAGGATGTGTCGGCTTTCGTTCTCTTTGGCGGGATACGGCGCTGCGGGGGAAAGAACCGAGCGTGGGAAGTTGCCCCGATGTTCCGGCCCGAAAAAGTAAAATCTTGGCCGCCCATCGATGTTTGGTCGTGTGGACGCGTCCATTGTGGCGCTTACCGCAAAGACCGGTGCCTGATCTTCCCTGGAACTATTCTACCGTGATAATTAATCTACGTTCCACATTCCAGTTTCGACACAGCTTGAGAGCTTGGTCGAGACCTAACAAATTGTTGAAATTAGCCACGAATGGCTGTCTGCTCGTGCGATAGACGAACAACTCACGGCTGAACATAATGATAGCATCACGAAAGGACCTGGCCGGGTTTAAAAGCTTATTGAGTATCAGAGTGAAACTACAGAAGATAAAGCGGACACACAAGATTAAACGTGGATGAGCGCTGAGCATTACTGTCGGCGGTCACATCATGCAAGACAGTCGAATAGTTTAATCACGCACCTGTCTATTCCGTCTGTCATCTGTTATCGATCATTTTGACTTTTGGGTACACACACGTGCAATCGACTACTGGTCGCCAACATTCTGATTTGCATATGGGTCGACTGATTGCTGAGAAGTAAATGCTGCGCTGAGTGCGACCGTATGAATGGAAGATCGGTCAAATCGAGCCCTGTCAAAGAAATGCGAGTATATGCGTGTGATGTACAATCGAAGGCTGCTCAGAACGTACCTCTTTCGTTTTCCCTGCCCTCATCAGAGCCCATGGACCATTCGGAAGTAGTCATGACTTGTCAGATCGGTGATGAATCATGCGTCCTGAACAGCCACGTTGATGGGGCGAGAGCGAGCCATACGAACACTGGTAAACTACTCGGCGTTGCATCAGAGATACAAGGTGGCCAGGGAATCACGGAAGATGACAATGAGGTCAACTGCGGATGTCCAAGTTATTGAATGGTCGTTCGCACATTGTGGTTGACCCCAACCCATGAGGCCAACGAAAACACATGGTGACGGGCCATTGCAGACGTTGCTCTGTGGTCGACTCCATCTATGGAAAATAAAATATTAGCATATAGTAACTCCGGTTGCTCTCGGAGGAAATAGGCGCAAGCAACAGGAGGATAGCACCGAGGCTAGGAGGGGAGAGCAAAAGAGGGGGAGGGGATGTATGCTTGATACCCACATCACTATTGCGGCTTCAAAAGCAAAGAATATTTGGGATAACAGTATTTCGTGAAGAGGGGCGGATTCAGAGAGGCTGAGCTCCGCAGTGTGCCCTCACGTTCCCCGACCGGATTCCTCCCATCAGGCTATCCATCTAGACTCCCGTACGCCTCCTTGGCTTACACGTGAAAAAATGTAAGGTCACGATGAAGCAAGGGTGCTGTAGCGCGGGGTTTGAGAGGGAGGAGAAGATTGGGACCATGAGGGACGGTGAAACGGGACAAAGGCGAGGAGAACGGGGTGACGTCCAGTCGCACGGTACGGCTAGTAGCGCCCGTGGACCCATTAGGTGATTGGAACAGAAGATCTTATCTTATCTGTCCATCGCGCGATTTGATTTGATATTTGACAAAAAAGTGTCTCATCTCTTAATGTTTTATCTATTTACAAATTCTCACAAGCATTCATCGATATTCACCAGGAACCTGGGATGCCCCAAGCGCAAGACGTGGTTACTTTCAGGCGAGGGATGATGGTATCATCCCGCCATCACACGTCACAATCTGCACATCATTCATATGAGGAGCAAGAACACACAAACAGAGCCCACGAACCTTGTCCGTCATGTACGAGTTCGTAACCAATAATTCTACGACTTGTGCGACCTCCTCCGGTTGGCCAAAGCGGCCCACGGGAATAAGATCCTGTCATAACAATTAGAACAAAACGTCAAACCAGCCGAATGAAAGATCGGCTCTACATACACGATGGGCAGGAGTGGGGTCTTTGAACATAACCGTGTTGGCAATTAGGGCTGGAGCAACGGCATTGCAAGTCTACCAGGGCAAACCAGATGAGATACTGGGATTGTTACCATGGCGACACTCACGATTCCCTTCTTACTGTATTGTCTGGCGACCCAGTGCATGAGGCCGTGTAATGCAGCCTTTGAAGAGGAATAGTGAGGACCGAGAACCCCTCCAGTGGCTAAGTTACATGTATCGTTATCATCTCGAGACTGCAGATAGCAAAGAAGACAAACTCGCCAGAAGCAATACTGGAGCAGAAGACGATTCTCCCATACCCCTGCTTTTCCATGTGCGGGACGCACAGCTGGGTCAGCTGGGCACGACACTCACACCGTCAGCGTCCCGTGTCCGGGTCGAGGGTGGAAACGCGCCACTGACCAGGAATGCGCCGCCCGTATTTGCCCGCCAACATCTCTCAAATTCTTCAATACTGGCGTTTTCTATCTTGGCCTTGATACCGAGTACAGACCCGGTCATGGCGGCATTACTGTAAAGAATGTCAGGGTTCCCGAGCTCCTCGACGATCTTCGCATGCATGGCGCGCACAGCATCGAATTCAGCGAGATCTGCCTGGAACGCGGCGACACGCACACCAGTAGCGCGCAGTTCCTCGACCAGCGCTATGGCTCCGTCATGCTGCGTGAAATAATGCAGCGCGAGATGCACGCCGCGCGAGGCGAAGAGGCGTGCTGTCGCCCGGCCAATACCCCCCCTGTATGACGGTGACGTCGTGACGTTTTTTTATTATTAAAGTTTTGAGTGCGTAAATGTGAAAGAGATGGGTCGTGATTGGAGCTCACGTTGCGCCGGTTATGAGGGCAAGTTTACCCTTGAGGGGTATTGCGGTATATGTACCAGCCAAGGACTCAGACATCGGTGGGCACTGGGCAGTGGGTAGATGTGTGTTATCCGTAGCGATCGGAGAGGCGACTCGCTTCTTGCGATGATGGAGATCAGATTAGCAATGGCGAGGAAGCGCGCAGGCCAATTTGAAGGTCTGATGGAAAAAGATCGCTTGACATTACGTTCAGTAGAACAGCCGAGGCCGGGTAGAACGAGATCGCCCAGATCAGAGGTAAGTGAGAACTGACTTGGTTCGTCGCGAAAAAGGCGCCCACAACCCGACAAAAGGCTAGAACGAAGCCTAGGCTGCCAGCAACAGCCACTGCCACCCTCCGAGCTCTCACCTCTCCTCACACAATGCTCCACTACGATTTCCCCCTCGTCCCTTTCCTCTTTGCCACTGCCCTCTCAGTCAATGGCCTCCGCAAGCGCTCCCTCTCTCCTTCCGGTGCCGCAGCAGCCTTCCTCACCGGCATATCCATGCTCTCCCTGCCCCTACGTACCCCGGGAATAGTCCTTATCGCTTTCTACCTCCTCGGCTCCAGTGCTACACGCGCGGGCCAACCACGCAAGGCCGAGCTTGAGGATGGACACGATCATGTCTTAGCGGGCTACCGCACCGCCGCGCAAGTGTTCTCCAACTCTGCCAGCGCGCTTGCCGCGACTCTTGCCTGGGGGGCATTGCACGCCCCAGGGTACCCCGGAGTTAAAGTCGCAGAGGCCCTCTTTGGCGTTCGTAGTATTCGGTACACGAATGAAACATGGTGTCCACTCGACGCGGGCATTACACATGGATGGAGTCGGACACTACTATTCATCGTCCTTGGGTGCGTTTTGACCCCCCCCCCTCCTTTCCTCGTCGGCTCCTCACACATTAATTGCTTCCCGCAGGCACTTCGCATGCTGTATGGGTGATACCCTCGCGTCGGAGCTTGGTATTCTGTCAAGTTCACCGCCCATCCTTCTCACGACCCTCAAAACAGTACCTCCAGGAACGAATGGTGCACTGTCATTAATAGGAACGGCAGCCTCCATCGGCGGTGGCATGGCCATGGGCTGGATAATGTGGGCTGCGCTTTCTGTGGAAAATGCCGCATGTCGCGATCAGACCGGCGATCTGTTCTTATTACTGCTTGGATGGGGTGCAGTAGCCGGCGGTCTGGGATCCCTGGTGCGTATTACAATAAGTAGATTGGTCATCGGAACTAGGGTGAGCCGTACTAATACATTTTCCGGTTTTGGGGATGCACAGCTTGATTCGCTTCTCGGAGCCACGTTGCAACGAACACAATATTCCAACACGAGCAAGCGCATATTGACTGACACATCGACGGTACCACAAGACGGCTCCGATATCAAAGTCGTGAGCGGTCTCGATGTGCTATCGAATAATCACGTACGCACATCTGCATCGATCTCATTTGCTTGCGTCGTACTCAGCCAACTCACTTAGGTCAATCTTATCTCCTCGACTTTGACTGCATTGGCGCTAGGATATCTCGCCTAGCTAAAAAAGGGGAATTCCATTTAGTATCCGCTTCTTTCCCCCTTCTTTCTCGGTGTACCTCCGAGCGCGACACGGGCCTGTGCATTGATATTGTTACGGTAACTGTATTTTCAGCACGACGACCTACTTTGTATGACTAAAGCTTACTCGCTTCCATTCGATTCCTGACTGATGTCAGAGCAGAAATGAGCTGTGGTTTTCTCAGTGGTATGCATAATACCGTAATCCCTCATCCACATCCGAGACCCGATCCCGGTTCGACTATACCATATCTACCTAACCCTAACCTTATGGTCATTTGCTCGCGCACTGACTTGGAGCCGGATTTGGCGGGCCCCAAGTCGGTTCAAGCTGCATGACTTCATCTTGATGTGTATCGAAACGATATAACGGGCCCCGTCGATAAGTCAGTTCCTGCTTGACCTCATCTTGATGTGTACGTATCGACGATATACAATTACGCGTGCGAAACTACATGAAGCACAAATAAAAACAGTCATCTGATATCATGCCAAACACAAAATGTGTCCCGGACACAGGTGATTGGTTGTCGGCTGTCCAATGTTCAAAATATTGCCCATAATAGTGTCCGAGTATAACTAAGGAGGTATCAAGAATACCTGCTCGTAAACCCAACAGAACCAGGAGTGGGAATTTTTTTTTTATCGAAACGGGACGATCGAAGCGCCAAACATGGGTGCAAGGGCCTACTGTACAGTATCTGGATGCGACGACGTACTTCGTGGGATAGGCTTACGGTATCCCCGAGTCTTTGACCGGCCGGCGTGCACTCACAGCACGTGCTTCGTAGTCTTACTGTAAGCGCTGACAATGAATATCAGTATAATGGTTTCAGTTCGATTTCATTCAGTTCGATTTCATTTCTCCTTCCTGTGTCACCGACTCGCAACAGACGCGGTAGCAACAGGAGTCATTATGTACTCTCGTTTCAGGCGGCGGTGACTGGTTTGCCTTTGTCCGAGTAAGTTTCTTACCGACCACAGTCGTATGACTCGTATCCGTCGTGCGACATCCAAGATCATCGATCATCTCCCAGACTCAACCATTTTTGATTCCGTTGCTGTTCCTCCTTCCACCCCAACCTGGTGATTAGCCCAATACCTCACTTCACCAGCCCCCGGTGCAGTAGCGAAGGAATCCCTACGACTGCCCGAGGAGCTGAACGTCATCACAGGAACGGGAAATGCGAGGGAGCTCTCCAGCGTCCCCAGCTATTTCATCCGCCTTCCCCGTTCATGCCAACCCATATTCTCTGGACAGAAACAAGCAACAGGATGTAGCCGTACTATGGGCAGTACCAGAAATCGGCTAAACGTTGTCTACCGCCCCAGATCTTCCGCTGCACCAGCATCCATCGCACCCATTCTCAACCAGACATTGGGATCGTACTAGGCTTCGATGCGGGCCCAGCCTATTCCCGATTCCTGCTTCGCCCACTGCCACCGCCACCGCCACCTCTCCCTCACATACCCCGCGCTTGCCTAACCCAGTGTTCCTTGCCCTCCTTAGCGGCACGTCACGCTCCGGCCCATCTGATAGTGCCACGCCATCGCACTTACGCGCTAATGGACTCATTAATCATGGAAGTATGTACTTTATTTATGTGGTATTGCAGTTAATCGTGTATTGTCCCCCATTTTGGAACTTGTCCAACGACTTCGGCCAGCAGATTAGCGGTGGCACGACACTGCTCGTAGACGCGACAGTTAGATTGCTGGATGAATTCGCATACAAGTGAACGGTTCCGTGGCATTGTTCTCCTTTTGAAAAGGAGGACAATGACACAGAACCGTTCACACCGATGTATGTGTATGATGCGATGGAGGAGAAGAGACAATTCAAGAATATGTTGGTGCGTTCCTGGGCCTAAGTAGCGCTGCTAAGTTACTGATCCGTGGTGGCCTACTATGGGATGCGGAAGAATATCTTGGCGTCTACTTCGACGCGCTTGACGAAGAGTTGCTCGCACTTCTGGTTTCTATTTCCATGCACAAGCCGGGGTTTACGGCACTGAGGATAGAGGAATGCAAATAAGGGTCTCAGTCGGGCGCGGTTTAGACTGGGGTGGAAAAGCAAAACTACATGGTGCGCGAAATCTTTCTCTCGATGCAGTGAGCTTAGCGTTGTTGACGTATGCACGGACACAATTAAGCCACCCATTTCACGCATATTCGATGAAAAGTTCCGCAAGACCGTTCGCCAGCTTTCGACTTTAACAGCGTCGTCCTGAGCATGACAGGTCAGGACAGTGCTGTCAAAGTCAAAAGCTGGCGAATGTTCCAACTCGACATCCAGCAGGTCCGTTGTCTCTCTCCCTTCTTTTTCTTTCAGCTTCTACACGTTTAGATGTTCTGGTGACTTACCTACAAAACAGACTCTTCCGACAGCATGATTCAGTATACACCGTTCAAGACGCACTCGCCCTCATCTCACAGCCACAATCCATGCTGGTCGGGTCATCTGAACCGAGCAAAGCGAACCAACAAGTCACGGTGCTCATCGAAGCACTTCCACCTGTACTCATCGCCCATCTCAAGTACTTCCTTTTGCGGGTGGCGTAGTCAAGGATCGCAAACCTGTCCAGTTTTCTCTGGAGCCCGAAATCCCACCAGGTACGTTCTTCTTCTCACTTGCCCGCGGCAGTCAAGGCTGACAACCGATCGTGACTCGGTCGCCTCAAGCATCAATGGTACCTACAGCCGGACGACCCGCAGCGCCGGCGCGATACACGCTCTATGGAATACTCTACCACCACGACACGTCCGCAAGCGGAGGGCGTTATACGGCGGACGTGCTCCACCCGAACGCACATGAGGACTGGAGAGGCTTGGTTGCGCATCAGTGATGCCATTGTGGGTACCGTTCGACACAAGGAGGTGTTTTGGAGACATTACAACGAACAGACGGAAGATCTGTGTTTTGTTCATCGAGGGTGCCCCGGGCCAAGCCACACTACGAACGCAAACAAGTTCGGCAATTGTATGAAGTATTTATCTACCTCCTTATGACTCCCTTCATCACTTTTGATGTTCCTTCGCAGATTGATAACTTTTGTGCACTAAGACACGATTATACACGCCGGGAACGAGTGGAAGACGTGTTGAAATAAGCGGTTCGCTGGGAGAAGCATACTGTATAAAGTTCTCCGAAGGGATGGGGACCGCGGATCCGCCGCTAGTGCTGAGGCCTGAGGCGCTGAGGGCGTGATGGAGGTGCAACCACCGCGGGGAGCACGGCCTGACAGGACTGCGTGTGCGTCCATGTGATTTCCTTTTCTTTCTGTTGGGGATTGGGGATGCGGAACGACTTCCTTAGCTTCCTTTCTCGGTGATGTAAGTTACTTAGTGGTAACCCGAACCTTCACGCAGTAGAGATAAAAAGACAATACATTAAGATACGTGACGTGACTCGGACGACCTCGCTTTCTATGTCGCACCTGAAGGGGTGGCTGTGATGGGGCGGGGAAAACGTTTAGTGACTGAACTTATATCCTCTCACCATCACAGCCATACCAGGAGCTTGTCCGCCCTGGACCCACGGCAAGACCATCGCCCTTGATATTGAAGACATGCACGCGCACTCTCCTCCGCAGACCTGCCAGACCATATATTCATGTACGAGGAAGAGAGTCATTCTTGTCCATGAATATATGGTCCGCGGGAGAAATGAGAAAGATGATGGCTCATTCACTTTCAATCACGAGGTTCCCACTTCAAAGACTGGTCAGCAGGGGACCCCAACATGGCCCTTATCCCATTATACGGAATGTTACGCGCGCGGGACAGCTACGCAAGGCGCTCGAGGACAGGCCCGATCATACCCAAGTGGGCTACCTCAGCTGCGACCTGGCAGGTGTTCTTCAATTTGCCGGCGCGCGATACGTGAATGAAACGTGGTGTCCGCTCGACGCCGGCATGAAGTCAACCGCTGGCACGCTACTCATGGGCGTGGCGTGGGCTGAGATATCGTACAGGTAACGGACAACTGTACAATCCTCATTCGTGCGTATTCAATACCACCGTGATGGTGGGAAATGATATGGAGACACGTATCGAGATTTGGCGTGTATTTTACTTTGCTTACTTGATTTTCGCACGTTAGAAGTTTTCGCGCATGCAGGAGAAGGAACGAAACTTAACGGCGTATTGGCGAACGCGCGAGAATGCCCGACAGCACTGTAAAGTTTAGAGGTCATGACTTTCAGTAGGCCATAGTGCGTGAAAAATGACCAAAATAACAACTAAGATTCAGTATAAAAATAACCTTAATTTCCCGAGAATTTTCATCAGTTTATTTAATGAAAGTAATGTAAAAGTGAAACACTTGCACCCTTAAATTCCTCGCTTTTTTTCAACTTAGTTTTAGTAGTAAAAAAAATCATTATTTTAATAAACTGAAAGTGACTAATAACCTCTCTTTTTTTCATTCAATTTTCAATGTAATTTTAGTAACAAAAAATTATTATTTTTGTTTGAAACATACTATTGTTTCTCCTGCTCGTCGTTGGTGCCAAAATCCCAGAGTTCATCTGCGACCTCCACAACTTTCCTCTTTCTCTTTTTCTTGGCTGGTGCATCCGCATCTGATGCATTATCGGCACGCTTGCATCGGCTCGTATGACCTCGCTTATTGGCAAAGTGACGTTTAAGGTATTCTGTGACTGGCCAGTCACTTACGTAGTCCTGGAGGAATGGGTGCGACTTTCTGGCCTATGAGATGTGTCAGTCTCACAAGCCTACGGTAAGATGACAAAAAGACTCTTACCATATGACAGACGCGTGCAATCTTATCAGCATCTTGATGATACCAGAGAGTCTCAGCGCTGAGACCCGCAGCGATCGCATATCTTTTTACATCATTCTATAATAAATATGATAATTAGTTTTAACACACTTAATAAGAATTGGACTTACACGGAATTCTCTATAGCGGGCCTCACTAAGAGACATTAACACCCTAAGATTCTTGGGATTCTTTGGGCGTTCCACCCGAGCGCGTCTCCCATTAGGCCCACTGGCTGCCTTCCGAGCTTCGTCGAGCTCCTTCGTCAGCATATTAATCTGAGCTAAAAAAGAAAAGGTTAATAAGACGCGCACAAAAAAGTTAAGTACTTACTGCGTAAGATAGTAATCTCAGCAGCTTGAACGTCTTCACGTGGGAGGCGGTCGAGAATATTTGTCCCCGCAGAGCTCGAATCCTAATGGATCTCAGAAATGGCTAATGTAAGCACAGTATGGCATTAGCTCACCGAGTTTGGGGCAGATGTCGAGTGTGAAGAGGCCAACGACGCAGGGGCAGTTGTCACAGAAGCATCATCCTCCTCGTCCTCAGTGGCATAAGCACGCTTCCTAGAAGTAGCCTTCTGAGCATATGACTCCATGGTCTTCGAAGTCCCTGCCACCTCCGCCTTCTTCAGTCCGGAAGCCTTCACACGCTTCTTCTTGGCTGCTGCAATACGTTTAGAGGGCATAATAAATCAGAGAAAAGGAGTGATGGGTGAAGTGATGACGCACCAACACCCAGCTTTATAGCCATCGACCTGTGAGAAACCAGCTCAGGTTCTGAGCACCATTGCCGTCGACCTGTGAGAAACCAGCTCGAGTTCTGAGCACCATTGCCGTCAACCTGTGAGAAATCAGCTCAAGTTCCGAGCACCATTACCAAGTCATCGATCAAGTTCTCGCAGCCAAATCAATTGGTAGACGGTGTTGTGGTTAGGGACAACGTGGAACTTTGCTTTGGCGACGTCGGAAAAACACGCTAAGTCATGTGATGATTTCCCACGGCTGATGAATCGACCCCACTACATTCAGTTCTGTAACACGTCGATTGACACCCAACCCATGACCCCCGCTTTTCCGCGATATCATATGATTGTTGCCAGCACCAGAACTACTCCCATTCATTTCGACGTCATCGCGGGTTCCTGGTGTCTTCGGATCATGGGTGATGAACCGTCTGACTCGAGATGGCAGCCGCGGTAGGATTGTGCCCCTCACTCTCACCGCCGCCCTCTCACTCTCACTACACCTCCTGTTACGGCTTCACTCGGTCAAGAGACACGAGCCAATCGTCTGGGACTTCTGCTGCGGAGAGCAACGTGCCAGAAAACGTTCAGAGGGTTCGAAGGCAGTTAATAAGACTGCGGAGCGATGATGCACAAGAATGGAAGTTGTCCCTCTGAGTGAAGTTGAATATAGAAGCGATGTATTTGCTACTATAGTAACAAAGACGAGCTTAAGGAAATACAAGTACAACTATTGGGTTTAAATAGGAAACAGCCCACTGAGACAACTGGGCAAGAGACGTATGGACTACAGTACGGAACTCCCTGTCATGAAGGGCTTGATCTATCGTACTGCTGAGGCTTAGGAATCAGGAACAATACCAGAACAAAAGAAAGAACATATCAGGCTGCCTATGATGTAGGCAGCCTGGATGAATCAGCATAAAGTCAAGGAGTAGTCATCAAAGACGTCATGAGAACTCCTCCTTGGTTTCAGGCATCGCCACCCAATGCACGAAAGCGATGAAGTGCTTCATGCTGAGTAAGTGGATCATCAGTCAGCTACAGGGCTGACGTGAGAGGGAAAGGATCATCTGTAAGCAATTCAGGAACGGTTCTGTCATCAAGTAATGAGTCATCATTAGAGGACTCTTGATGACTCATTACTAGAAGCGTCGAAGGAGCCTTGTCATCAAGTAGAGATTCCTCAAGAGGCCTGAAGGAAACTCTACTAGAAGCGTCGAGAGCACAGTAAGCAAGAAAAAGAGCAGGGAGTGAGTCCACTGCTGAGTCAATGAGTCGGGAGTCGGAAAAAGGAGTCAGGTTCGGTCCGTTCGTAACATCACCCCCTTCGAGGGTCCAGCCTCCGGCGGTACCTGGCACATTGACCAGCGCGTCTCCGGAGGCAAGTCTGCAAAGGGCCCCCTCCCATTTGTTTCGCCCAATGCCGTTGCAGCCCATTTTGCTGCACCCGATAATTCCAATTGGTGACCAGGGCCCCGCCCCGCCCTGGTCTGTCCTCCCACATCGCGTTCGAAGGGAGGTCCATTTCCACTTGAGGCGTCTTGATCAGACGCCATGCGCGTCTTTGGCGATATGTCCTTTATTGTCACCATTGTAAGGGCATGCTGCCCCAGGAATCGCAAGTGTTCCCAAAAAGGCTTTGTGGACTTTGGGGACGAGACATCGATTGGGTCGAAGGAGGCCGCATCGTTTGTGAGGGTTCGGACAGTCCGGGCTTCTGTGGATGTCCAGATCATGGGCGCCACACCAGTGACAGGCCTGGGGGCGCCGTCGTTGTTCAGGGGTCGGTTGGAAATAAGCGGGAGTGGGGTTGTTAAAGCGGAACCCGGGAGCTCCCGGGCGGTCATGCAGGAGTGGGGTAAGGCGGGAGGCCAATTTTGCTTCCCGAAGGCGTTGGTTGATAGCTTTGCGGTCTTCGACCGCTTGTTCCTTGGCCCTGACCCATTTTCCGCGTTCTTGCTGAATGCGCGTTTCCCAATCCGTAAGGCGGCGGTCCTCTCGGCGGAGCTCTCGAAAGGAGCAGTCCGACTGCATCATACGAACACCTTCTGCCGCGATTCCTCGATCTCCTAGCGTACCCACTGCTGAAAGCACCGCAGGATCTAAATAAGCCTTTTCCCCTACAGGGTACTGCGTGGCATCATCGTCCACCAACATGTCCTGGGGGATGTCATTAATGGGGATGGCTGTTAAGGGACCCTCATCATAGGGGGCCCCTTCAGAATCTACAATCCCTTGCATGAATGGTTCTCCGGTGCTGGGTCTGATGGCTGGGGCAAGGTAAGGCCTAGGCCAGCGGCGGTCAGGGAGATCGGTATCATTTTCAGTATGTTCCCTATAAGGGTAACCCGGATGGAGTATTTCGGTGGGTGCCGTACTTGCAGCTCGGGACAAGGGCGTTACAGAACGGGAGCGAAAGTCGTCCATCAGTAGCTGATGGAGGGCTTGTTTCCCGGGCTGAGACGTCGAAGCCTGTCCTGGAAGGGGGCTGTTTTGTCTCCTTCTAAAATTGCCAAAAACTCGTTGGCGATGCGATCGACCTTAGCGTGGTCGTTTTCCTCTTTGATTTTGTCGATTTCCCATTGGGAGGTGATTGGTTCAGCCAGGATGACTTCAGCCAAACTTCGTCGTCGTTCCTTGGTATCCATCAATATTCTCCCCGAGCCGATGAGGTTCTCGGGGTGGTTACTATGATCCGTTCTTCGGATCTGGCAACCTTTCTGTTGAGTTCTTCCTCGTGCGCCTCAAGCGCGTCTAGATCTAGGTAAGTGACATGAGGGGATGGATGCATGAAGGTCACTCGTCGTCTGGCACGTTCTTCGACATCCCCTCCTCATCATAAACGCTGAAGTTCGGGGAAGGACCCCGAGCGGGTACTGGCAGAGGTGGAGAGCCCTGCGCGTCCCTTACAACTTAAGAGGAGTTGGGGGTGAGCCGACCGAGTACCCTTCCGTCATTTGCTCCTCGGTTCGTTTGGGCGGTAGTCGGGGTTCTTCTGCAAGGCATGTTTGATGAGAGGGAAGAGGGGATGATGCTTCTTTGGAGGATTGTCCCCTTGCTTTTATGCTTATTGGGTCCAGGTGACATGAGCCTTCCTTCGTCCATCTTGGTAATACACGAGACCTGGAAAAGTTTTCCAGCCACGCATCCCTTGTCGATTACGCATGATGTACTGGCTGAATAATCCCCTTTTGTCGGGGATTGGTAAGGTGACACTGCTTGGTGATGCAGCTTTGTCAGGGTCGCTTCCTCCGCTTGGTAATTTGTGTTTGATCGGCTTTGGGTAGATTCTTCGATCTTGTTCCTGAGTTGGGTCAGCTGATACTGTTTGATTAGCTCTGGGGCATGGATTTGTGATGCGGGTTCCCATGAGTCGTGCGCGGGGGAATATCCTTTCCAACGTGTTTTAAATTGAAGGATCTTTTTCTTGCCGAAGCGTCTAGACCCAACTATTTGCTCGACTTCGTATTCTGGCTCGCCTTCAATGATGTCCGGCGGGGTTCTGGGTAGTTTGGTCCGTGGAGGTCCGTTTCGATGTATGGGGAAAGGAGAGAGGCGTGGAAGACGTTATGGATCTTCCATTGTTTCGGGAGCTCTATTTGAAACACGACGTCCGAGACCTTTTTGGTAACCGTGAATGGTCCGTATCTCTTGGGGGCTAATTTGGTTGTTGGATGTGACAATTTCAAATTGGTTCCTTCGAGCCAGACCTTTTGTCGTTCCTGGAATGGTTGGTAATTCATTCCTCGCCGTTTACTCAGCAGTTCTTGGGCTTTAGTCAATGCTTCTTTGGCTTGATTTCTAATATCCTGAATCCTGGCCACTCTGTCATCGTCTTTTGCTTTGGCTGTCATGGTCACATGATGTCCACTTGGTAAGCCACCAATGAGTAATACGAATGGGACTTGTTTGGTGCTTTCGTTTATCCACGCATTGTGGGTATATTGTGCCAGAGCGAGCCATGATGCCCAATCATTCTGGAGGGTATTTCCGTAGATTTGAAGATATTGTTCCAGCCATTGATTGGAACGTTCTGACTGGCCATCAGTTTGAGGATGGTAAGCTGTGCTGAGATTGCGTTTGATTCGGAGGGTTTCGCAGAGTTTCCTCCAAAAGGATCCTGTGAACCTTGGATCTCGGTCCGAGATTATCTTTGTTGGTATTCCATAATGTTTGAATACTTCCTCGGCATACAATTTAGCTAGTTCTTCCGCCGTGATCGTTTCTTTGCAAGGAAAGAACAATGCCGCTTTCGAGCAGTCGTGGTCTGTGATTGTCAAAATCGAGTCGTACCCGTCGCTTTCAGGTAATTTGGTGATGAAGTCCATTGCTATTGTAGCGAAGGGGACCTGATGATGTTCTGCCGGTATTGGGTGGATCGGCGGTTTTGGTTGGTTCTTTCGTGGTTTCGTGGATTGACATGTGGCACACCCCTTTACGTATGCATGCACATCTAGTGTTAGTGTGGGCCACCAGTAGTTTAAGGTGATTGCTTCTCTCGTGCGTCTCTGTCCAGGGTGTCCGGCCGTGGTAGAATCGTGGAAAAGGGAGATCACCCCCTTTCGAAGGCTGTTGTGATCCGGCACAATAAGGCGGTCATGATGAAACCAAACACCGTCGACGCGGTGAAGCGGGTAACGGCGGGCCAGGTCAGACAGAGAATCTGCAACCGTCAACTGACCCTGGACGATTCCGGGAAAGGTATCGTCAAGGGAAACAGAATCAACAAACATTGAGCCGGGAAAGGCGATCGCATGAACAGGATCGTTGCCAGGAGGGTAGTCGGGTCGTCGAGAGAGAGCGTCAGCTTTGTTCAAGATCCCTGGTTTATGCTTGATCTGAACATCATATTGCAGAATGCGTGCAATAGCACGACGCGCACGAGGGGAAAGTTTCTGGGGGTGTCGATAATGGGTCAAATTTGCATGATCAGTGTGGATAAGAACGTGGTTGCCGAGGAGATGGTGTCGCCAGGTGGCGAGACCACGATCAATGGCAAGAAGCTCTTTATCATAGATTTCATAGTTTTGTTCTTCTTTGGAGAGTGTTTTTGAGTGGAAGCCAATAGGGTGGGGCTTCCCTCGGAAGTCACGTTGAAAGAGAATGGCTCCAGTGGCATAATTGGAGGCGTCAACTTCGAGTTCGAAAGGTTTGTCAGGATCAGGGTGTACTAAAAGGACATCGCCAGTAAGGCGATTGATCAGTGTGTCCAGTGCGCGAGTGCACTGGTCAGTCCAAAGGAAAGGAGTGTCCTTTTTTAAAAGGACAGTGAGTGGCTTTGCAATATGCGAAAATCCAGGGATGAATGCGCGATGGTAGTTAAGCAGTCCGAGAGTACTTCGGACTTCGCGGACTGTTTTGAGTTGCCGAGGCCATTCCTGGAGGCCAGCAACCTTTGTTGGGTCAGGTTTGATTGTGTCACCCTGTAGAATTAGGCCAAGGTATTGCGTTTCGGATTTTTCAAACTCGCATTTGGCCACTTTTAGAAAGAGGGATTGGTCGCGAAAGAGTTCCAGGACTTCTCGAACCACTTGCCGGTGGTGCTCAATATTGTCATGTGTGGCTATTAAGACATCATCCATGTAGACCTGGATTTCTCCGGGGTATTTGTTTTGTAACGCTCGGAAGAGGCGGTTCATTGTGCGTTGAAAGGTTCCCGGGGCGTTTTTGAGTCCAAAACTTATGACCATGGGTTCAAACTGTCCTAGTGGCGTAGTGAACGCCGCCTTCTGTTGGTCCCCCTCTCGGATTCGAATATTGTTGTAACCCATCCTGATGTCAAACTTGGTAAATAAGGTTTTACCGTGCAGTTGGTTAATGAGATCGGGGATGAGTGGAAGGGGGGTTTTGTCTGGGATGGTAAATTTGTTCAATGTTCGATAGTCTTGGACGACCCTGTAATCGCCATTTGCCTTTTTAATGAGGAACGTTGGGGTAGGATATGGTGATTTGGATTCCCGGATAAACCCCTTGGCGAGTTCTTCATCAATCCATTTTCGCATAAAGACCGTCTGTTCTTTATCCAAGTTGTAGGTCTGCGGTTTGAAGGAGGGGGGAGCGTCCGTTGTCAAATTGATTTCGTGGTCCTCTTCCCTAGCTGGAGGGAATCGCTTCGCTTCTTCTTCTGAGAAGACGCTTTGAAAGTCTTGGTATTGAATCGGAATATCCGATTCTTGTAGACGTTTCTTATCTTTTTCGGCTTTGATGGACCATTCAATTGATTGTGTTGAGTCGATCTTCATTCCACCAATTGTTGTGACTTTCATGGTTCCTTTTAGGTTTCCCGCGCTCCAGTCAACTGTTGGTTCGAAGGCTTTGAACCATTCGATTCCCAGAATTATTCGGTCTTGCCCTAAATTCGTCACATAGACAGGCATTTGTTTCGTCTTTCCTTCATGTGTGAAGTGGAGGAGGGAATACCTGTTGATGGAGCCGGCCCTGTTCTTGGTTCCATCCACATTTGTGACTTCTTGGGGTTTTTCCATTTTCTGGGTTCCCACCCCAAGTCGGATCATGGTTCGCACATCCATGAAATTATGCGTAGCTCCGCTGTCAAGCAGAGCCCTTTCATCGGTCGTTTGTTTAGCGGTGGTGAAGGAAAAAGGGGCATATATTGTGTCATTCTTTCCACTAGATACATGGAAGGCTCGCATCGCGACCGTGTCGACCGAGCCTTTTAAAAATCCGGGTTCTTTTCTTCGTCGTCTCCTACTGTGGAGAAATGTTCGAGGAGTTTCTCTCGATCCTCCATCGAACACATTTGAATTTGTTTGGCCAAGGATTCATAAGATGGTGGAGGCTCCCTTGACCTCTCCTTCCCTTTTGGCTTTGGGAGGTGAAACCTCCTCAACGGTGGCCTGCTGTATTTTTGGTCCTCGTTGGGGGCAGTCCCTGGACATGTGTCCTTGCTTTTTGCAGCGGAAACAGCTGCCTGACTTCATAAGTCGTTCCCGCTCGGCAGGTTCCATTTGGATACGATCGACATCCATTGCGTTTGGGTCTCGGTAGGGTTTCCTAGACTGCTCTTGCTGGTTTGGGTGAACGTACTTCTGGGGTTTTCCTCCTTGGTACCCATATGCCTTGTTTAGGGTGTATTGGGCGTGGTGTTTTTGGGCCAGGGAGATCCACGTGGCCAGGTTACGAGGGTTGCCTTCAATATTGATGATGTTAGCGGCCATTTTATTTGGCAACCCTTTTCGGAAGGACTGGGCCGCCATTTCGCCATCCCATCCGACTTCTGCAATTAGAGTGGCATGGGTGGCGATATACTGATCAAGCCTTCCTTCCGTCATCTTTAGTTTTTCGATTGCCATCAGGGCTTCTTCCTTTGCCGTAGATGATACGAAATTGTTTGAAAAGTCCTCGGTGAACTCGTCCCAGAGGTAGTCATCTTTTTCGTTTCCGTTACAGACCGTAAGTCGATGGTTCAACTGTTTTAGTTGGTAGGTAGTCCAGTTTACCACTTCCTTTCCTTTAATAAAAGAAAGCGCAAGCAGCACTCTGGAGTACCGATTCTTTATTTCAGGGTTTCTTCGGTTGAGCTCTGTGTAGATATACAGCTCTGACAGAAATTCTTTTGCTTTTGTTCTGTCGCCGGTGAAGGTTGTGGGCTTGGTTCCTTTGAGTCCTCCACCTTTTTGTTTTCTTCCTCTTCCGTTGAGAGGTTCGTTCCTGTTGCTGGTTCAGCAGCAACCGGTCCTCCTCCCATGTTGATTTGAGATGGTTCAGCTTGGTCTGCTTGTTGGTTTGCCATGTCGTGTCCTTGTACTGTGGCTCCGTAATTTAAGATCTGTTGGATAGTCGTTGGATTAATCGTTCGTGATTGGTTGTCCGGGTTTCGTGGGTGGTCGTCTGGCCAATACCCAGTTCCAAAGGATCTTCGTGCAAAGAATTCGGAGGCCTTAGTTCTCCAGAATCCTACGTTAGGTTCTGGTTCGTGCCAATAGAGGATGTACCAAGTGTCGTTGATGAATTCTACGTCGACGGTAACTTCCCCAGTTCGTTCGGTGTTGATCCGTACTTTGTATCCAGCACCGTCTTCCCAGTAGACAGATCCCTTTACTTCTGGAAGGAGATCGTCACTCGATCTTCTGTAGATCTGAGTCCAGTCGCCTGTGATTCGTTCTCGTAACGAAGCCAGGGTGTATCAAAGAAGCTCGTCTTGTGTTACGGCTTCACTCGGTCAAGAGACACGAGCCAATCGTCTGGGACTTCTGCTGCGGAGAGCAACGTGCCAGAAAACGTTCAGAGGGTTCGAAGGCAGTTAATAAGACTGCGGAGCGATGATGCACAAGAATGGAAGTTGTCCCTCTGAGTGAAGTTGAATATAGAAGCGATGTATTTGCTACTATAGTAACAAATACGAGCTTAAGGAAATACAAGTACAACTATTGGGTTTAAATAGAAACAGCCCACTGAGACAACTGGGGCAAGAGACGTATGGACTACAGTACGGAACTCCCTGTCATGAAGGGCTTGATCTATCGTACTGCTGAGGCTTAGGAATCAGGAACAACACAGAACAAAAGAAAGAACATATCAGGCTGCCTATGATGTAGGCAGCCTGGATGAATCAGCATAAAGTCAAGGAGTAGTCATCAAAGACGTCATGAGAACTCCTCCTTGGTTTCAGGCATCGCCACCCAATGCACGAAAGCGATGAAGTGCTTCATGCTGAGTAAGTGGATCATCAGTCAGCTACAGGGCTGACGTGAGAGGGAAAGGATCATCTGTAAGCAATTCAGGAACGGTTCTGTCATCAAGTAATGAGTCATCATTAGAGGACTCTTGATGACTCATTACTAGAAGCGTCGAAGGAGCCTTGTCATCAAGTAGAGATTCCTCAAGAGGCCTGAAGGAAACTCTACTAGAAGCGTCGAGAGCACAGTAAGCAAGAAAAAGAGCAGGGAGTGAGTCCACTGCTGAGTCAATGAGTCGGGAGTCGGAAAAAGGAGTCAGGTTCGGTCCGTTCGTAACACCTCCCCTGACGGTCGTCTTCGTCAATTTAAAGCCCTCCGCAGCCTTGTCGTGGTTCTTTTATATGCGAGTTTTGTGCATTCTGCACGAACTGGACACCCACGCAGTCTGAGTTCGTCTCAGCACACTTTGAGTCGTTCTCTCGCTGAATTACCTCCTCAGATCGTCATGCCTGTGCCACGGTCAGGAAAGCCATGGTCAGGAAAGAACTCCCGCCATAAATGCACTTGTGGATGCAATCGTAAGGTTTCCCGATCGACGGTGTGGCGTCACAAAAAACTCCGTCCTCCCTCCTCCGTACAGCCTGGAAACCCTCGCCCTCTCAAGCGGCGTCGCATCGCATCCTCCACCTCCCACTCCAGTGTAGACGCTAGTGATCATTCCCGATTTTCTACTCCCCAATTACATGCACCCTCGTTCGATGAGTTCAACCCTTCCCTGCCATTGCTCAATCCACCACCAGCATCGAATTTACTTCAACGGCCAGGGGATGCACCTTCTGAAGCGTCTGATCTCTGGATCGACGATTTTCTTCTGAATCTTCATTCTCGGACACATCGAACCACTGCTCAAAGTGATGACGAGGATTCCGAAGGTGCTCTCGAAGAGGATGTATTTGAGGTTGCCGACAACGTTGATTACGAAAGTGACAGTAACGAAACTGATGGCGGAGGGGACGTTGCCGTGGAAGGTGATGCGGATCCGCGTGAGGGCATTGTTTCGGATTGGGATATCTTGGCAGAAGAATTCATTGTGGAGGCCGAGGAACTTGGTGAGTTTGGGCATTCTTTATTGCATACCTCGTGACTCACTGGCTTTTTTATGCTCAGGCGAGTTTTCTATCTCGGACCATGATCTGAATATCCTGCGTCCGTTCTGGATGAAGGTCAGATACAATCTAACCAACACAGTTTTTCATGCAATGTCGAATAACTTTTCCATCGCGGGCGTGGAGAGTCTCTCCAAGACGCGATCCCGTGTTCGAGCGCTCTCCCGCTTTGAGCCCGTGAAATTCGCATGCTGCATCAATTCGTGTATATGCTATACTGGTCCGTATGCCGACCTTGACAATTGCCCGAAGTGCGGGACATCGCGTCTGAAGTCTAATCAAGCAAGGCGAACGTTCTCATATATGCCCCTTATCCCTCGTCTCCGTGCGTTAATGTCGAATCGCACCTATGCCACTCATCTCCAGTACCGTGCCGATGAGCACGCAAAGACCCGCAAGCCTGGAACGATAACGGATATTTTCGATGGGCTCCATTATCGCTCGCTTCTTGGAGAACGTGCTGTTGTTGGAGACCGGACGTACCCTCACAATTTCTTCTCAGATCATCGTGATATCGCACTCGGCTTTGCCACCGACGGCTTCGCTCCCTTTAAAAACCGGAAGCATACCGCGTGGATCCTCCTCATTTTTAACTACAATCTCCCTCCAGAGCAACGCTTCCGAAAGGACAACATTCTTTGTGTTGGGATCATACCTGGTCCAAAAAAGCCATGGGACGCAGACTCCTTTATCTACCCACTCGTGCATGAACTGATCGAGCTCGCGGGAGGCGTGTCTACATATGATGCCCTCTCGAGAAGCCTTTTCGCCCTCCACGCCTACGTCATCACTAGCTTTGGCGACATTCCTGCTGTCTCCATGCTCATGCACATGAAAGGACACAATGGCCTGTGTCCCTGTCGAATGTGCAGCATCCTCTCTATTCGCATCCCGGACTCGCGAAACAAGACGCTCTACGTGCCGCTGTCCCGCCGCAATCATCCCGCGCCAACCGATGTTGTTGAGTATCGTCCCGAGAACTTACCGCTGCGCTCGCACAATGAGTTTATGGCACAGGCCAAAGCAGTGGAGTCCGCGCCCACAGAAGTATGGCGAGAGGAGCTTGCAAAGGCGTATGGCATCAAGGGGGTCCCTCTTCTCAGTGCTCTCGGGTCCCTGAGGTTTCCCCAGTCGTTTCCGTACGATTTCATGCATTTGATCTGGGAAAATATTATCCCGAACCTCGTCCTCTTCTGGTCCGGTCGTTACAAGGGAATGGATGAGGGTCAGCCATACGTCCTGAGTCCACGTATTTGGCAGGCTGTCGGTACTACATCCGCGGCAGCTACAAGAACGATACCTTCATCGTTTGGGACATCCATTCCCAACCCAGCAACAGATTCTTCGTCTTTCACGTCTTCGATGTGGTCCGTGTGGTCCCTGTTTATCGCCCCCATGGTCCTTCGAGGTCGCTTTCCCAAAGTTCGCTACTACAAACATTTCTGCGACCTTGTTAGAATTCTCAACCTCTGTCTGCAATTCGAGATCAGTGAGGAGGATATCGACGATATCGAGTTGGGAATCCGTAAATGGGTGGTAGATTATGAGCGGTGCATTCGCTCCTTTTGTTTCCTAAGAAACGAACGCTAACTTCATCCATGCATCCAGCCTCTACTACCAGCACAAGCCTGAACGACTTCCAGCATGCCCGCTCACAATACATGCCCTCCTCCACATTCCTGACCAAATCAGATGGATGGGACCATGTTGGACAACATGGGCTTTCCCCATTGAGAGGCAATGCGGTTACTTTCAACGCAGCATCCAGAGCCGACGAAATCCATACGTGAGCATGGAGCGACACCTTATAGATCTGTCGCGGCTCCGGCAAATTAAAATTCTATACAACCTTACCGATGAGCAGCTCGGAAAGCCTCGCGAGTACCCCTCTTCACATACGAAACGGCTTGAAAATTGTAAGTCGCATCTTGGTACCTTTACCCTAAACCTAAAGATAATTCATTGCAGACCCACAATACGAACTTGTTGCTCCGAAGCAAGTGGGCCGCCTTAATGACAGCATTCGCAAAGTCCTCGTGAATGGCTTGGCGACCCGGTTCTGTGTCCGGCCAAAGGTCGCCGGGAAATTTCTTCCAGAGGCTGTTGAGCAGTGGGGCAAACTGCGTCGCCTTGAAGGTGGGACATCATGCACGCGCATGATATTGTTCCCAAACGCATGGACGGTCGAGATGCATCTTTCGTCCGTGTGTGTGAACTACTGTATCGTCAGTGTTTTTGGAAACTAATCTATATCTCTTCCCCGATAGTACGAGCAACTTGTTGATCGAAACCAGCGCCATCAAAACCGTCCTGAAGAGCTTGAGTTTCAAATGTTCTTCGGGCAACTTCGGTACATCGTCGTCATCCCCATTCCCAAAAGTAAGGAACTTAAAACAAAGGAGCCTCAAAATGTTTGTCTTGCGGTTATTCAGCAAGTTCATGCCATTTTACCCAATGCTCATGGGATGCCGCCGATTCCATTCTACTCACAAGAAGGGGCCTTGGACCCCGCTGACATCAAATCCATCCAATGTGTTGTCGGCCGTGTTGAAGACCGGGGGAAATGGGGGTTGGTTGACCGCAGTGGCCCGCTGGCACATGCGGTATTTGCTGAGGCGGATTAGTCGGTGGCGACATGACCGAGCGAGTGGGCTTTGCGCGAACCCATTCGCTCTGAGGTCGCACAATCTTTGGCTGCGGTGGTGCATCGTGCATCGTGCATCGTTTGGTACCGTCGTGCGCCGTCGTCACACACCGAGCACTTACAGCACTTCAACTTGTTATCGTCACACCTTCATCATGCCGGCCCCCACTGCTTCAACCACGCTGCACAACAACACGGGTCGTCTCATCGCGACACCCGGACGCACCTGGGCGCGGAGGATCCTCACTGAAGTGGGGAGTGAGTTACTGGAGAGGGTCCAGCTGATCATGGGTGACTGGGGTGCTAGGTGAGTTCCATCTCATCTTATTTTTAGCGTTGCTGATTCTCTCTAGTACCCATGTAGAGCTGGACAACCTCATAAACGACTTCTGTGGCGCTATCATCCGCCTTGACATCCCCAATGTGAGGTACTTCGCTGGACGTCTTGTTCGGCATGTGGGGAAGGCCGTTGCGCTTCGACTCGCGGCGAATGTGTTGGGGAGGGCAGTAAGTCTTTTTTTTTTTCTTGGAACATATTGGCTGACTGCATGCCATGTAGCGACTTTCTTTGATAGAGTCGACACGCAGGGGATGACGGTGACGGCGGCAATGCCAGCGGTGGTGTGAAGGACAGTAGCTAGGGCGTTGACACAAGTACATACAACTATTGACCACCACTCACTCAATATCATCAACTTTCTAGTATACAGGATTAAGTAAAAAAAATTACGGTAACTTTCAGTATGTTTTCATTGAGGAAAAACATGCTGAATTTATTTTATACATAAATTACAAAGAAATTCAGTATTTCGATACTGACAACATATGAAAGTCATGCGCTGTTGACTTTACAGTGGAGTACGATGTGAGATAATAATTATATTATTATTTATTTAATTTACTGTTAAACCATAAAGATGTAGGTTTTATGATAAGATAAGATAATTTCATGCATCTTGATTTTGAACTCGGCCCCATGTCATGTGAAATGATGGATTTAAGCAGAGGCCAGAAGCCTAGTATGAGCAAGGCGAGCCAGAAAATCGCGGTGCTCATCGAAAGCCATGCACGGGTGGCGTAGTCAAGACTAACAAGCATGTCCAGTTTTCCCTGGTCTTGTGAATGTTACACATATCCTTCTTTCCCTTTCTCCCACAGTCGAGGCCAAGCAAGAATCCATCGTGCCAGTGGCTCGATTGATCCGGATATCATGGCGCCCATCACCGAACGACCCGCGTGCTGTGTGCCGGGACGATACACGCCCTATGAGGAGCGCTCTCTCACCATGGGACAAGATTCTGCAAATGGACGGCACTATATTACTGTCGACGTACTCCATTCGAACGCACGCATTGGCAGTGGATGTGAAAATATTTGGTTACCTATCGACGATGAATGTGTGAGCTCTGTGACGCGGCATCATGAGGATGCACGGTGTTTCGGAGACGTGAGGATGTAAGGGCGGAAACAACCGGTGTGTGCTTATTCCTCCTTTTATCGTCGCACTACTTCTACACAGACATGAATTGAATGTCTTAATATGCGCTTTCTCTCTTATTTCCTGATCCACTATCGCCTTATGAAAGCGTGCATGCGTTTCTCCCCTTCGTCTGCTACGTTCTTAACGAAAGCATGCACACTCACCCTCTTTCACATATGATCGGAACCTCTCCAAACGCGTTCTCCATTCTCTTATATCCGTGCAGTATTCTTCTTGTGAAAAGTTGACTTTACCTACCTTTATGTACTAATGAAGTACAGTACCTAATAATTAGTCAATTGCTCACTACAAGCCTTGAACATGTTGCCTGATTCAGATCGGATGCTTTCTCGGCCCGTCATATTTTCTCCACTTCCTCCCTCGCACGGTGTCTCGTATGAAAACAGCAGCATAAGATGAACAAATGAATAGCGTATGTTTACGTTCCCGCAGACCCGCAGAAGCACGTGCAGTGGCCGTCGGCGTAGACGCCGACGGTGCTAACACAGTCGCTTTAGACGCCTGCCTTACTCCAAGCCTGAGGTACCCACTAGGGTACGTACGGTAGTAATACAGTCACTACCGTAGGCTGTGCCAAAGAGAAGCACAGAACTGCAACCGTATCAAATGCAATGCAACCGGCAATCAGTGATACGTAAGCTGTACCCGGGGCAATCTAATAGTCTGATCTGCTCCCGAGCGCGGATCCGGATCAAGAAACGGAAGCAGTTAACTTACCCGACGACCATCGATGAATCAGTTAATCAGTAGTCGCAACTTGGAACTTGGGACCTGGAGATAGTGATGCGACCGAGCACTGCTTCAGTGCTTCTTTTACAACTGATTTGTGGCGTAGCATATACAATATACGCGGACAGCGCTCACATCCACGAATAACTTACAGCACCCAAAATCTGATAATCCACCATACCGCATAATCCATATCTTACAGAAGCTTGCATGGAAAATCACAACCTCAGCCGAATCCCTAAAAAAAAGATAAAACAGAAAGGAAAGGCCTACGGAGGCGTACAGCACTGTGTCTTATTATGAATGCTCCCATTTGCCCTCACTACCCGCGAACCATACTCGGCCTTTTGGTAAAATGATAGTCGTTAGGGTCGGGCACGCACGAGCCCACTGCTCCGCGACAGTCGCTTCATCGTCCAGCTCGTAACACGATGCGCCGCTAGCGATGAACGTAAGAAACCGCAAGCCGGCGAAGGCTTCAAGTAGCGGGGCTGACGCGAGTAACGTGTCCTGCATACACACCACATTCAGTACCACCGGTGGGAAGCAAGGATGACGACGACGTACGAGGTTGTATTGCTGAACGAGGGCGACGATATGCAGAGCCTCAAGGTGTGGTAGGCGCGCAGCAAGCTGCGGGAAGAGTTCATTTGGTGCCGACGCGTCGACGATGAGGATCGTTAGGCGTCGGACGGGCGTCGAAGTTTGCGCGAGCACTTCGAGCGCGCGATAACCGTGCTCTGAAAATAGGGAGAGGGAGATGCCTTGCACGGGACGCGTTGCTATAACCTGAGCCGCAGCTGTCAACCAAGACGACATGCAATAGACAAGCGCGCTACGCGCTTACCTCGCCGAGGGTGTCCGGGTCAACATGTACGGAGCGGAAGCTCTCGAGGTGCGGGAGTGCGGAACGTGGGATCGTGAAGGGGTCCGAGGTATATGCGGGTATGCCGCGTAATGAGAGGTCGCGGATCTCGGGTTGAGACTCGAGGAAGGTAGCTAAATCTTGATCGAGCCTAGTAAGCTCTGACCTCAGCAAGCTAAAAGGTGACGTAGGAAAGACACGAGCCTTATGGAAGTCGCGAACGAGAGTAGCCGGAAGGGCGCATCTCTCGGGAATATCCATGCGAGGGCGCGGTGTCTGTTTTCGTGGATGGACACCTCGACATTGAGAGAGCGGAGACGAGGCAGAAGCCTGAGCACCCTGGCTATGAGCAACTCGAGGGCAAAGAGGACCCTGTTATCGCTAAAGTCGAGGGAGAGGTTCTTAACAAGTGCACATCTCGCCGTAGGGGCATTTGCAAGGGAGAGCAGGAGCCGTACGGCGCGTTGAGCGGGAAGTTCGCCGATATTGCGGTACAAGGTACGTTCGGCAATCGGGTTGAGGAATTTGTTAACGAAAAGGAGAGATTGGAGGTCATTTGGCCAAGAGAGAAATGATAATATGTGGTCGATGAGTTCGAGAGGGATTGTTGTTAGCGTTGTTGAATGCTTAAACATGGCAAGTAGTGGAGTGATGGTCTCCGGTGAGACCAATTTGTAGCGCCACGTGGCTGTAACAGCTGTAACATGCCATGCCAGGCAACCCACGATGCCAAGAGAATCCCCATCACTTTGCGCCGGACATGTTCCTGTTCTTGGCATTATGGGCGCGTTGAACGAGGCCATCCCCGATATATAGCATAGCCTTTCCGGGTTGACTTTCTCCTTCTCACCCTCCCCCCATCCCTTCTCTCTCACCCGGGCCTCTCAATCCTCTCCGCTCATGGCCCTCGAAAACCAATTCTCGCAAAACAGTACTAGCGAAATCTTACCGCGTACTGCCACTCAAATTACTCAAAGCTCTCGTCCCTTCCACCATCACATCTGGAGTGGTCTTTCGGGAAAGGACCGACCGTGGATCGGCTGGAGGCGCAGTGCATGTGCTATTGTCTTCTCTTCCTGTTAGTCTTTCGTTTTGACATCTGGCAACGGATATATGCGCGAATTCATCTACTCACCTTTCGCAACGCAGGGCTCAACGTTTTGGCCGTCTGCATTCCTCTTGCCTGGGCATCCCACTTTCACGAATGGTCACATGGGGTCACCTTTGCACGTATGTCATAATCCTTTTGCCGTCTTTCTGTACGTTCACAGAGTCTCCTTCCAGTCTGTTTCCTCGCTATTATCTCGCTCGAAAAGACGTTTGACTGGGGCGGAGAGCAGCTCGCGATGTACTGCGGTCCAGATCTGGGTGATTTGATCACAATCACATTGAATAAGTATGTCCGCCTTATCGCCCCATGGCTGCACCATGCTCACTCCTCATTCCCAGTGCCGTCGAAGCTACCCTTGCAATCATTCTTCTTTTTCGATGCGAGTATGTGTTCAATACCAATTATTGCGTCTGTACACAATAGGCTATAGCTGACTCAAACAGGCTCAAGCTTCTGCAATCCACAATCACCGGTGAGCACCCAATATGTTGTGGCTATGTCGTATCCGCGCGTCCTCACAGCCCATCAATCATAGGCGTCGTCCTTCTCCACCTGCTGCTCATTCCGGGAACCGCCTTCCTCGCAGGCGGTGTTAGAATATGGGAACAGCAACTACACCCCATCGCTCCCAGTTAAACCTCACTCTTCTCACCGTCGGGTCCGTGCCACCCTTCTGGCTTTATCTTCACAGGCAGAGCTCAAACTGAATGTAGTGTCCTTGCCCTAACCGTTCCCGCGGCCTTTTTCGCTGCGATCGACACCCAGAGCGCCAACGGCCCTGAGAATCCCGGGAGCGGCCCATCAGATTCTCTCCGGCACGACTTGCTCCGTGTGAGTCGTGGCTTTGCTGTCATCCTCCTCGCCATGTGCGTCCTCTCTCAACGTTGTCGTCTTGAACCTAACTGACGTTGCTCCCAGCTACGTCTGCTCCCGTATCTACTTGCACTATCCTCCAGGAGAGGACGATACCGAATCTTTCATGCCACATCCCGAAATCCCGGCTGAAGCGCTGCGCAAGGAACAAGAGCTAGCTGACGCAGAGCCCGACGTAAACCCCTGGGCGTGTATCATCCTCCTAGTTATCACCGTTGCGCTCATGGGCGTGACAGCTGAATTTGTCTGTTTTACCTCACTCGCGCGACGTCATCTGATCTCTCCCCGCAGCTCGTCGACAGCATATCTCTCGTCCAAAGCCAATCACAGATAAAAGAAGAGTACGCGATCTCTCGCCCCGCTCTCATATCTTTGCAAGCGTGCTCACAGCTAGCCCCATTCACTCCGTATCATAGGTGGTTCGGCATCGTCCTCCTCCCAATCGTGTCCTTCTCTGCCGACGGCGCTGTCGCCATCGTGTTCTTCTTCCGTTCCCTCCTACGACGCTTCTTCTCGACGCCACAGCCTCCGGATCTTCTCGCTGAGGCCCGCGCGATCGACTTGAGCATCCAATTTTTACTTTTTTGGATGCCGTTGGTCACCCTCCTTGGCTGGTGGTTGAACAAGCCCATGTCCATGCTCTTCGGTAATAAAAATGTCGCCTTGTTTTGAGTACAGAAAGCTGACCTTTTACCCCTAAGATCTCTTCGAAGTCGTCCTCCTCGTCGGCGCGTGCTTCCTCGTCAACTACGTTACGGCAGATGCCAAGACAAACTGGGCTGAGGGTTGGGTCCTCCTTTCGTTTTATATCATGATCGTGAGTTTCCTACAAGTCCTCTCCCTCTTTCTGCGTGCGCGCGTACATGCTAAAAAAACACCTATGAAGGGGATCTCGGCGTGGTATTATCCTGGTCAAAATGAAAGTCGGATTATGAACGCGTGCGAGGGTATCGTGGAGGCGATAGCAAAGGGCGTGAGCCAGGACACGTGAAGTTTATTGCTTGCCACCCCTTTCCTTCTCTTTTTCCAGCACGTTCTTCCCTTGCTTCTCACATCTATCATCCACGCACGTCGGCTTGCGCCATGCCCAGGACTGCCAGTACCAATCAATGACTCTCTGATGTTATGAATACCGTAATCGCACCATACCATGCCATTTTTCTTTGTTTCTCACGTCAAACTCACGCTCGCACGCTCGATACAACATGACGCCCGATGCCCACTTCTTACGCATCATTCTCCTTTTTTGTCGTAGAATGTCTCCTCCAAAAAAAACGCTGGCATCATCATTCATGTACTTTTTTCTTTTTATTTATTTATCATGGGGTTACTGTACTCCGGGTTAGTGAACAATGCGTGCGATCATATGACGATTGATGACTCTCTAGATGTGGGAAATGTCCAGACAGATCTGGCCCAAGGCTCGCTGTTGGTTCCGCTCCAAGTCCGAGTCTGTTTTCGATGGAACCGGCGATCGGTGTTCGCGGTGGCATATTTAAATTCAAATTCGGCTCGGGTATGCATACCTCCGTTCACGGTACAGTATGATAGGACTTCCGATCATCCAACTCGGATGTTCGCAGACAAGAATCTGACAGGTTTGTACTTCGCTCTTTTTACTCTTATCGGTACTTCAAAGGGCCTCAGGCCAAAAAAAAAAAAGATGTCGGCTGAGGCGTTTTTACAGTTACTGTAATTGGCAATTATATATACCATGTTGTGATGCCAATGTTCTTCTACTACAGTAGTACCACTTGTTAAGAAGTACCGTAGATAAGGACACTGCTTGCAGTGTGACATTGGAATTTTGTTCACGAATATTTTTGGCAGTTACTGTACAGTTACTGTACTGTATAAACATCAATTTTGAAATCGCATAACGTTTTTTTTTCTTTTGAAAGTACTCGAGAGGTACAGTATAGTGGGGCTGCTAGTATACCATACTTTTAAAAGTTGTGTCTTTGTCGCCTTTTCTTCAGTACTACAGTACAGTGTACTTCGTATTCACTTTTTGCCCATCATGTACTTCCTTGTTCTTTGGTCCACCGATGATTGCAGTGGTCAACGCTGGAGAGGAGGCTCGACTTTGACGAAGAGGGACCGGTACATATCATGATGCCAGTATGCGACGCGAACTAGATAGTAGCTGCATGGCCACAGGGCATATGCAGGGGATGCAATGCTTTGAAGAGTGGTTGCGCAAAAGCGCGGCAGGGAGTGGGACCGTACGTGGAGCAGTGCAGTGGGTGCGGCACTTGAGAACGCCGCCCTCGCTGGCAGTTGATAAACTTAGCTTACTACTAAAGTAAGCCGCGCTCCTCAGTTCGGTGTCGCCGTCAATGGCGGCTATCATAAGCTCCAGGACCTTCATCGGCGGATCGGTGTGCCGCAATGATTTTTGCAGTAGAAACTGGATAGAAAGGGAGGCAGGAAGAAAGAGTTACTTGTCAAGGAATTACGGTAATGTATCGTCTCGTTCAGTTCCACCACCGACTTGAAGGCACTGCACTGGCAGTCGCGCTGGCGCCACATGTTGTTATAAGCGCCCGCCCTCTGCGCCGCGTCCCAAGGGTTCTGCTGTCGGCCGGACCAGATTATTACCGGTACCGGTACTGTACCGCTCCATATGATAACCGTATGCTGGTGTCTAGCTTCCCGCGCGAGCCCCACCAGAGAACGTAACGTCCAAACTTTTCCTTCAAATACTGTATACGGGCGACGTCGCATCGCAGGATCACTCGATCACAAGCGGACTTACTAGTGGCCACTTGACTTAACCACCACACACAACAGCACCTACCTGAGACTACGGTATGACGTGGCTCACTTTTCATTTAGTGAACGTCATCCAATTCGGTCGCTTGCTGCGCCCAGTTACTTGGCAGGTGACTGCCCTTATCCAACAGTTGACAAATCTCCCGGGCACACGAGCCCTCCGCTCCGCGAAATACTATTTGCTTCTTTTTCCTGTGGGAAATCCTCTCCTGACATGTGATTGACCCTAGCGAGGCACTGAAGCCAACTACTGCTGGATCCCTGATGCCGGAGTGTATCGAATCTATGGAGGCACGAATATCATCAAATATCACAGTAACTGAGATGTAGTCTTACTGTACAGCATATAGGAACATCGGGTAACCGAAGCTTACTGGCAGAGAAGTTGGCAAGAAACATAAGTGGGAAAAAACCACTAGATACACGAAGGGGGTGGAAATCATAGATGACATGGGACGGGAGGTCAATATGAAGTACGTGGTAATGGACCTACATTTATGCATGATGACGGTGAACTCTATGGGGAGGGCGATTTGTACGGGGAGGGTAAACTGCAGGAGGAGGGGGGAAGGAGTCGCACGAGGGTGAATTGGACGTACACGGGGACTCGGAGGGGGATTGAAGGGGAGGGAGGAACTACCGCATGGGCGGAGGTAATGGGAGGGAGAGACGGAAACACCAAGCATAATTTGTCGAATACTTCAGAACCGCCTTCACGGTCATATTGTTGTATCCCTCCAACGAGTTCAGAAAGCCGAGTTTCCCAGCCGGGGGTAGTGAAATCGCCGTGGATATTTGTTGTTATGCCCAGGAAACTCGCAAGAGTTTTGTTGAAAGATGTAGCATCCTCGGCCGAAAGGTCACGGTGCGGCACATTATTCGGGAGGACTCCGTTAACAAAAGATTTGAAGTTCATATGGTCCAGCTGGTCCAGCACGGTAGCTTTGGCTCTGACTCGGAGTATCGAGTTCGATGATTCCCCAGTAACTTTTTGTAGCCAGCTTAGGTCTGCCCTTTCGAGACGTTGTTTTCTGACCACTTGTCTTGCAACCAATGCGCAAATGGAGCGAGAAGTTATGCGGATGGATTCGTCCTGATCACTCCACAACGGTTGCATGAGATCAGTATTTGCGAAGTCGGCCCGCATGATATTTAAATCGGGGATGGTGGTTTCATTGGCAAAGTGCCGAATAGCATGTAAACATACTAAGAGGGGCTGCCGGTGTGCACCAGTTGCATATCTGCTTGCTACACAGCTTCGAAAGAGATCGAGAAGGGATTTTTGGAAGTCCTGGAACGAATCAGAGTTAATATGTGGCATGAGATCGGGGATTTTGCGTCTTGGTATGATGGTCGCAAACTTGAGAAGCTTAAGTTTATTCCCCAGCGCGAGCTGGTTGAACAGCCAAGTGACTCTCCTGCCGTCCTCATCTTTCAGCGTGGTTACAGCACGAAAGGCGATGTTCTTCTCCAAGTCATCCGTGAGAAATCGCCAATGATTTTTGACAGAGAACCCGCGTGACTTTAGCCAACGAAGGAGTACGCCCTGTCCGCGTGACCGAACCGGTCGATTCAGAAGTCTATTGAGTCCCAGTAAACACCAATGAAGGCAAAGTGCTGCCATGGAGAGAAGGGTGTGACATGGATACCACAAGATTTTGGATATCGGGGTACGATACGGGCACTTCACATCTAGACAAGGAAGGATGCTAAGTGCAATGTATGCCAGACCCGAAACTCCAACGGCAGCGTCGACAGCAATGGCCACCGTCTTGTGGATCGTATGAAAAGTTATCACGAGGCCACCCAAAAATAGGTATACGGAGAGGTGAAGGAGTGTCGGGAGTATTTCGACCATAAAGGGGATTTTGTACAGCCTCGCGCCATCAAGCAATAGCGAGCGGACGCGGGCGCAGTGCCTCGGCGAGCTCGTATTTTTCGGTGTTTCGATGTATCTGCGTGCCCACTGTTGAAGTAACGTCGCAATTAAGGCGCATGAAAGGCTAAGCACAAGGCTTATCAACCACAGTGTGTTGACCCAAACTATGGCTGTTCCGGGAAGTGATGTTCCGGGAGGTGATGGCTGATTCACGGTGTTGGAGTAATCAATATTTGGGGAATTGGGAAGTTGGCGTGAAATCTGCTGAAGAAGAGCCACTGTCTGATTTCCAGAATCGGAGGATAACTTTTTGTAGAATTCAATGATAAATGCGCCAACAATTGCGGAGAAAAGGCCTGTCTTGGAGCTTGTCACCCATAGGGGCACAGGAACACAGTATATTATGACTTACGAACGTAACAATACTGTTTGCATCCTCTTTCCAGGCTTCGGTGATCCGACTATCTTCCTCTTTGACTTCATCCACGAACATGTTCCACATCTCCGAGTCATCATCTAGATCTTCCTGGACTGCAGCTGGAATCTGGGCTGCTGCTGGAACATGGTATGCAGCTGGAACCTGGGCTGAAGTTAACATCAGCACGGTGATAAAATATCTACTATGCCCAACTCACAATCAAATCGAATTTGCCGCTGAGGCTGCTGCACAGGCCGCGAAGGCATGGGTGGACGAAAGGAAGATATATTATGATCTACCATGTGACTCGGAACCATGTCATAGGGGTTTATGTTATTGTTGTCATAGGCCATGTTAGTGTTGGATGTCTTGATGTTGTAGAGTTGAGTCAACTAGCGTTGATGCAATGATGCCGCATTTAGACTAGAGCTGCCAACACCCGGCCCGTACCTCCCGTACCCTAAACCTTCTCACTCGTCGAGGGTGCATACGATCTTACTGTGTGTCTCCCCTCTTGTGTGATTTCCCTCGCTTCATGTTTACTCCCTCCTTCCTTCCTGTGTTCTGCTTCTCGGTGATCCAACACTGTTTCCGTTCAATCGCTGTCCACGGTACTATGCACAAGAGGTGAAGCCTCTGACGGACGAGGATGAGACTGAAGTTTTCTACCCTGGGTGATTTCAACATTATACACTGTGATCTCTCTCGTCATCGCCGTATCTGACCCAACCCCTTCGCCAGCTGCTGCATGTACCCCCTTCCCGGCAAGCGCGGTTCTCAATATCAATTCCAAAAATCGTCACACGGCACCCATTGCGACATTCCAGCATCCCTCTCGACATGTCACAAAGTCCCCAATTCCAGTCAACCTTGACCTAGCACTAATAAGCAATCTGACCCTCGATAGTGGGGAAATTATGGGCTGTAGGATGGGCAGAAGAGCGGCGTGTTCGAGCTCGAGGCAGACTTCCCAAGTGTAACTCACCGTCCTAGATTGGGATAAACTCTCGCCGATGACCATTTTTACTGTGCTGTCATCGGGATCTCAGAGGTGGCTGAAAATTTCCCGAAAACGGACCCTGACATGACACGGGGCTTTTCCTGAGGACGAAGACGTCACTCGCACATTCCAAAGTTCTAAACCTTGTTACTGCGAAGGAAATGCCGTGGGGGTCGAAAACATTCCTTTATTACCATATCCCGTGGGTTCTAGTCTTGCTGCTGTAGTCATGGACTCATTGAGTTGGGAACCTGCTCTTGTAGGGATACGTATCCTATAGCAATGCAACGCACCTACCATATGGCAGTAACTTTGGTCCGAATTACTCAAGCATCGCGACACAGACGACAGTCACCGTTGATATCGATGCTCGACTCGCTCCGCCCAACACACTACGGTGCCACCTTTTAAATACGACTCCCTGACCTTCTCAGGTCCCACTCGCTATATCGGTGACGCGTCAGATCTTCTCTTGAGACCCTCCACCACGGCAGGTCTCACCACCTTGCGCTGAGCCCAGGGACCCAACGTCTCGACCTCTGCAGATGTAACTACTTCAGTTGCACTAGCGAGCCCGAAGCTGGCAGTGCCCTTGGCCGTGCAAGTGGGCTGCCACCCTTTCTGGTAAAGAAACTATGCAACTCACCTCTCTCGTGCTAATAGGCGTACTCGCACTGACGACCAGTATCCTTGGAGTATCCTTGGCGAGCTTTTGCGGTTGCACTGAGATGAAAGGGAAAGACTTACAAACGTAACAAGCATCCTCTTTATAGGTATCGGCGTTCCGATCGTCTTCCTCTTTGACTTCGTTCAAGAAGAACATATTCCACATCTCCGAGTCGTTCTCTAAGTCGCTTAGAGAACGACTCAGAGATGTGGGTCAAATCCGCCTGGGCTGCAGTTGGAATCGGCATTGATGCAAGGATCAACGGCAATCCACCATGCCCCAACTCACCAGTCACCACCGACACTGCGTGGGCTTACGGGCGCAGATAAACCTCGCGGTCCGAAGGCAAGAGTACATTATCCGCCATCTGTTAGTGAGAGCTGAGTTCAACTACATCGGCGCTCATCTCTGCGAATCAGACACGAGGCAGAGCCTTCGCTCTGCCGCTCTGACGGGTCTGGGTCTGTGCACCGCGTGACCCGTGACTCTGAACGATCCTCCTTCAAGTTAATCCCTACTTGAGCTCCTCTGAGATCCTCATTATTATTTGATAGGTATTCTCACCCGCAAAAGTGATTCCCACTGGATTTTGGTCACCTGCAAGTGCGTATCCTCCTTCCTAAATACCTTCGCACGGGCCATTATGACACTTTTTTCAACGCCGAGTAGTTATATCAAGGTACTCGGTCACATACGCCAACCTGGTATAGTCGCTGGTACGAGTACTCACTGTTCTTGGGATTGCGGCCAAGGAGATGATCGTCACCGGCGGATAAGTGAGTAATTCCCTCATGGGTACTACGTGGTCATGTACTGAAGTATGTAAGATACCTGACTTGACTTTGAAGCCGAGCTAAAGACTCACTCACATGTCAGCTTGTCTAGCCTCTGACTCGGAAGCTAGACAGGTTAACACGTAAGGAGGGTTCTGATATCGATATCCTCTGCGCAAGATCTTAAGGTTACGCATAATTGTTAGGGAGGGTGTGTGGGCCAACGTTGCGGATTCGATGCTCAGCGTCAATATCACCGAGGTGGAGGGCATACACACTGGGCTGACCAGTGTGTCGACGACAAGGTCGCAGAGGTCATTGATTGTATTGTGCGCATATTGTTTCGGCCAATCACCAGAAACATGTTTGAGCCTAAACCGCTCGGCGCTCGAATGAACACTCGCTATCTCTAATTTCTTCACCACATCGATACTGCAGTACTAGACCTCTAGTGTGGTAGCATATTCGGTATGATACATATTCGGCTCGGTTTATGATATGTAACCCCGAGTGCTGATAATTGCAGGCAGGAATCCTATGGTATTCTTAGTTTGTTGCTCGGCAGTACAGAGAGCGTGTCACATCGTCGACTGAGGCATTTCAACTTGCATTTCAACGACCTTTGGCGGCGGCCTCAACGGCTGCCAGAACCAGAACTACTGGGAGCTGCAATGTCTATCTGCGGGAGTCAAATTCCGAAGACACAAAAACTACATGTTGTATTAATAATCTAATCTTTATGATACTCTCTACCGCTTCTACTGTGATTTGATAGATTCGGAAAATTCGGATTTCATGTCCGATGGTGGTCATGGTGGTGGTGACCCAGTGAGCAAATCCCCTGATACTTGTCGACCGAGAACTTCCACGGCGCGCTGCATGAGCTCCGTGACCGCGATCCGCAACTTTACCTCCGCCTCTGCATCCATTTTGACCGGCATGCCAGTACTCTCAGACTGCTCCTCACCTTCCCCATCATCGGACGGTGCTGGCGCTGGTGCCCTCCCCAACGCCGACGCCACTGTAGCGCGCACAACTGCGGGCGATAATGGCGCGCCAAAAGTCACGCTTAAGCGCGCGCCTTGACGGGGAGGTATTTCCATGGCGCGCGACGTCCTTCTGGCATGAGCTTGTCGAATCCTGCGTATCAGGGCGGCACGGGATAAGTAGGCTGTGGGGATGCTGGGGCGCGCAGGGATTATGGGATCTTCGAACGTACCAGTGATCCACATAGGTATGATCGTCGGCAGGCGGTGCGTCTCCATCAAAATACGGCCACTGCCAACACGCGAAAAAAAGGAACGAAAGAGGGTAATTAAATAGGAATTAGATATAACGGTTGTTGCTGCGCGAAAGGAAATTACGCACATGCCCCACCTGAAGCGCTGCAACCCCACCACCCCAGTTCGCGGATCCGACTCGTACGTATCGGATTGACAAACTTTACCCTCTCCAAATAGGTGTATCTGCACAAAATAAGGAAACGTTGTGGTTCATCAGCGCGCGTGGAAGAGAAAAACAAAAGAATGCAACGTACCCACGCGCCAGCGCGCAGCTTCTCTATAGCTAGATCAACGGCAGGTTGGTATATACCCTCACCGCGAAACGTCTCAATGACCTGTCCTTTTCGGAAAAAAGCCGAAAAAATTCTGGTGATATTGGTATACACCAACGTGATAGTTGAGCGAGGGGCTGTTGGACGTGGGAGGCACGGCCAAGGGAGGGCTTACGGGTTTGTGAACATGATGTCAGACGCGCCGAGTGTCCAACGAGTTAAATGCGAATGTAAGTAAGTCCGCGCAGGAAGGATTCCCCATGTGAGTGGATCGTCGAGCCTATAAAAGAAAAAAAAAACGGTATGTTTTAAACTTTTGTTTAGCACTTGGAAATGAAATGGGCGCGGCGCACGTCAAGATATGGTTAGAGACTTTGGGGTGGCGTGGGGCAGAATGAATGGGGGAACAAAGACAAAGGTCGCTTGCTCATTTACGGCTCTCTTCGCTGTTGTTAGGGACTCTCACCTGTGAGGATGCCCTGTCCCTGTCCGTTTCGTCTCTTGGAGCTATAGAGCGCGTCTAGGAGGTAAGGAAGACCGCGTATGGAGATGGAACAGAGACCGGAGTGGAGGTATGCCTTGCATGTGAGCCCGACAGCAGTGACGGTTGCCGCAGAGAGAATCTGCTGCATGCCCGAGTCCGAGTTGGGTTGAGCTGAATATGTCGCTGCATCGGGCCGGTATTGCCACTTGTTGCGTATCTAAACGCTCGAGGTAGAAAAGATTCATTTTTTTAGAAAGTACAGTACGAGAGAGCGGGTTCGAGTTTGTATTGTGTCAAATGAGGTATAGATATTGTATACTGTAATCTGGAAAGAATAATAACAACGCATACGAAAATGATGCATCGGTCCGCCGCCCACTCAGAACGGAAAACAGGGAAAATGGGAGGAAAATCGGTCAGTACATGACAAGCACGAGATAGACATGGTAGCAATGGGTTGATAGTAACGCTCAACGAGAATGATCGCGACTCTCTTCAACCAGTGCGTTCAAGCATGTCTTCCCAACCGTCATCTCGCTCGACGACGCGTGCATCAAAGAAGACCGGGACTTCTGAAGACTTGGCCATCGACGTCGACGGCGATTGTGGCGCCGCCGGTTCAGCAGCTACCACTGCCGCTGTCGTAGGTCTCGGTTTCGATGTCGGCACATCTGGTGTGTCAGGGGAGATTATCGGCAGCATAAACCGAAGCCTTAAAGCGCTGCAGGAAAAGTCTCGTGAGCAACATTTATATAACAATAGAAAAGATGTATAGAACTTACGCGCCCCATAGACGCAGATTATTCGTGCGTCTGAACGTCCAGCCTTTGCGGCCCTTCTCCGCTTGCCAGCCGTCAACAGCAGATGCCGAAAGCACATCTTCGAAAGCCGCTATATCGTGTATCGAGACATCGTTGGTATATCCCGACGGCATTCTAGGCTGTCTGACCCTAATTTTGTAAGAGCAATTGCCCAGATGATAAAGTGTTCAAAAGTTCGGCTCGATCTGGTGAGGTGGGCAGGTGGCAGAGAAGGATGCAGTAAGCAGCGCGACGAGTAGTGCGTGAGTCCAAGGGAGCTCACCATCCGGGAATGCGTGGAGCCCACCATGTCAGCGGATCCAAGTACCTCCGTGGAAGACGCACATAAGTCCGAGTCAGGTCGTGGCGCACTCGACCGCCGGCCCTTCTCCCTGCGAGCCACGTGCTCCTGCTCGCCTGAGATCACCCTTCCTCGGTTCCTCCTGCCAAACAAGACTTCGTCAACGGTATCGAGATACTTCTCTTAGGAATGGTCGGTGAGGCGAAGGGATATTCTTATGAGTGAGAGGAAGCGGAGTGGGGGAGAGAAAGTCTCTGGAACTAATTGTCCCCTTATGCACGCAGCGGTGATTACATGCTAAGTTACTCCTAGCGGATACACATATTTAGGTGTGGGAGATACCTGCCGGTTTGGGCTATTCCTAACAACTTCACAATAGAACTCTGCTTCCCAAGTTCCTCAATTTTGATATCCCGCTTGTAGAGCAACCCATTGCCAAGTACGAGTCCCTCCCCTCATCCAACTGTTGACATACTGTAGTTGACTGTAGTTCCTGGGCACACAAGCCCTCCGCCCCACGATATTCCGCCAGCGCCAACTTCTCTGCCAGTAGGCTTTGATGCGCCGATGTATACTGTACAGTACGAGTACATACTTATCAGTTACTGTGATTCAGTATTTGATGATATTTGTGCTTATAAAATTTTAAATTTCGATACACTCCGGTATCAGGGATCCAGCAGTATAATGGTAGGCTTCAATGCCTCTCCGGGACCGAAGAATTCCAAAAGAGAAAGAAAGATAAGGGGGGGAACCACTAGATACGCAAAGAAGGGGACGGAAATCATAGACGACATGGGACAGCAGGTCTATATGAAGCACGTAGCAATGGTCCTACATTGGTGCGTGGTGACGGCGATCTCTATCGGAAGGGCGAATTGTACGGGTCGGGTAAACTGCACGAGGACGGGAGAGGGAGGTACACGAGGGGGAATTGGACGAGAAGAGGGAGCTGCATGAGGGGGACCTGGACGAGGAGAGGGAGGCGCACGAGGGGGAACTGGACGGGGAGAGGGAGGTGCACGAGGAGGGGGGACTGCACGAGGAGGGACTGCACGAGGAGGGGGGACTTCACGAGGAGGGGGGACTGCACGGGGTGGATGAAGGACAGGAATCGGAGGGGGAACTGAATGGGAATCGGAAACTACTGCATGGGCGGAGAAAACGGGAGGGAGAGACGGAAACACCAAGCGTAATTTGTCGAATACTTCGGAACCCCCTTGAGGGTCATATCGTTGTATCCGTCCAACTTCTTCAGAAAGCCGAGTTTGCCACTCGGGGGTAGTGAAGTAGTCGCGGCCATCGGTTCCTATGTCCAGAAGAATCGCAAGAGTTTCGTTGAAAGATGTAGCATCCCCGGTCGAAAAGTCACGGTGCGGCACCAGATTCGGGAGTGCTCCGTTAAGAAAAGATTTGAAGTTCATCAGGTTCAGCGCGGAGACGTCGGCTTCGAGTATCGAGTTCGACGATTCCCCAGTAACTTCTTGTAACCACGTTAGGACTGCCCCTTCGAGCGGTAGTCTTCTGACCACTTGTCTTGTAACCAATGCACAAATGGAGCGAGAAGTCATACGGATGTAATCGTTCATATCATGCCACAACGGTTGCATGAGACTAGTATTTGCGAAGTTGGCCCACATGAAATTTGAATCGGAGATGGTGAATGTCTCGGTCTTGATGATGTGGCGGATAGCATGTAAGCATACTAAGAGGTACTGCTCGTGTTCATCCGCGTTGGGGCCAGCTGTATATCTGCTTGCTACAAAGCTTCGAAGGAGAACGAGAAGGGGTTTCCGGATAGAGGAGGAATCCATAGGTTGAATGAGATCAGGGATTTTGTTTCTCGGTATACTGTCCGCAAACTTGAGAAGCTTGAGTTTATCACCCAGCACGAACTGGCTGAACAGCCAAGAGACCCTCCGGCGGTCCCCATCTTTCAGCGCTTCTACGGCACGATAGATGATGCTCTTCTCCATACTATCCATGAATAATCCACGTGACTGTAGCCAACGGAGGAGTATGCCTTGTCTGCGTGACCGAACCGGTCGATTTAGAAGTCTACGAAATCCAAGTATAGACCTATGTAGGCAAAGTGCTGCCAAGAGGAGAAGGGATTGACATGGATACCACAAGAATTCGGATATCAAGGTACGATACGGGCACTTCATATCAAGGCAAGGAAGGATGTTGAATGCGATGTATGCCAGTCCCGAAACTCCAACGGCAACGTCCACAGCGATGGCTACCGTCTTGTGGATCGTATGAAACGCTATCATGAGGCCACCTAAAAATAAGTATACAGAGAGGTGAAGAAGTGTCGGAAGTATTTCGATTATGAAGATGACATTGTACATCCTCATGCCGCCGAGCAATAGCGAGCGGACGCGGGCGCGGTGCCTCAGCACGGACGCAAATTTGGGAGTATCCATGTATCTGCGTAACCACTGTTGAAGCAGCGTCGCAATTAAGCCGCATGAAAGGCTAAGCACGAGGCTTATCAACCACAGTGCATTGACCCAAACTATGGCTGATCCGGGGGGTGATGGTTGATTCACTGTGTTGGAATAAGCACTATTTGGGGAATTGGGAAGTTGGTGTGAAATCTGCTGAAGAAGAGCAACCGTCTGATCGCCAGAATCGGAGTATAATTTTTTGTAGAATTCGATGATGAATGCGCCAACAATTGCGGAGAGAAGACCCGTCTTGGAGCTTGTCACTGAGATGAACATAGGGACCAGTAGATCATGACTTACGAACGTAATAATACTATTTGCATCGTCTTTCCAGCCATCGGTAAACCGCTTATCATCCTCTTTGACCTCATCCAAGTACATATTCCACATCTCTGAGTCGTCCTCGAAATCTTCCCGGGCTGCAGTCGGAATCAGCAAACAGCAGTGATGCAAGGACCAGCGACAACTTCGAAGATCCGCCATGCCCCAACTCACCATCAACTATGCGTGGGTATGCGCTCTGGTTTACGGGTGCGACGGCGGCGGTTGGACGCGGCGGTGGGAGTAGATTATCCGCCATCTGTTAGTGAGAGTTGAGTTTCACTACACCGGCACTTAACGTGAGAATCAGAGACACGAGGCAGAGTACACTCCGACGCTCCGACACTCCGAATCGGGCCTCGGCTTATTTGATATCTCACCGCCAAAAGTGTGCATTCGGTCTCCTCCAAGTATGTATCCTCCTGCTAAATATCTTTCATACGGGCCACCGTGACATTTCAACACCTAGCAAGCTACACTGAGGTGCTCGGCCACATACGCCAACCTGGTATAGTCATTAAAATAAAGGTGCTCTCTGTTCTTGGGATTCCGACCAGGAGATCATCAATCGTGGCCATTGGTAAATAAGCGAGTAATTCGTTCATGAGTGCTACGTGGCCATGTACTGAAGTATGTTAAAAAAAAGATACCTGACTTGACGTTGAAGACAAGCCAAAGGTCGAGCCAAAGACTTTCTCACGTGTCAATTTGTCTAGCCTCTGACTCGGAAGCTAGACAGGTTGACACGAGAGGAGGTTCTGATATTGATATCCTCTGCGCAAAAATCCGAAGATTACGCATACCTGTCAGGGAGGGAGTGCATGAGCAACGTCGCGGATTCGCTGCTCAGCCGTCTCAGCGTCGGTATCACGGTCGCCAAACTCAACGATAGAGTGGCCAGCGTTGATGATAAAACAAAGGACTGTCGACGACAAGGTCGCGGAGGTGTGTTGCGTTATTATTTTCGGTCAGTCACTGGAACAAATGTTTGACGTTTAACGATTAAGCCTGAACCGCTCTGATGAAAAGGAAGAAAAAGCGCCCATGTAAACACACGGCAGGCAATGTCACGGGTACTGCCAGTGCATGTAGATCAGATCATTTGAAACACTCGTAATTTCAACTCTCTTCACCGCATCCTCGTTCAGTACTGATGCTTGTAGGCATGTAGGCAGGAATCGTTGCTCGCCAGTACAGAGACGCATTTCAACTTGCAATAGAACGTTCTTCGGCGGCGACTGCCAGAACAAGAACCACTGACAGCCAAAATACAATGCCGAGTCAAAATTCCGAAGACACCAATAGCATAGACGCATAAATAATAGTATAATCTATGATACTCTCTACTACTACTGTAATTTGATAAAATCAGAAAATTCGTCGGAAAATTCAGGTTTCATGTCCGATGGTGGTCATGGTGGTGTTGTGGCAATCCGGTGAGTGAATCCCCTGATACTTGTCGACCGAGAACTTCCACGGCGCGCTGCACGAGCTCCGTGACCGCGATCCGTACCTTTACCTCCGCCTCTGCATCCATTTTGATCGGCATGCCAGTACTCTCAGACTGCTCCTCACATTCTCCATCATCGCACCACAGTGCTGGCACTGGTGCCATCCCCAACGCCGACGCCATCGTAGCGCGCACAACCGAGGGCGATAATGGGGCGCCAAAGGTCACGCTTAAGCGCGCGCCTTGACGGGGGAGGTATTTCCATGGTGCGCGACGTCCTTCTGGCATGAGCTTGTCGAATCCTGCGTATCAGGGCGGCACGGGATAAGTAGGCTGTGGGGATGCTGGGGCGCGCAGGGATTATGGGATCTTCGGACGTACCAGTGATCCACATAGGTATGATCGTCGGCAGGCGGTGCGTCTCCATCAAAATACGGCCACTGCCAACACGCGAAAAAAAGGAACGAAAGAGGGTAATTAAATAGGAATTAGATATAACGGTTGTTGCTGCGCGAAAGGAAATTACGCACATGCCCCACCTGAAGCGCTGCAACCCCACCATCCCAGTTCGCGGATCCGACTCGTACGTATCGGATTGACAAACTTTACCCTCTCCAAATAGGTGTATCTGCACAAAATAAGGAAACGTTGCCGTTCATCAGCGCGCGTGGAAGAGAAAAACAAAGGAATGCAATGTACCCACGCGCCAGCGCGCAGCTTCTCTATAGCCAGATCAACGGCAGGTTGGTATATACCCTCACCGCGAAACGTCTCAATGACCTGTCCTTTTCGGAAAAAAGCCGAAAAAATTCTGGTGATATTGGTATACACCAATATGATCGTTGAGCGAGGCGCTGTTGGACGTGGGGGGCATGGCCAAGGGAGGGCTTACGGGTTTGTGAACATGATGTCGGACGCGCCGAGTGTCCAACGCGTTAGATGCGAATGTAAGTAAGTTCGCGCAGGAAGGATTCCCCATGTGAGTGGATCATCGAGCCTATAAGAATACGAGTATTGTTTTAAACATTTGTTTAGAACTTGGAAATGAAATGGACGCGGCGCACGTCGAGATATGGTTAGACACTTTGGGGGCGGCGTAGGGTAGAATGAATGCGGGAACAAAGACAAAGGTCGCTTGCTCAGTTACGGCTCTCTTCGCTGTTGTTGGGGACTCTCACCTGTAAGGATGCCCTGTCCCTGTCCGTTTCGTCTCTTGGGGCTATAGAGCGCGTCTAGGAGGTAAGGAAGACCGCGGACGGAGATAGAATAGAGACCGGAGTGGAGGTATGCCTTGCATGTGAGCCCGACAGCAGTGACGGTTGCCGCAGAGAGAATCTGCTGCATGCCCGAGTCCGAGTTGAGTTGGGCTGAATGTGTCGCTGCATCGGGCCGGTGTTGCCGCTTGTTGCGCTCACGGATCTAAACGCCAGAGGTAGATTCATTTTATTAGAAAGTACGAGAGAGCGGGTTCGAGTTTGTGTTTTGTTTTTATTCTTTCTTGCCATTATCCCGCGCACCAGATTACAGTATATAATATCTATACCTTATTTGAAACAAAACGCATACGAAAATGATACATCGTTCCGCCGCCTACTCAAAACGGAAAATACGGAAAATGGGAAGAAAATCGGTCAGTATATGATAAACACAGATAGACATGGCAGCAACGGGTTGATAGTAACGCTCAACGAGAATTATTGCGACGCTCTTCAACCAGAGCGTTCAAGCGTCTTTCCAAGCGTCATCTCGACGAGCGACGACGTGTGCATCAAAGAAGATCGGCATCTATGAAGATTTTCCCGAAGGCGTCGATGGCGATGGTGGCGGCGTGGGTTCAGTAGTCGCCGCTGCCGTAGGGCTCGGTTTCGATGTTGGCACATCTGGTGTGGCAGGGGAAATGAAAAGCTGCAACTCCCTAGAACCGTCGATAATAAATCCAACTATACGGCCAGTTTGGTAGCTGGAAGGGATGGGATGGGATAGGATTTACGCGCTCCATAGATGCAGATTGGGGTAAACTGCAAGGGGAAGGGAAGGGGGAGGTGCATGAGGGGGAATCGGACGAGGACAGGGAGGTGCACGAGGGAGGACTGCGCGGGCGGCTTCAGTGGCATCTAAAGGGCGATCTTCGTGTGAGCAGGTGGCCCGGGGGCGATAGAAGTGCCATAAGGTTTGCCTCACTCAACCCGAAGCGAGTCAGAATAAGAGAGGTTTGGGAGACGGAAATGATGCGGGCTGAGCCGTCGCGAGCGATCCGGATGCCCACGAATCGGATGGGCCTTAGGTCGGTGAGCGTTTCGCGATCGTTGAACTTGCGTTTGTATTCGGTTATGAACTCCGGCGAGCTAACAGTGATGGTACAGTTGTCGACGTGGATGGCGAGGATGAGGATGTGTTTGTCGACTTCAGCAAGGAAGACACTGGGTCTTCTGAGCTAGTCCGGAATCCTAGTTCAGTAAGGGCGCATGAAAGGGCCTCGTACCATTTCCTGCCGGCCTGCTTCAGCCCTTGTGAAGTCGTTTGACTGAGTGCTCACCCTGAGTCTCGAATCCGAGGGGCTCCTGCATGTAAATCTCTTCATCGACATTAAGTGTGCTGTTGAGGTACGCGCCGTTGAAGTCGAAGGAATTGATGTCACAGTCGTAGCGCGCAATGATAGCTGGATTGCACGAAAGCTCGCGATTTTGGCGACAGGCGAGTATGTGACGAAGCAATCGACCCCGTAGACTTTCTCGATTTCTTCGGGTGAAAGGCACGCATTGTTCTTGTCACGGTGCCGTCTGATTTGCGCTTGACCCTAAGACCCGTATTGAACCGACGATATTTTGCCTCCTGGATGTGCGATTGCCAGCGCCCTCCAAGGTGGCGATCTCCTTATCCGTGGCCGCCTCCCAAAGCAGCCAGTCCGATCGTGAACGCACTTCAGTGAGTGATTTGGGATCACTGTCAACGTCCTGAATGGTGGAAGTGATAAGTGTATCATGGTCGATACGAAAGATGAACTCCTCTTCGTCGTCTGCCAGGAGCGCCGCTGTCGGGCATCCCTTGTTGTCGAAGACCCCATCGTCAGGTCATTGATAGTTGCCGTCTTCATCGAGTGACTTGTAGGTCTCCTTTTTGGTCTTAGGTATCGTGCTCCTTGCACTTGCAGCTTGAATATCTCTTGCTTTTGTGAGGGTTTGATCTTGCGCGCGGCATGTTTTGCCAGTGCTGGTGGTCCTGGAGCTAGTAATAGCGCTTGAATTTGATGTTGTAGCCTTGCCAACTGGCAACGTTGCGGATTGGGAAGTGAGTCCTCCTCATCATCCTGGGACAGAGTGGGAGTGGCAGATCCAGAGAGTGCGCTGAGGCCGCCGAGGTTGTTGTTGTCCGCCTCGCACTCTCGTTCACGTTCGACATCTTCATGGTAGTGGCGGTGGTGGCGGCGGGGCTGGGTGTCTTGGCTGCGTAGGGAGAGTGAAAGCTATCTTTCCACGCTGTCGCGTGAGAGGTGGACTGCAGACGTGAACCAAGACTTGCTAAGCGCTCCCATTGGGCACGCGTGGGAAGGTAAACGGGTGAGGCCGGTGTCTCAAACAGCCGCGTCTCCCTCATCACCAACTTCCGCACCATCCACAGCCAATCTCATATGCCTCGTGCCGCCCCATACGTCGTGTCTCACACCCCTTGACCGACCTCGCGCCCCTGGCAATTTCTCACGGGTTATCTCTTTGCAACCAACCTACCCATATCCCCCCATTTTGTTCTTTCCCCGCACAATGTCTGGTCTCTGGTCACAGTTTCCTTTCCTTTCACATGTTAAACATTTCCTTTGTTAGTATGTCGTGCGATGTGCACAGGAATAAAGTGTGTCTGTATTCTCCTTGCTTTGGGTGTCCATGCGCCTCTGTCAAGAAGGAAGCCTCCTGCTCCCTCCATGATCTCCGCCCGTCTTTCCGCCTTCGCTCCGACCTAGCGTGCCCGCTACCGCTGCCCATCTTGTTCATTCTCACTACGCTCCTCCTGCTTCATGAGAGTCGCCCACACCTGCAACTGATGCAGTGGGAGCTGTGGCCGCAGGTACAAGGTAGCGGATACCATCGACGTCGGACTCGTACATCCCCATGGAGGATCATGCAGTTCAAGTGGTGGCAAATCTTCTCTGACTTGGTGGGAGGAGAAAGGATGGTTGAGCGGATGCGAGGACAGAGTGATAGTGGCGAAGAAGTTCCACCTGTTCAAGGCGGAGAGACACGCGACAGAATGAGGTGACGATCCTCGTCGCTCGTTCCGTTCAGGTTCACGATGGGCGGAGAACGTATCTTAGGGGCATTGAGAGTCTGCACGTCCATTGACTATGCTTACCTTGGCTAGGAGGTAAACTGTGATGCAGAGGCGGAGGCGGAGGTACCCCCGCCACCACCGCGTTCCCGTCTGATGAAGGTGGTATTGGCAGTGTATTGCCTTTGCTGGTCCCACAACTACCGTCTCCCAGGAATCTGTTTGTTAGGGTGGGCCGGCGGCGGCGGCCATTTCGCTGGCGCTGTTGACACTAAGCTGCCTTCGAAACCAGATTCTTGTAGAACAGAACCGCTATCGTCCTATACCGTACATCTATGAGTATTAGCGTGACTTAAGAGTAATTGTATTCACATAACCTTAAGTTACCAGGCAGTGGATTTAGATGTCATCCATCACGACTGCATCGTGTATGTCGGCCTCAGCATTAACCATCGACGATGGCCGGAGCCTGCATTGGGAACCATTATTGAGAGGTGGTTAGTCACTATGTGGTATGCGCGGTTTTCTACTCACGTATTCATTTTGTTCATGTGTACGGTTCCCAGTTGAATCCACTATAATGAGTTCAATGGTACAGCCGTTGCTACGTCGATGTCTCTGAAAGGGCGTGAATTAACGACCGTTACCCTCTTCTAGACCTGTCAGGATATTCTGAGCGCGGCATTAATAATACTCACTCGGTTTATTGTAACGACCACACGTAACACTCTGCACCTACATGAGACCGTGAAGTGGCCCACTTTTTATTTTATGAACTTCATCCAATTCGGTCGCTTGCTGCGCCCATCTAGTTGGCAGGTGGTGTCTTATCCAATCGGACCAATCGTTGACACATCTCCTGGGCACACAAGCCCTCCGCCCCGCAAAGTACCGCCTGCTTTTTTTTTCTTTTGGGAGTTCCTCTCCCTAACATGCGATCGACCCCGGCGAGGCACTGAAGCGTACTACTTACTGCCGGATCCCTGATGCCGGAGTGTATCAAAATTTTGGAAGCACAAATATCATCAAATATCACGGCAACTGATATGTAGTCGTACTGTACAGTATATACTGTAGGAACATCGGCTCACCGAAGCCTACTGGCAGAGAAGTTGGCAAGAAACATAAGTGGGAAAAGACCGCTAGACGCACGAAGAAGGGGGCGGAAATCATAGATGACATAGAACGGCAGGTCTATATGAAGCACGTGGCAATGGACCTACATTTGTGCATGGTGACGGTGGGCTCTATCGGAAGGGCGAATTGCGCGGGGACGGTAAACCGCAGGGGGAAAGGGAGGGGGAGGTGCACGATCGGGACCCGGACGAGGAGGCGCACGAAGGGGACCTGGACGAGGAGAGGGAGGTGCACGAGGATGGCGAACTTCATGGGCGGTAATGGGAGGGAGAGACGGAAACACCAAGAGTAATTTGTTGAATACTTCGAAACCGCCTTCACGGTCGTCTTGTTGTATCCGTCCGACTTCTTCAGAAAGCCGAGTTTCCCAGTCGCGGGTAGTGATGTAGTCGTGGCGATCGGTTCTTACGCCCAGGAGAATCGCAAGAGTTTCGTTGAAAGATGTAGCATCCTCGGTCGAAAGGTCACGGTGCGGCACATTATTCGGGAGTACTCCGTTAACGAAAGATTTGAAGTTCATTTGGTCCAGCATGGTAACTTTTGCTTTGACTCGGAGTATCGAGTTCGATGCCCCAGTAACTTCTTGTACCCAATTAAGGACTGCCCCTTCGAGCCGTTGTTTTCTGACCACTTGTCTTGCAACCAACGCGCAAATGGAGCGAGAAGTTATGCGGATGGATTCATCCGCATCACCCCACAACGGTCGCATGATGTTAGTATTTGCAAAGTTGGCCCGTATGAATTTTAAATCGGGGATGGTGGTTTCCTTGGCAATGTGCCGGATAGCATGTAAACATACTAAGAGGGGCTGCCGATGTGTACCAGTGTTGGGCCAAGCTGCGTATCTACTTGTTACACAGACTCGGAAGAGACTGAGAAGGGATTCTCGGAAGTGCTGGAAGGAATCAGAGTTGATAGGTGGCATGAGATCGGGGATTTTGTGTCTTGGTATGATGGCCGCAAACTTGAGAAACTTGAGTTTATCGCCCAGCGCGAGCTGGTTGAACAGCAAAGTGACTCTCCTGCAGTCCTCATCTTTCGGCGTATCTATAGCACGATAGACGATACTCTTTTCCATTCTATTCGTGAGAAATTGCCAATGATTTGAGAATCTGCGTGACAGAACCGGTCGATTCAGAAGTTTTTGAAGTCCCAATATACACCTATGAAGGCAAAGTGCTGCAAAGGAGAGAAGGGCGTGACATGGATACCACAAGATTTCGGATATCAAGGTACGATATGGGCACTTCATATCAAGGCAAGGAAGGATGTTGAATGCAATGTATGTCAGTCCCGAAACTCCAACGGTAACATCGACAGCGATGGCCACCGTCTTGTGGATCGTATGAAACGCTATCACGAGGCCACCTAGAAATAAGTATACGGAGAGGTGAAGAAGTGTCGGAAGTATTTCGATTATGAAGACGACATTGTACATCTTCATGCCGCTGAGCAATAGCGAGCGGACACGGGCGCGGTTCCTCGGCGCGCTCGTACGTTTGGGTGTATCAGTGTATCTGCGTAACCATTGTTGAAGCAGCGTCGCAATCAAAGCGCATGAAAGGCTAAGCACAAGGCTTATCAACCACAGTACGTTGACCCAAACCATGGCTGATCCGGGAGGTGATGGTTGATTCGCCATGTTCGAATAAGCACTATTTGGGGAATTGGGAAGTTGGTGTGAGATCTGCTGAAGAAGAGCAACCGTCTGATCGCCAGAATCGGAGGATAATTTTTTGTAGAACTCAATGATGAATGCGCCAACAATTGCGGAGAGAAGACCTGTCTTGAAGCTTGTCACTAAGATGAACACAGGGACAGTAGATCATGACTTACAAATGTAATAATACTATTTGCATCGTCCTTCCAGCCGGCGGTAGTCCAATTATCTTCCTCTTTGACCTCATCCAAGTACATATTCCACATCTCCGAGTCATCATCTAAATCTTCATGGACTGCAGCTGGAACCTGGCGTGCAGGTGGAGGGTGGGGTGCAGGGGGTGCAGGGGGTGCGGGTGGACTCAGAGCAGAGTCCAAGTGTGCATCTTGACTCGGAGCAGTGTCCCAGGGTGCATCTTGTCTCGGAGCAGTGTCCCAGGGTGCATCTTGTCTCGGAGCAGTGTCCCAGGGTGCATCTTGTCTCGGAGCAGTGTCCAGGGTGCATCTTGTCTCGGAGCAGTGTCCCAGGGTGCATCTTGTCTCGGAGCAGTGTCCCAGGGTGCATCTTGTCTCGGAGCAGTGTCCCAGGGTTCATCTTGTCTCGGAGCAGAGTCCAAGAAGGCAGGTTGACTCTGGACCCAGGATTCAGGCGGCGAATGGGCTGCAGGTGGAGCATGGGATGCTGCTGGACGTTGGGCTGGAGTTATGGTAACATCAACACGGTGATGAAATATCCACTATGCTCCAACTCACAATTATATCGCATTTGCCGCCGAGGTTGCAGCACAGGCCGCGGAGGCATGGGTGGACGAAAGGTAAATAAATTCTGTTCTACTGTGTGTCCTGGAACCTCGTTGTATAGACCCTCCATGTTCGTGTTGGATGTGTTGACGTTGTAGAGTTGAGTCAACTAGCGACCACGATCGATGCCGCACTGTAGAGTAGAGCCACACCGAAGGAAACAATGTCAACTCCCGGCCCGTACCTCCCGTGCCGAGGTGTGCGTCTCCCCTCCCCCTCTTCTCTTTTTTCTGTGTGATTCCCTCTCGTCATCACCATATCTGACCCCAACCCCATGCGCCCTTCCCAGAAAGCGGGGTTCTCAACATCAATTCCAAAGATCCTCACACGGTGCCCAGTGCAACATTCTAACATCCCTCTCAACATGTCACAAAGCCCCAATTCCAGTCAACCTTGACTTTGCACTAACCAAGCAATCCGACCACAGTAGGAAACAAGGAAGAAATTTCCGAGTTGTGGGATGGGCAGAAGAGCAGCGTGTTCGAATTTGAGGCAGGCATCGCAGGTACGAATGATCATTTGGAGTGTAACTCACCGCCTTAGATTGGGGCAGACTCGCGTCGGATGACCATTTTTACAGTGCTGCCATCCAAGGGTGACTGAAATGTCCCGGAAACGGACACTAAAACGGGGCTTTTCCTGAGGATGAAGACGTCACTCACACATTCCAAAGTTGTAAACCTTACTACTGCAAAGGAAATGCCGTGGGAGCGGAAAACATTCCCTAATAACTATACTGTATTCCGTGAGTTCTGATCTTGCTACTGTAGTTATTGAATGGGGGAGGGATACTTATCATATAGCAATGCAATTCACCTACCATATGATACTCTATGGCAGCGACTTTGGTCATAATTACTCAAGCACCGCGACACAGATGACACTCGCTGTTGATATTCAGGCCCCTCTCTGCATCGATGACGCGTCCGATCTTTTCTTGAGACCCTCCACCGCGGCGGGTCTCACCAGCTTGCTCTGAGCTCAGGGACCCAACGCCTCGACCTCTGCGGATGTGGCAGTGCCCTTGGCCGTGCAGGTGGGTCGCCACCCTTGCTCGTAAAGAAACTATGTCACTCACCTCGTGCTAATGAGCGTACTCGCACTGACTGCCAGTATGCTCGGCCACATACTCCAACCTGGTGTAGTCATTAAGATAATGGTACAAGTGCTCTCTGTTCTTGGGATTGCAGCCAAGGAGATCGTCAAACGTGGTTACCGGCAAATAATTGAGTAATTTTTTCATGAGTATTACGCGGCCATGACCTGAAGTATGTTCAGAAAAGATACCCGACTTGATGTTGAAGACGGGCTAAAGACTCTCTTACATGTAAACTTATCTAGCCTCTGATTCGGAAGCTAGACAGGTTAACATGTAAGGAGGGTTCTGATATTGATATCCTCTGCGCAAGATCTTAAGGTTACGCATAACTGCTAAGTTAGGGAAGGTGTGTGGGCCAACGTCACGGATTCGCTTCTCAGCGTCGATATCAACAGAGTGGAGGGCATACACCTGGCTGATCAGTGTGTCGACAACAAGGTCGCGGAGGTCATTGATTGTATTGTGCGTATATTGTTTTTGGTCAATTACCGGAAACATGTTCGATCCTGAACCGCTGGGCGCTCGAATGAACGCTCGCCATCTCAAATTTCTTCACCATATCGATACTGCCTCTAGTGTGGTAGTATATTCGGTATGATACATATTCGGCTCGGTTTATGATATGTAACCCGGAGTACTGATGCTTCCAGGCTGGAATTCTATGGAATTCTTAGTTTGTTACTCGGCAGAAGAGAGCGTGTCACATCGTCGAATGAGGCATTTTAACTTGCAATTAAATGTCCTTTGATGGCGGCCCAGCGGCTGCCAGTACCAGAACTACTGGGAGCTGCAATGTCTATCTGCGGGAGTCAAATTCCGAAGACACAAAAACCACATGCTGTATTATTAATAATCTAATCTTTATGATACTTTCTACCACCTCTACTGTGATTTGATAAATTCAGAAAATTCGGATTTCATGTCCGATTGTGGTCACGGTGGTGGTGACCCAGTGAGCGAATCCCCTGATACTTGTCGACCGAGAACTTCTACGGCGCGCTGCATGAGCTCCGTGAGCGCGATGCGTACCTTTACCTCCGCCTCTGCATCCATTTTGATCGGCATGCCAGTACTCTCAGACCGCTCCTCACCTTCTCCATCATCGCACCACAGTGCTGGCGCTGGTGCCATCCCCAACGCCGACGTCATCGTAGCGCGTACAACTGCGGGCGATAATGGGGCGCCAAAAGTCACGCTTAAGCGCGCGCCTTGACGGGGGAAGAATTACCATGGCACGCAACGTCCTTCTGGCATGAGCTTGTCGAATCCTGTGTATCAGGGCGGCGCGGGATAAGTAGGTTGTGGGGATGCTGGGGCGCGTAGGGATCATGGGATCTTTAGACGTACCAGTGATCCACATAGGTATGATTGTCGGCAGGCTGTGCGTCTCCGTCAAAATACGGCCACTGCCAACATGCCAAAAAAAAGGAACGAAAGAGGGTAATTAAATAGTAATTAGATATAACGGTTGTTGCTGCGCGAAAGGAAATTATGCACATACCCCACCTGAAGCGCTGCAACCCCACCATCCCAGTTCGCGGATCCGACTCGTACGTATCGGATTGACAAACTTTACCCTCTCCAAATAGGTGTATCTGCACAAAATAAGGAAATGTTGCAGTTCATCAGCGCGTGTGGAAGAGAAAAACAAAGGAATGCAACGTACCCACGCGCCAGCACGCAGCTTCTCTATAGCTAGATCAACGGCAGGTTGGTATATACCCTCACCGCGAAACGTCTCAATAACCTGTCCTTTTCGGAAAAAAGCCGAAAAAATTCTGGTGATATTGGTATACACCAGTATGATCGTTGAGCGAGGCGCTGTTGGACGTGGAAGGCACGGCCAAGGGAGGGCTTATGGGTTTGTGAACATGATGTCGGACGCGCCGAGTGTCCAACGGGTTAGATGCGAATGTAAGTAAGTTCGCGCAGGAAGGATTCCCCATGTGAGTGGATCATCGAGCCTATAAAAGAAAAGAAAAACAGTATGTTTAAACTTTTGTTTAGCACTTGGAAATGAAATGGGTGCGGCGCACGTCGAGATATGGTTAGAGACTTTGGGGTGACGTGGGGCAGAATGAATGGGGGAACAAAGACAAAGGTCGCTTGCTCAGTTACGGCTCTCTTCGCTGTTGTTGGGGACTCTCACCTGTAAGGATGCCCTGTCCCTGTCCGTTTCGTCTCTTGGGGCTATAGAGCGCGTCTAGGAGGTAAGGAAGACCGCGGAAGGAGATGGAACAGAGACCAGAGTGGAGGTATGCCTTGCATGTGAGCCCGACTGCAGTGACGGTTGCCGCAGAGAGAATCTGCTGCATGCCCGAGTCCGAGTTGAGCTGGGCTGAATGTGTCGCTGCATCGGGCCGGTGTTGCCGCTTGTTGCCCTCACGGATCTAAACGCCAGTGGTAGAAAATATTCATTTTATTAGAAAGTACGAGAGAGCGTGCTCGACTTCGTATTATGTCAAATAAGGTTATATATTGCGTACTGTAATCTGATGCGCGAGATAATGCAAGAATGAATAATAACAAAACGCATACAAAATGATACAGTAATCGTTCTGCCGCCCACTCAGAATGGAAAACAGGGAAAATGGGAAGAAAATCGGTCAGTACATGACAAACACGAGATAGACATGCTAGCAACGGGTTGATAGTAACGCTCAACAAAATTATTGCGACACTCTTCAACCAGTGCATTCAAGCATGTCTTCCCAACCGTCCTTTCGACACGCGACGACACGTGCATCAACAAAGATCGGCATCTATGAAGATTTGCCCGAAGGCGTCGATGGCGATGATGGCGGCGTGCGTTCTGTAGCCGCCGCTGCCGTAGGGCTCGGTTTCGATGTTGGCACATCTGGTGTGCAGGGAAATGATGGCAGTATATACCGAAGCCTTGAAGCACGGCAGGACAAGTCTCGTGAACGATATTTATATTAAAATAGAAAAGGTGCAACTCCCTAGAACCGCCGATAATAAATCCAATCACGGTATCGAGACGGCCAGTTTGGTAGCTGGATGGACGGGACGGATGGGATTTACGCGCCCATAGACGCAGACTGGGTGACTGCAAGGGAAGGGAAGGGAGAGGTGCACGAGCGGACCGGACGAGGACAGGGAGGTGCATGAGGGAGGACTGCGCGAGACAAGGCAGAGGAAGGACAGGACTTGGAAGGGGGAGCTACTGTATGGGCGGAGGTAGGAGAGAGAAACGGAAACACACCTGGCGTAAACTGTCAAATCCTTCAACAACCTGAGGGTCAGGGTGTCTTTTGCATGGGGGCGTGTTCAGCATCTTCGTGTGAGCAGGTGGCTCTGGGGCCATAGGAATTCCATAAGGTTTGCCTCACCCAACCCGAAGCGAATCAGAATAAGAGAGTTTGGGAGACGGAAATGATGCGGTCCGAGCCGTCGCGAGGGATCCGGATGCCCAGGAATCGGATGGGCCTTAGGTCGGTGAGCGTTTCGCGATCGTTGAACTTGCGTTTGTATTCGGTTATGAACTCCGGCGAGCTAACAGTGATGGTACAGTTGTCGATGTGGATGGCGAGGATGAGGATGTGTTTGTCGACTTCAGCAAGGAAGACACCTGGGTCTTCTGAGCTAGTCCGGAATCCTTGTTCAGTAAGGGCGCATGAAAGGCGCCCGTACCATTTCCTGCCGGCCAGCTTCAGCCCTTGTGAAGTCGTTTGACTGAGCGCTCACCCTGAGTCTCATATCCGAGGGGCTCCTGCATGTAAATTTCTTCATCGACATTAAGTGTGCTGTTGAGGTACGCGCCGTTAAAGTCGAAGGAATCGATGTCACAGTCGTCGCGCGCAACGATAGCTGGATTGCACGCAAGCTCGCGATTTTGGCGACAGGCGAGTATGTGACGAAGCAATCGACCCGTAGACTAGCTCGATTTCTTCGGTGAAAGGCACGCCTTGTTCTTGTCACGGTGCTGTCTGGTTTGGGCTTGATCCTAAGACCCGTATTGAACCGACTGTATTTTGCCTCCCGGATGTGCGATTGCCAGCGCCCTCCAAGGTGGCGATCTCCGTATCCACGGCACCTCCCAAAGCAGCCAGTCCGATCGTGAACGCGCTTCAGTAAGTGATTTGGGATCATTGTCAACGTCCTGAATGGCGGAAGTGATGAGTGTGTCTGGTCGATATGAAATATGAACTCCACTTCGTCGTCTGCCAGGAGCGCCGCCGTCGGGGATCCTTGTAGTCGAAGACCCATCGTCAGGTCATTGATAGTTGCCGTCTTCATCGAGTGACTTGTAGGTCTCCTTTTTGGTCTTAGGTATCGTGCTCCTTGCACTTGCAGCTTGAATATCTCTTGCTTTTGTAAGGCTCAGTTCGGCTGCGAGAATCCGAGTTTTAAATCCAGATTCTTTTG